>JAJHUT010000078.1:0-144983 GCA_020916435.1 Oxytropis ochrocephala
GTATGAATTGAACTACAAAGGTAAAGAGGATCAGGTACAAAACCTATGGCATCAAATGAAGTCCTGCTCCATGACTACAAAAAGAGGTAAAAGTCCTAGCCTCACTATGTTTGCTATCAAAATGAAGAAAAAATGCTATTGATAATGGTGAACCAATTTTTACATGTTGGCTGCAAAAGAATGTTAAACAGATGATATTGAAACTCCTCTCAAACAACAATTGAGGTCGCCTTTGGATAAGTATGAAGATGTGTTTCAAATGAGCTACCAATTGGTTCGCCACCTATTCGTGGAATTGAGCATCAAATTGATCTAATTCCGGAGCTCCATTACCAAACAAGGTGCCTATAGGTGTAATCCGAGGAGACAAAAGAGTTCAGCAACGGCAAATTGAAGAATTGATCAAGAGGGTCATGCGCATGGAATCAATGAGTCCAAGGCATGCTAAATGGGTTGAATTTCTTCAATCTTTTAATTCTCTTCAAAATACAAAGATGGTAAAAGTAACATGGTGGCTTGATGCACTTTCAAGGAGATATGTTTGATTTCACTCTCAAACTCGCTTATTTGGTTTTGAGACTTTGAAAGACTATTATAAAGAGGATGTAGATTTTGGTGATATATACTCTAACTCGTGGAAATGGAGCATGTGGAAAGTACATAATGCAGTGGTGGATTTTTGTTCAAAGAGAATTCCGCTTTGCATACCAAGGCATTCAATTCGTGAGTCACAGCTAGTTCGTGAGGCTCATGCTGGGGGCTCACTGGTCACTTTGGCATTACAAAAACTCGAGATTTTAAAAGAACACTTTCATTGGCCAAAGATGTTAGGAGATGTGCAAAAGGTCATTAGCAAGTGTGTTATTTGTCATATGGTAAAGAGTTCTTTCAAAACCAGAGCATATATTCCTTTACTAACACCTAAGTGGTCCTTGGATGGACGTGGAGCATGGATTTCATTGTGGCTTTTACCGCCGCACAAAGCAGGTAAGGATGCTATTATGGTGGTGGTTGATAGGTTTTCAAAGATGGCACACTTTGTAGCTTGTCACAAAAACAGATGATGCTAGTAACATTGCTGATTTGTACTTTCGTGATTGTACGCTACACTGGGGGTTCCTAAAACTATTGTTTTCGATCGTGATTCAAAGTTTTGGAGTTATTTTTGGAATACATTATGGAGGAAATTGGGTACTGTTATCTGCTAGTACTTCCCATCACCTCAAACCGATGGGCAAACAGAGGTGACTAATGGAACTCTTGGTACTTTGTCACAGTGGCTTGGTTAATAAAACTCAAAAAAGGATTGGGATATGAAGCTAGCTGGCGCTGAATTTGCTCACAATCGATCCCCTACATATGCTACTAACCATTCTCCTTTGAAGTTGTTTATGGTGTGAATCCTTACTTGCCATTAGATTTGATTGTTATGCCAAAGGAAGAATTAGTTCATCCAGATACGTCGGAAAGCAAACTCAAATCAATGTTGAAACTACATGAGCAAGTACAAGAAAAGAATCAAGATCAAGTAACGAAGCTTCACAAGCAAAAGTCTAAGAATACAAAAGCCTAAGTTATTCAACGAAGGTGATCCGTGTGGGTCCATTTGAGAAAGGAGAGATTCCTAAGCAAGAGAAAGAATAAGCTCATGCCTAGAGTCACGGTCCCTTCAAGGTTATATCAAAGATCAATGACAATGCCTATAAGATTGAGTTCCGCCTCGAGAATATGGAGTGCATGCTACCTTCAATGTTGGAGATCTCACCATATTTGATGATGATGGTATTCAAGAATCGAGGTCAATTCCTTCAAAGCGGGGAGTGGATGATGCTAAAATTGATCTAGAAGAACTTGCAATCAAAGACACGTGACAACCAAGAAGTTAAGGGCGTGGATCCTTTCATAGCCATCATCAAGAGCCGAGTTTAATTACTTGGATATTTTAAATCATTTTATCACCAATTTAAATAAATCAACCTTTCATTTGTCGATCGCATACAAAGGAGCAATAAGTGAGAATTCAAGGCAACTCTAGAACTTCCAAATACATCATGAGAAAAGAAGTTACATAGCCGATGGAATAATTACTTGTTTAATTGTCTTTTCATTTCAGCTTTAATAAGCTTTCAAGTTAGCATCCTTTGTAAGCTAACTTCAGCCATATAGTTCGACTATATATATGCCTTGTATTCTAGTCTTTGAAAGATAAGAAATCAGCTCAAGAAACATAGAATTTGTGTCTACATTTTCGCACTGCTATTTGCAAGCGCTGCCTTGAAAATAATCCGATTAGCTCAATTGGTGTTGAGTGTTAATCTCTTTGTTAAACTATTGTGTAGTTTAACATTGCCTATCCCTTTCTATTTCATAAAAACAAAAACTATCCAAAACACTTAGCCTAAAAATGACTAATATGGGTGTACCTAGTACATCTCCTAGATAGTTGTTTGTTCTCGCTTACCCTTACGAATTAAGCACTAGAATTGTGATTATCACTTTAGCTCCAAGTGCGCCAAAACCAAAGAAGGAGAGGTCCATCGGGAGAGTTTTTGCACCGGGCAGTTCCGAGGACCTAATGAGATTAGAGGTACTTGCTTTATTTATGGTACACCTTTAGTCGCTATTGTTGACACGCGTGCTACGCACTCTTTATTGCTTCAAGTGTGGCAAGACTGGGTCACAAGAGTTTTGAGTGCAAGGCTCGTAAGAGTATGTTTCCGCTCGGGAAAGAAAGGTCACATGGCATCCGACAGGATCGTAATGAGATCGTGGTGTTTCAACCGTGGTGTTTCCGTCACTTGATGCGCAAAATTGATCTAGAAGAACTTGCAATCGCAGACGTGACAACCAAGAATGGAGAATGGATCAGAGTCGTCACACGGAAAACCGAGCCGCCAAATTCTATCCACATTATGTCAAGCCGGGTGCCGAATTTCAAAGTGCATCAAATTTGAGAATGGATCGAGTCGATATCAAACAGCCATAGTGGCATCGTAAGGTTAGAGTATTTCACGATTTAGTCGATCGCCGCAGGATTTATGAGAGGACAAAGAATGCCCGCCCAGAGTCATGAGAGACCGTAGGGTAAATTTCATAACAGGGTAAAGCCATACGAGACATCTCGCCGGACAGGGTAAACAGAGGTATGCCTTGGTAAATGTGTAAGGCTGGTGGTAAGTGTGTCCGCCGAGGGTAAGAAGTCAGGCTGATGGCAAGAGCTGGTGTGGGGGAGATGCTCCCACCGACATCAGGTGCTTCAAGTGTGGCAAGACGGTCACAAGAGTTTTGAGTGCAAGGTCAAAAGAGTATGTTTCGCTGTGGAAAGAAGGTCACATGGCATCCGATTGCGGATCGTAAGGAGGCCGCTGGTGTTTCAACCGTGGGTGAAGTCTGGTCACTTTAGCTCCAAGTGCGCCAAACCAAAGAAGGAGAGGTCCACCGGGAGAGTTTTTTTGCACCGGGCAGTGTTCCGAGGACCTAATGAGATTAGAGGTACTTGCTTTATTTATGGTACACCTTAGTTGCTATTGTTGACACGGTGCTACGTGACTTTTATTGCTTCTATCCAGGCCGGAGAAGCTTCAATTTAGTATTGTCTACTATGGAGAGGGAATGGTTATCGACACTCCACGGCGGTTCGTGAACTACTTCTCTAATGTGTGCTAGGTGTCCTTCTCGCCGCCTTCAGCAGATATTTTCTCGCCGATCTTATCTGCTTGCCTTTTGGGTGGGTTGGATGTGATTCTCGGTATGGATCAAGTTAGTGGATAACCATGTACACATCAATCGCTTTCAACAAGTTCAGTTAGTTTCTTCCTCCGCAGGAGGAAGAGTCTGCTTTTTGCCGTCACGATCGCGCAAGTGGGGTAATGAAAGAGAGGTGGTCAACTATTTGCTTTGATGGCGCCCATGTCTCACGCCGAGAACCAAGTCGTAGTTGACGGGTTGCCGCTGGTGTGTGAGTTCTCAAGTATTTCTCGATGAGATTCCTAGTGTGCCACCGCAGAGGGAAGTTGAGTTCGAATTGAGCCGTGCTCGTACTAGGCCTCGTATCCATGGCACCATACCGATGTCCTTCTCGAAGTTGTCCGAGTTGGAAGAAGCAAAGAGAAGCTTCTGAGAAGAAATTTTCAGAGGCCTGAAGCAGTGTCACCTGGGAGCTCCGGTGATTGTTGGTGAAGAAAAGGACGGGAGTATGCGCTCCCAGGTGTGGATTACGTGCAACCGAACAAGGTAACTATCAAGAATAAGTATCCTCTTCCGAGGATCGATGATCCGATGGACCACCGGTGGGTGCTAAGGTCTTTAGCAAGATCGACTTGAGGTCTGCTATCACCGATAAAGGTGAGAGATGAAGACATTCGTAAGACAAATGGTCAGACGAGGTATGGACACTATGAGTACTGTAATGCCGCTTGGTGTCACTAATGCACTGTGGGTGTTTATGGAGTACATGAACCGTGTTTTCCATAGCTATTTGGACTCGGCTTGTGGTGGTCTTTATAGATGATATTCTAAGTGTACTCTAAGTCCAGGAGGAGGAGCATGCAGAGCACTCGAGATTGGTGCTTCGAGGTAATCGAAAGAGAAGAAGCTTTATGCTAAGTTATCCAAATGTGAGTTCTGCTGCGTGAGGTGAGCTTCTGGGGTCACATTATTTCTCGTGATGGTATAGCCGTGGACCCACCCAAGGTCGATGCAAGGTTGCAGTTGGGAGAGCCCAAAGTCTCAGAATTCAAGATCGGAGTTTCTTGGGTTACTGGTTACTACAGGAGGTTTATCGAGGGGTTCTCTAAGCCAGCCCTTCCGCTGACCCAATTGACCTGTAAGCGGAAGAGCCTTTGTGGGATGCAAATGTGAAGAGAGCTTCCAAGAGTCAAGAAAAGGTTGACAACATCTCCAGTTGCTAGTGTTGCTCTCGTGCCGAATCAACCTTTGTGGTATACCGTGATGCTTCCAAGATGGGTTTGGGAGGTGTATTGATGCAGACTAAAGGTAGTCGCTATGCGTCCCCGACAGCTGAGGATGTAACACCCATTTCTACCCTGCAATTTAAAACAAAAATCGTAGTATAAAAAAATCTTTTAGTTTAGTGTGTTATAAAATAGTGCACCTGGCCGATTATGGGATTACTCTGTAATCGATACTACTTGCAACAGACATTGGCCACTTTTGCAAGGCTCTGATGCCCTCGTAAATACACCAAATAAAGAAATTTAGCCTTAGTGGCGAACTACGCTTTAGCCATAGTCATTCAAAGACACTAATAGTATAACATAAAGTAATACTCAATGAAATGGAGCGCCACAACTCTTTCTCTTAAACCAAAAACCAAATACGAATAATTTAAGATAACTCATAGAATTCTAGTTTCACATAATGCAAATGAAAACAATCATTATCTCAACAAAGATAATCCAAAGAATATCAAACAAATACATAAGGCTCAACAAGGAGCAAAACAAGCAACAAACAGCTTCTAAACCCCACCCTGTGTACATGATCGTGAGCAGCATCGACTCGGGAGTAGCTGGAAGGTAGAAAGCCCTCACTCCCGACCACTGTGGTAAATAACAAATGTAAAGGGTGAGTCTCGAACTATATAATAAAAGTGATAATAAGCAATATATCAAAGATAGTTTACAAAGACACTCAAACACGCCTAAACATCACCAACAACATTCATGCACTAATGGGAATGTATGCAATGTTGGTATGCATGTGGTACCATTGGCCCACCTGGGCCGCCTCAAAGTTTCACAATCACTTTATAAGGCTCCCTACGCCTCAAAGCTTCACAAATCATTTTATAAGGCCCCCTACGCCTCAAAGCTTCACACATCATATTATAAACTCTACGATCACAGCCTAATGTATGTACGAGACTCATGTACATCACAAACATCATTTCAAACAATTCAATACACCCATTACTCTTACCTCGGGCCACAATCTCATTTTATAGCCCTCCCGGCTTGGCTCCACCGCCCATGCCCCCATGGCATGCTCAATCACCTCATTATGAACCTCAACACCATTATGTCCCACCTGACTATTCCCCAGTGGCACTCAACCTCACTCAGGACCTAAACCACCACTTACGACTCAAAAACAACCATCTAGGACCAAACTCACACCTAGTGGACCAAAATAAAGACTCCCTCTTAGGCACTTGGCAAGCACCAGCGCCATTTTCCCACATTCTCGCGCTCGTGTAACACAAAGACTAGCGCCGTAAACTCAAGATTTTGGCGCTCGTGGCAACACACGCCCATCGGGCGCCACTTTCCTAGCAACTGCGCTCGGGCAACATGCACTCTAGACACAAACTCGCATACGCTGCATACACAAACTAAGACACAGCAAAGACAACAATGGCGCTCGCTGACCCCAGCCACCCAACACTTTCAAATCAAAACCACCCGAGCCAAAAATGTTTAAAAATGAATTGGGGTGTGTAAACACAAAATTTGGCACAGTTGAAATATGCCTAGAAACGTAAGTTTCACTCCCTGCCCAAAACACACATAAAACGATAGCCTCTACCGACATTTTCAAAATACACTTGAACTCGTAAAACCACTCGAGCCAAAACACTTAAAATTGAAAGTTGGCAGTGTGAATGCAAAAGTTGGCACGAGAAAATATGTTTAGAAATACAAGTTGCACTCACCGGCCCAAACACACCCAAAACGAGCTCTACCTAACATTTTCAAAAATACACTCGCAATCAAAACCACTGAGCCAAAATGTTTAAAATTGAAAGTCAAGGTGTGAATACAAAAGTTGGCACGAGGAAATATGTTTAGAAATGCAGTTTCACTCCCGGCCCAAAATACCCACATTCTCGCGCCCAGCAAAGAACTCACTCACCTGCACATCAAGCATAGTTGACACAGCGCCATTCTGCACCTGGGCAGCATTTGGCGCCTCACATCGCACACACGCACTCTAACACACAACAAAGCAAGGCATGTGGCGCCATTTTCCCAAAGAACTTGGCGCCCGGCAACAACCTCCAGCACAAAACATTTTCCAAAGACATGAACAAAGGCATGTGGCGCCATTTTCCCAAAGAATGTGGCGCCCGCAAAAGAGAGCATTCCCGCACAAACTCCAAATTTCACTCGTGAACAAGCACACTGTGGCGCTGCATCCTAGCATTTTGGCGCCCAAACACTAAAACCCCAATTTTTCCAAACTCTTCCAAACCAATTCACCCAATAATCCTTCTAACACTCCTAATTGCATAATCAAACAACCAATTGCATATTCAAATCATCAATTAACATCAAAATCACCAAATCATATATTACAAAACCCTAACTCACACCTAAATCAATTTTTACCAACAATCTCATCAAATTCAAGAATCAATTCAACATGCAATCATCAATTAACATCAAAACAAATTTCTATGACACATATAATACCCATTATCTCCTCTATTATAGAGTGAGACCCTCTTACTCAAATTAAACCGTAGAAAAGCACTTAATCGAAGTCACTTAACAAAACCACCGCAACAATCCAAGCTTCAAGCCACGTAAATTCTTCTCTTCTCTCCTCTCTTGCTACTACAAGACCGCCTCCCTCTCTTCTCCTTTCTTTTCTTTTCGCTTTCTCTTCACAAATGAGCTTTGATACCTAATTGGGTATATAAGTATCGGGGCCTAAGTGCACCTGGGCCCTTTTACACCCCGCCCATTTCTTCCACCACTCCTTCAATTAAAATAAAATACTAAATTATAAACACCATATTATAATTTAATATAATTAAAAAATTAGTGCAACACCTAAACAATTTAATCAATTTCTTAATTAAATTATTTGGGGTGTTACAACTCTCCCCACTTAGAGATTTCGCCCTAAATTGTGACTGAGTCAAATAACTCGATAGACTCCCGTGATCTTGCTTTCCACCTCCCAAGTCATACTCTCACCAAAGCCTCCCAACCACACTACCTTGACCAAGGCAATGTCTTTCCTCTCAACACCTTCACTTTCTATCCTCAATCCTCACCGGCATAGTCTCCACAAAGGAGGTTCTCACGCACTCTCCACATCATCCATGTGAATCACATGAGACGGTCCGAATATACTCCAAGCCGTGACACGTGGAAGACATCGCAAGTTCGAAGATCGCGGCAAGGCCACCCTATAAGCAACCTTTCCAACCCTCGTTGATTTGGCACGGTCCAATGAACCTTGAGTTAACTTCTTTGCCTTCGTGAGCACGCCCAACACCACCATAGCGTGACCTCAAGAACACATGCTCACCAAACAAACTCCAAGTCCTTCCTCCTCTTATCATGATAACTTTTCTCGCCGACTCAGACTCTTTCATCTTCTCTCCGATCATTTTCACCTTCTCAAGAGTCTCCCTAACCAACTCGGTCCAAGGACAACACCCTCCCTGACTCATGCCAACACAAAGGAGTCCCGCACTCCGCCATACAATGCCTCAAAAGGAGCCATCCCGATGCTCGAATGATACCAGTATTATACGTGAACTCAATCAATGGAAGATGTGTATCCCACGCACCTCCCTCGCTTCTAGCACGCAAGCTCTCAAAAGATCTTCCAAAGATCGGATGGTCCTCTCTGTCCCGACCATCACCGAGGATGATAAGTCAACTCAACCTCACCTAGACCCCAAAGCCTCTCGCAGTTACTCCAAAACTCCCTGATGTAAACCGCGGGTCTCTATCCGACACAATACTCTTCGAACCCCATGAAGCTTCACAATTACCTCGAATGTAAATCCTAGCCAACTTTGGCACAGAAAGGTGATGCCGATAGGAATGAAGTGAGCAGACTTGGTCAACCTATCTACAATCACCCAAATAGTGTCGCATTCTCTCACAAAGGTTTGGCAACCCGGGCCACAAAGTCCATGGAAATGCCGTCCCACTTCCATTCCGAATCTCCAAAGGTCAGATCAACCCCGCAGCTTCGTGCTCAATCTTTGACTTCCGCAAGTCAAACATGCATATACAAATCGCGCAAACATCTCTCTTCATACTGTGCCACCAAAATAGTTTCTTCAGATCATGGTACATCTTAGTGGCACTGGATGAATGCTCAACTTACTCCTATGACTCTCCTCAAGTATCATATTCTTCAACTCAAAGATCATCCGGAACACGATTCTCGCCCCCGAACCTCAACACACCCCGAATCCAACCTCAGATCCCCATCGCCAGCTTGCTCACCAAAGAACCACCAAATCTACCAACTTCACATCTAACTTCAAGGCTCGATACTAGCCAAGAAGTCGCTCCCATTCTCAAGATCCCCTAACTCGACACTCGAGGTGTCACCTCACGCATCAAAACTCAAGTCACGGAATTGCTCAATCAATTCCAACTCCTCACCATCATAGCCGACATATGCAAAGTCTTCCGACTCAAAGCATCACCACGACATTAGCTTTGCCGGTGATAGTTCAAGCCGAAATCATAGTCCTTCAACAAATTTCTAACCAACGCCTGCCTCATATTCACTCCTTCTCGTCAAACAAGTACTTCACTTGTGGTCACCGAACACTTCAATCTAGTACCATAGAGATAAGTGTCTCCGCATTTTCAACACAAACACAATCGCAGCCCAACTCTAAGTCGCGGGTAGGTAGTTCTTCTATGGGTCCTCAATCGTCGGACGCATAAGCAACCACCTTCCCATCCTCGCATCAAAACACCTCCCAAACCCATCTTGAAGCATCACAAGACACAACAAATGGCCGCTTCCGCACAGTGCAACACTAACACCGGGACGTGGTCAACCTTCTCTTTAGCTCTGGAAGCTCTCTTCACACTTTGCATCCCACACAAATGCCTTTCCTTTACTGTGTCAAAGTAGTCAATGGAAGGGCTAGCTTAGAGAACCCTTCAATGAACCTCCTCGTAATAACCACCAACCCCAAGAAACTCCCGATCTCGGGCCGCAGACTTTGGGCTCTCCCAATCAGAACATCGTGATCTACCTTGGCCGGATCCACCGCTATACCATCACCGTAAATAATACGACCAAGAAGCTCACCTCATGCAAACTGTAATTCACACTTTGACAACTTAGCATACAACTTCCTCTCTTTCAAGACCTCTAGCACCAACCTCAAGTGCTCGATGCTCTTCCTCCGATTGGAGTACACCAAAATATCATCAATGAAGACCACCACAAACCGATCCAGATAACTATGGAAAATCCGGCTCATGTACTCCATAAACACCCCCGTGCATTTCAGGACACCAAACGGCATTACAGAGTACTCATAATGCCCATACCTTGTCCCGAACGCGCTCTTCTCGATATCCTCATCCTTCACCTTAACTGTGATACCTGACTCAAGTCAATCTTGCTAAACACTTTAGCACTCACCACCGATCCATTAGATCATCTATCCTGGAGAGGATACTTATTCTTGATAGTCACCTTATTCAATTGTCCGTAGTCCACGCACGCACGCATACTCCCATCCTTCTTCTTTACCAACAAGACCGAGCTCCCCATGGTGATACACTAGGCCTCACAAACTTCTTCTCAAGAAGCTCCTCTAATCGCTTCTTCAATTCACCCAACTCGTGGAGCCGACATCCCAGACGGCACATAGACACAGCCTAGTACTGTGCACAAGTTCAATCCCAACTCCACTTCTCTCTGGGGCACACTAGGAATCTCATCCTAAAACACTTCAGGAACTCACACACCACCAGAACCCATCAATCACCGCCTGCTTTCAGCAGATATGGACGCAATCAAAGCAAACAACCGACCACCTCTTTCATTACCTCGCGCAATTGCTCGCACAGAAATAGGCGTACTCTTCCTCTTCAGAAGGAGAAAACTAATAGACTTATCGTATCAGCTTGATGTGCACGTGGTTATCTACTAACCACCCATGCCCTAATCACATCTAACCCACCCAAAGGCAAACAAATCGATCAACTGTAAAATCTCTCGCCAAGACCGACAGAGGACACCTAGCACACATCGCAGAAGTAGTTATCGACCCTTAGCCGAGTGTCGATAACCATCCTCTCTCCATAGTAGACATTACTAAATTTAACTTTTCAAAGACAAACAGATGCAATAAAAGAGTGCGTAGCACCCGTGTCAACAATAGCAACCAAAGGAGTACCAGTAGATGAAACATGTACCTCTGATATCATTAGGTCCTCTCCAACCGCCAATGCGAACACCTCCCAAAAGAGATCTTTCCTTCTTAGGCTCGGGACACTGAAGCTAATGTGACCAGCCTTCACCACGCTTGAAACATACAGTGTTCTTCATGATCACACCTGCATGCCATGTGACCACTCTTTCCACACCTAAAACATCTCTCGCACTTCCATCTTACAAACCAAAACTCTTGTGTGGACTGGCTTGTCACACTTGAAACACACACATCGATGGGGCGCCTCCCACTTGGCCTCTTGCCCTCATGGTGCCTCCTACCCTCAAGCAGACTGCTTTCCACCATTGTACTGGCACACCGAATACCTTTGCTTCCCTTTGTCACAGACTTCATAAGGCTTACCTCCGTGGTGAAATTTCCTCCGGTCTCTCATGACCCTAGAGCTGCATTGCTGCTCTTCCTCATATATCCCGCAAAGAATCTACCAGATCAAGAAACACCCTAATTTTTTCTCGATACCCCACACCGCTTGATATCACTCTCACCATTCTCAAACTTAATGCATTTTGAGAATTCAGCCCCAAATTTCACCAAGAGATGGGGATAGAACTTGGCCAACTCGTGAACTTGGCAAAGATATTCAAGAATACCATATACTCCCCGCCTCGCCTCAAGAAATTCCACTTTTCATTTTCTCACGCCCTCCGGAAATACTTTTCAAGAATTCTTCGAACACGCCTCAAGTGATCTCTTCCTGCAAAGACTCCAATCTCTCACCGGTCTCTAGCCACTACCATCGCCTCTTCAGATAATGTATGAGTACTGCACTGACTTTCTTTCTCGCTTCATCAAAGGCCCAATCACCCCAAGATCCTCTCAATCTCCTTCACCCAAGTCAAGGCACCATCCGGTTGTACCTCCCCTGAAGGTAGGGGGTTCTCTCGAACGCTGCTGTGTCGCGGGTCTCATTATTCTCGCTGGGTACCCACAGTCGCGCTTATAGCCCGCAAGGCCTCAAGAAGAGCAAGACGATCCTTCTCGCCATATCAACCTAACACCGCAAAGATAAACAACTGGGGCCTGTAATTACTTAAAGACACCTAGTTGTCATACACACTATGACAGATCGACACACTTGGCCGGACAGACCAACTTTTGCTCGATACCACTAATGTAACACCCCATTTCTACCCTAAGAATTTAAAACAAAATCAGAGTATAAAAAAATCTTTTAGTTTAGTGTGTTATAAAATAGTGCACTGGTCGACTCATGGGATTACTCTGTAATCGATACTACTTGCAACAGACATTGGCCACTTTTGCAAGGCTCTCAAGTGATGCCCTCGTAAATACACCAAATAAAGAAATTTAGCCTTTAGTGGCGAACTACGCTTTAGCCATAGTCATTCAAAGACACTAATAGTATAACATAAAGTAATACTCAATGAAATGGAGCGCCACAACTCTTTCTCTTAAACCAAAACCAAATACGTAACACCGTAAGATAACTCATAGAATTCTAGTTTCACATAATGCAATGAAACAATCATTATCTCAACAAAGATAATCCAAAGAATATCAAACAAATACATAAGGCTCAACAAGGAGCAAACAAGCAACAACAGCCTAAACCCCACCCTAGGTGCACGTGACGAGCAGCATCGACTGGGAGTAAGTGAAGGTAGAAAGCCCTCACTCCCGACTCACCGTGGTAAATAACAATGTAAAGGGTGAGTCTCGAACTATATAATAAAAGTGATAATAAGCAATATATCAAAGATAGTTTACAAAGACACTCAAACACGCCTAAACATCACCAACAACATTCATGCACTAATGGGAATGTATGCAATGTTGGTATGCATGTGGTACCATTGGCCCACCTACGCCTCAAAGCTTCACAATCACTTTATAAGGCCCCGCCGCCCTCAAGCTTCACAAATCATTTTATAAGGCCCCGGCCGCCTCAAAGTTTCACACATCATATTATAAACTCTACGATCGCAGCCCAATGTATGCATGAGACTCCATGTACATCACAAACATCATTTCAAACAATTCAATACACCCATTACTCTTACCTCAAATATCTAATCTCATTTTATAGCCCTCCGGCTTGGCCCACCGCCCATGCCCCCATGGCATGCTCAATCACCTCATTATGAACCTCAACACCATTATGTCCCACCTGACTATTCCTCTCAGGGCACTCAACCTCACTCAGTGGACCTAAACCACCACTTAGGACCAAAAATACCATCTAGTGGACCAAATCACACCTAGGGACCAAAACAAAGACCTCTCTTAGGCACTTGGCAAAGACCAGCGCCATTTTCCCACATTCGCGCCCTCGGTAACACAAAGACTAGCGCCGTAAACTCAAAGATTTTGGCGCCGTGGCAACACAAACCATCGGGCGCCACTTTCCTAGCAACTGGGCGCTCGGGCACAGCACTCTAGACACAAACTCGCATACGCTGCAGACACAAACTAAGACACAGCAAAGACAGCTTGGCGCTCGCTGACCCACCACCCAACACTTTCAAATCAAAACCACCCGAGCCAAAAATGTTTAAAAATGAATTGGGGTGTAAACACAAAATTTGGCACGTTGAAATATGCCTAGAAACGTAAGTTTCACTCCCTGCTCCAAAACACACATAAAACGAAGCCCTACCGGACATTTTCAAAAATACACTTGAACTCGTAAAACCACTGAGCCAAAACACTTAAAATTGAAAGTTGGCAGTGTGAATGCAAAAGTTCGCACGAGAAAATATGTTTAGAAATACAAGTTGCACTCACCGGCCCAAACACACCCAAAACGAGCCCTACTTTAACATTTTCAAAAATACACTCGCAATCAAAAACCACTGAGCCAAAAATGTTTAAAATTGAAAGTTGGCAGGTGAATACAAAAGTCAGCACGAGGAAATATGTTTAGAAATGCAGTTTCACTCCCGGCCCAAAATACCCACATTCTCGCGCCCCAGCAAAGAACTCACTCACCTGTCACATCAGCAAAGGACACAGCGCCATTCGGGCACCCGGGGGCATTTGGCGCTCACACCGCACACACGCACTCCAACACACACAAGGCAAGGCATTGTGGCGCCATTTTCCCAAAGAACTTGGCGCCCTGGCGTAACAACCTCGCACAAAACATTTTCCAAAGACATGAATAAAGGCATTGTGGCGCCATTTTCCCAAAGAATGTGGCGCCCGGCAAAAGAGCATTCCCGCACAAACTCCAAATTTCACTGTGAATGCACACATGTGGCGCTGTAATCCTAGCATTTTGGCGCCCCAAACACTAAAACCCCAATTTTTCCAAACTCTTCCAAACCAATTCACCCAATAATCCTTCTAACACTCCTAATTGCATAATCAAACAACCAATTGCATATTCAAATCATCAATTAACATCAAAATCACCAAATCATATATTACAAAACCCTAACTCACACCTAAATCAATTTTTACCAACAATCTCATCAAATTCAAGAATCAATTCAACATGCAATCATCAATTAACATCAAAACAAAGCCCTATGACACATATAATACCCATTATCTCCTCTATTATAGAGTGAGACCCCTTTACCTCAAATTAAACCGTAGAAAAGCACCTAATCGAAGTCACTAACAAAACCACCGCAATAATCCAAGCTTCAAGCCACGAAATTCCTTCTTTCTCTCTCTCTTGCTACTTACAAGACCGCTTCCTCTCTCTCTTCTCCTTTCTTTTCTTTTTCGCTTTTCTTCACAAATGAGCTTTGATACCTAATTTGGGTATATAAGTATTGGGCCAAGTGCACCTTGGGCCCTTTTTACACCCCTGGCCCATTTCTTCCACCACTCCCTTCAATTAAAATAAAATACTAAATTATAAACACCATATTATAATTTAATATAATTAAAAAATTAGTGCAACACCTAAACAATTTAATCAATTTCTTAATTAAATTATTTGGGGTGTTACAAGTAGCTCAATTGGTAGTGGGAATGCTTTTTATTGTAACAGCCTGGGTCCACCACCCCAGCGCTATTACTCAAAGAACTTCTCTACCCCCGTAGAATTTTTGCCTTCCGTGGGAATCGAACCTCGTACCTTTTGTACATTTCCCTCGCATTCACCGCGGCTCAATTGGTAGTGGGAAAGAGTGGAACTTTGTATTTGAGCCCCATGTACAAGGTTCGAATCCCACGAAAGGCAAAAATTCTACAAGGGGGTAGAAAAGATCGTGAGGTAATAGCTACTGGGTGGTGGGCCATGTGGACTCCGGGTTGTTACACCCTGCATAAAGAACACACACACACAGCCATCGCTATCAGTGACACAGCGCCATTTCTAGGAAATTGGCGCCCGCATAGCAACACAACACGTAACTCCTCACATAGCACACGTGTGGCGCCAAATCCCTAACACATTGGCGCCCCAAGACCCAAAACCCCCAATTCCCAAATTCTTTCAATTCTAATCATCATATACCACTCAAATACACTTTATAATCATGCCAACACATTCAATTTCATATTATAACACTCAATCATGCATCAAAGCCAAATCAAGAATATAAAACCCCAAATTAAAGCCCTAAATCGATTTTCATGCTCAATTCACTTCAATTAACCAAAATCAATCACACAACACTCAAAATCAATATCAATTAACAACATTAGGGACTCTATAATCGACCTACACCCTATTATACTCTCTATTATAGAGTGAGACTCCCTTACCTTATTTTAACCGTAGAAATTCCTTCTCTCCGAGTCACGCAAAAACCACAAAGAACTAGAGCCTTCTTCTCCCTTCCTTGCTTGGTGCGATGCAACTCTCTCTTCTTTCTCCCCTTAGCGCCGCTTATCTTCTCTCTTCTCTCCTTTCTTTCGCTTTTCTCTCTTTCTTGCTCAATTGGTGCGAAATGCACCAACCCTAGAGCCTAAGTCATTGGGCTTGGGCTCCTGGGCCCAAACTAGCCGTCCTGGTATTTCCAATACCACTCCATTCAATTAATAAAATACTATATTATAAAATACTATATTATAATTTAATATAATTAAAAATAAGTGCAACACTTTAAATAATTTCATCAATTGCTTAATTAAATCATTTAGTGGTGTTACAACCTAATAAAAGAGTTCACTATCTTGTTCACTGATCTCCTTTGAAGGACTTCACGTGATGGACTCTTTAGTATGAGTATGAACGAACATGAAACACTTGGTTGGTAAACAAGACTCAAAGACTTCACTATTAAGTTAACCGATCGTATTTTAAGATCTTATTGTGATCTACTCTCTTGTTTGTGTTAGAACAAAGATGAAATACTTGGTAAACCGAATAAAAGAGTTCACTATCACTTTCACTGATCTCCTTTGAAGGACTTCACGTGATGGACTCTTTAGTAGGAGTATGAACGAACAGAAACACTTGGTTGGTAAACAAGACTCAAAGACTTTCTATTAAGTTAACCGATCGCCTTTTAAGATCTTATTGTGATCTACTCTCTTGTTTGAAAGTTAGAACAAAGATGAAACACTTAGTAAATCTGACTAAAAGAATTAAGTATCACGCTCATCGATGTCGTTGGAAGGACTTCACGCCATGGACTCTCTAGTATGAGTATGAACAACACTTAAACACTTGGTAAACAAGAGTCAAATACTTCACTATTAAGTTAACCGATATTCTTTTAAGGACTTATTGTGATCTAGTCTCTTGTCCGAAAGTTAGAACAAAGGTGAAACACTTGGTAACCTAATAAAAGAGTACACTATCTTGTTCATCGATCTCCTTTGAAGGACTTCACGTGATGGACTCTTTAGTATGAGTATGAACGAACAGAAACACTTGGTTGGTAAACAAGATTATTAAGTTAACCAATCTTCTTTAAAGACTTATTGTGATCTACTCTCTTGTTTGAAAGTTAGAACAAAGATGAAATACTTGGTAAACCGAATAAAAGAGTTCACTATCACTTTCCCCGATCTCCTTTGAAGGACTTCACGTGATGGACTCTTTAGTAGGAGTATGAACTAACAGAAACACTTGGTTGGTAAACAAGACTCAAAGACTTCACTATTAAGATCGCTCTTTTAAGATCTTATTGTGATCTACTCTCTTGTTCGAAAGTTAGAACAAAGATGAATAACTTGGTAAACTGTACTAAAAGAGTTGACTATCACGCTCACCGAATTCGCTTCAAGGACTTCACATGATGGACTCTCTAGTATGAGTATGGACGAACACGAAACACTTGGTAAATAAGACTCAAATACTTCATTATTAAGTTAACCTATCTTCTTTAAAGGACTTATTGTGATCTACTCTCTTGTTTTATTTAGAACAAAGATGAAACTCATGGTAAACCAAATAAAAGAGTTCACTATCTTGTTGACGTATCTCCTTTGAAGGACTTCACGTGATGGACTCTTTAGTATAAGTATGAACGAACAGGAAACACTTGGTTGGTAAACAAGACTCAAAGACTTCACTATTGAGTTAACCTATCGTCTTTTAAGATCTTATTGTTACTCTCTGAATTAGAACAAAGATGAAACACTGGGTAAACCGGAATAAAAGAGTTCACTGTCACGTTCATTGATATCCTTTGGAGGACTTCACGTGATGGGATCTCTACTTTGAGTATGAACGAACACAAAACACTTGGTTGGTAAACAAGACTCATAGACTTCCCTATTAAGTTAACCGATGTTCATTTAAGGACATCTTGTGATCTACTCTCTTGTCTAAGTTTGAACAAAGATGAAACACTTGGTAAACTGAATAAAAGAGCTCACTATCACGCTCATCGATCTAGTTTCAAGGACTTCACGCCATGGACTCTCTAGTATGAGTATGAACAACACTAAACACTTGGTAAACAAGAGTCAAATACTTCACTATTAAGTTAACTCGATATTCTTTAAGGACTTATTGTGATCTACTCTTGTTCGAAAGTTAGAACAAAGATGAAACACTTGGCAAACTGTAATAAAAGAGTTCATTATCTTGTTCATCGATCTCCTTTGAAGGACTTCACGTGATGGACTCTTTAGTATAAGTATGAACGAACAGAAACACTTGGTTGGTAAACAAGACTATTAAGTTAACCAATCTTCTTTAAAGACTTATTCAGGATCTACTCTCTTGTCCGAAAGTTAGAACAAAGATGAAACACTTGTTAAACCTGACTAAAAGAGTTCACTATCACGCTCACCGATCTCCTTGAAGCACTTCACGTGATGGACTTTTTATTATGAGTATAAACGAACACTAAACACTTGGTTGGTAAACAAGACTCAAAGACTTCACTATTAAGTTAACCGATCTTCTTTTAAGGAATCAGTGTGATCTACTCTCTTGTCCGAGTTAGAACAAAAATGAAACACTTGGTAAACCGAATAAAAGAGTTCACTATCTTGTTCACTGATATCCTTTGAAGGACTTCACGTGATGGACTCTTTAGTATGAGTATGAACGAACAGGAAACACTTGGTTGGTAAACAAAATTATTAAGTTAACCAATCTTCTTTTAAAGACTTATTGTGATCTTCTCTCTCTTGTTTGAAAGTTAGAACAAAGATGAAATACTTGGTAAACCGAATAAAAGAGTTCACTATCACTTTCACTGATCTCCTTTGAAGGACTTCACGTGATGGACTCTTTAGTAGGAGTATGAACGAACAGGAAACACTTGGTTGGTAAACAAGACTCAAAGACTTCACTATTAAGATCGCTCTTTAAGATCTTATTGTGATCTACACTCTTGTTCGAAAGTTAGAACAAAGATGATTTACTTGGTAAACTAGACAAAAGAGTTCACTATCACGCTCACCGAATTCGCTTCAAGGACTTCACGTGATGGACTCTCTAGTATGAGTATGGACGAACACGAAACACTTGGTAAATAAGACTCAAATACTTCATTATTAAGTTAACCTATCTTCTTTAAAGGACTAATTGTGATCTACTCTCTTGTTTTATTTATAACAAAGATGAAACACATGGTAAACCAAATAAAAGAGTTCACTATCTTGTTGATGTATCTCCTTTGAAGGACTTCACGTGATGGACTCTTTAGTATGAGTATGAACGAACAGGAAACTTGGTTGGTAAACAAGACTCAAAGACTTCACTATTAAGTTAACCTATCGTCTTTTAAGATCTTATTGTTACTCTCTTGTCTGAATTAGAACAAAGATGAAACACTGGGTAAACCGGAATAAAAGAGTTCACTGTCACGTTCACTGATTTCCTTTGAAGGACTTCACGTGATGGACTCTTTAGTATAAGTATGAACGAACAAGAAACACTTGGTTGGTAAACAAGACTATTAAGTTAACCAATCTTCTTTTAAAGACTTATTGTGATCTACTCTCTTGTCCGAAAGTTAGAACAAAGATGAAACACTTGTTAAACCGACTAAAAGAGTTCACTATCACGCTCATCGATCTCCTTTGAAGCACTTCACGTGATGGACTTTTTATTATGAGTATAAACGAACACTAAACACTTGGTTGGTAAACAAGACTCAAAGACTTCACTATTAAGTTAACCGATCTTCTTTAAGGAATCATTGTGATCTACTCTCTTGTCCGAAAGTTAGAACAAAAATAAAACACTTGGTAAACCGAATAAAAGAGTTCACTATCTTGTTCACCGATCTCCTTTGAAGGACTTCATGTGATGGACTCTTTAGTATGAGTATGAACGAACGTAAAACACTTGGTTGGTAAACAAGACACAAAGACTTCACTATTAAGTTAACCGATCGTATTTTAAGATCTTATTGTGATCTACTCTCTTGTTTGTGTTAGAACAAAGATGAAATACTTGGTAAACCGAATAAAAGAGTTCACTATCACTTTCACTGATCTCCTTTGAAGGACTTCACGTGATGGATTCTTTAGTAGGAGTATGAATGAATAGGAAACACTTGTTTGGTAAACAAGACTCAAAGACTTTCTATTAAGTTAACCGATCGCCTTTTAAGATCTTATTGTGATCTACTCTCTTGTTTGAGTTAGAACAAAGATGAAAATGATGGCGCATCAGTGGAAGGACCGCGCTGAAGTTGACACTTAAAAGAAGGATATTGACGCCACACTCAAGAAATAGATGAGAAGATGAGTGATAAGTCATAGGTTTTGATCGCCACAAGTTTCCTTGATAAGATCAATTTGTTCTTTAACCCAAGAACACAAGGGAAGCTCTCACAAGAGGAGAAAACTCAATTTTCATTCATATTCATAATCTGATTTATTTAGTACAAAATATCCCTATTTATAGGCTAATCTAACAACCTTTGGAAACCTAAGTGACTCTAGAAATAAACTAAATAAATTTCCACTATCATGCATTTATCAAATAAATTGATAAGTGCATTTACATTATTTAATTCCTAGTAAATAAACATAATTGTAAAAATAAACTCCACTAGTCATTATAATGGCTTAACAAGCCTTTAAAACCCACAAACTAACTTAGGAAATATCAAAAGACACCTAAAATTATTTAAATAAAATTAAATACGAAAATTAAAAAAAATAGGAAATATTAGTTATTCCATGATTGCTTCTTATGATGTGTTTTGGCTTCTAAAATGTTGAGTCGAGTATTTTTCTTTGTAGAATTCCTTCCACATGCTTAGGGAACTCGTGCTCTCATCATTCTCCCTTCTTCGAAAGGATTTGTCCTCAAATCCAAACCTGCATAATAAACTAAAGGGTTATTTAAAAAAATTCTACAAGTTTTCATTCCCCTTTGGTTTTTAAATTCATTTTTTTCTTCCCTTTCCCAAACTTCCAATCTTTCGCAAGATCACCAACAATATTTTTTGTACTTCTTCATCGCTTTCTTTGATTTCCTTTTGTTCTCTCTCGTAAGTAGAAATTGTCTCTTCCTCTACTTCCTCTTCTACCTCCATTGGAGATAAAGATATATGAGTAAATTGAACAAAATTAGAACTAGACGAAGAAATATTAGTGTGAATGGTTGGTAACTCTTGACTTTACAAAGATGGTCACAAAATATTCTCGCAATCACTCTTTCTATTTTCTCCTCTAATTTTTTTCTCTCTCGCTCCTTTTTCTAAAGGCTAACTTTTCTACTCTTTGTGCCTCTTTTTTAGCCCATTTTCATGAAGGTATTTCACATACGCAGGATCCATCACAAAATCTCTAATGTATATACCATAATCCTTTGCCTTCCTCCATCATGAAAATAAATATAGTGCGAGAACCTAAGCTTTGATACCAAATGATGGCAGATCAGGAAGGACCGTTGAAGTTGACACTTAAAAGAAGGATATTGACGCCACACTCAAGAAATAGATGAGAAGGTGAGTGATAAGTCATAGGTTTTGATCGCCACAAGTTTCCTTGATAAGATCAATTTGTTCTTTAACCCAAGAACACAAGGGAAGCTCTCACAAGAGGAGAAAACTCAATTTTCATTCATATTCATAATCTGATTTATTTAGTACAAAATATCCCTATTTATAGGTTAATCTAACAACCTTTGGAAACCTAAGTGACTCTAGAAATAAACTAAATAAATTTCCACTATCATGCATTTATCAAATAAATTGATAAGTGCATTTACATTATTTAATTCCTAGTAAATAAACATAATTGTAAAAATAAAACTCCACTAGTCATTATAATGGCTTAACAAGCCTTTAAAACCCACAAACTAACTTAGGAAATATCAAAAGACACCTAAAATTATTTAATTAAAATTAAATACGAAAATTAAAAAAATATTAGTTATTCCATGATTGCTTTTATGATGTGTTTTGGCTTCTAAAATGTTGAGCTCGAGTATTTTTCTTTGTAGAATTCCTTCCACATGCTTAGGGAACTCGTGCTCTGATACCAAATGATGACAGACAAGGGAAGGACCGTGTTGAAATTGAGACTTAAAAGAAGGATATTGACGCCACACTCAAGAAATAGATGAGAAGGTGAGTGATAAGTCATAGGTTTTGATCGCCACAAGTTTCCTTGATAAGATCAATTTGTTCTTTAACCCAAGAACACAAGGGAAGCTCTCACAAGAGGAGAAAACTCAATTTTCATTCATATTCAAAATCTCATTTATTTAGTACAAAATATCCCTATTTATAGGCTAATCTAACAACCTTTGGAAACCTAAGTGACTCTAGAAATAAACTAAATAAATTTCCACTATCATGCATTTATCAAATAAATTGATAAGTGCATTTACATTATTTAATTCCTAGTAAATAAACATAATTGTAAAAATAAAACTCCACTAGTCATTATAATGGCTTAAATGCCTTTAAAACCCACAAACTAACTTAGGAAATATCAAAAGACACCTAAAATTATTTAATTAAAATTAAATACGAAAATTAAAAAAAATAGGAAATATTAGTTATTCCATGATTGCTTCTTATGATGTGTTTTGGCTTCTAAAATGTTGGAGCTGAGTATTTTTCTTTGTAGAATTCCTTCCACATGCTTAGGGAACTCGTGCTCTCATCAAAACACTTACTAAACCGGACTAAAAGAATTAAGTATCACGCTCATCGATGTCGTTGGAAGGACTTCACGCCATGGACTCTCTAGTATGAGTATGAACAACACGAAACACTTGGTAAACAAGAGTCAAATACTTCACTATTAAGTTAATCGATATTCTTTTAAGGACTTATTGTGATCTAGTCTCTTGTCCGAAAGTTAGAACAAAGATGAAACACTTGGTAACCGGAATAAAAGAGTACACTATCTTGTTCACCGATCTCCTTTGAAGGACTTCACGTGATGGACTCTTTTAGTATGAGAATGAATGAACAGAAACACTTGGTTGGTAAACAAGATTATTAAGTTAACCAATCTTCTTTTAAAGACTTATTGTGATCTACTCTCTTGTTTGAGTTAGAACAAAGATGAAATACTTGGTAAACCGAATAAAAGAGTTCACTATCACTTTCACTGATCTCCTTTGAAGGACTTCACGTGATGGACTCTTTAGTAGGAGTATGAACGAACAGGAAACATTTGGTTGGTAAACAAGACTCAAAGACTTCACTATTAAGATCGCCTTTTAAGATCTTATTGTGATCTACTCTCTTGTTTGAGTTAGAACAAAGATGAATAACGTGGTAAATCAGACTAAAAGAGTTCACTATCACGCTCACCGAATTCGCTTCAAGGACTTCACATGATGGACTCTCTAGTATGAGTATGGACGAACACTAAACACTTGGTAAATAAGACTCAAATACTTCATTATTAAGTTAACCTATCTTCTTTAAAGGACTTATTGTGATCTACTCTCTTGTTTTATTTAGAACAAAGATGAAACACGTGGTAAACCAAATAAAAGAGTTCACTATCTTGTTCACGTATCTCCTTTGAAGGACTTCACGTGATGGACTCTTTAGTATGAGTATGAACGAACAGGAAACACTTGGTTGGTAAACAAGACTCAAAGACTTCACTATTAAGTTAACCTATCGCCTTTTAAGATCTTATTGTTACTCGTTGTCCGAATTAGAACAAAGATGAAACACTTGGTAAAACCTGTAATAAAAGAGTTCATCGCCACGCTCATCGATATCCTTCAAGGACTTCACGTGATGGGATCTCTACTTTGAGTATGAACGAACACAAAACACTTGGTTGGTAAACAAGACTCATAGACTTCCCTATTAAGTTAACCGATGTTCATTTAAGGACTTCTTGTGATCTACTCTCTTGCCTAAGTTTGAACAAAGATGAAACACTTGGTAAACCCGGAATAAAAGAGCTCACTATCACGCTCATCGATCTACTTTGAAGGACTTCACGCCATGGACTCTCTAGTGTGAGTATGAACAACACTAAACACTTGGTAAACAAGAGTCAAATACTTCACTATTAAGTTAATCGATATTCTTTTAAGGACTTATTGTGATCTACTCTTGTTCGAAAGTTAGAACAAAGATGAAAACACTTGGTAACCTAAAAAAAGAGTTCACTATCTTGTTCATCGATCTCCTTTGAAGGACTTCAATTGATGGACTCTTTAGTATAAGTATGAACGAACAGAAACACTTGGTTGGTAAACAAGACTATTAAGTTAACCAATCTTCTTTTAAAGACTTATTGTGATCTACTCTCTTGTCCGAAAGTTAGAACAAAGATGAAACACTTGTTAAACCGACTAAAAGAGTTCACTATCACGCTCATCGATCTCCTTTGAAGCACTTCACGTGATGGACTTTTTATTATGAGTATAAACGAACACTAAACACTTGGTTGGTAAACAAGACTCAAAGACTTCACTATTAAGTTAATCGATCTTCTTTAAGGAATCAGCAGGATCTACTCTCTTGTCCGAAAGTTAGAACAAAAATGAAACACTTGGTAAACCGAATAAAAGAGTTCACTATCTTGTTCATCGATATCCTTTGAAGGACTTCACGTGATGGACTCTTTAGTATGAGTATGAACGAACAGAAACACTTGGTTGGTAAACAAAATTATTAAGTTAACCAATCTTCTTTAAAGACTTATCAGGATCTCGCTTCTCTTGTTTCGAAAGTTAGAACAAAGATGAAATACTTGTTAAACCGAATAAAAGAGTTCACTATCACTTTCACCGATCTCCTTTGAAGGACTTCACGTGATGGACTCTTTAGTAGGAGTATGAACGAACAGAAACACTTGGTTGGTAAACAAGACTCAAAGACTTCACTATTAAGATCGCCTTTTAAGATCTTATTGTGATCTACACTCTTGTTTGAGTTAGAACAAAGATGATTTACTTGGTAAACTATACAAAAGAGTTCACTATCACGCTCACCGAATTCGCTTGAAGGACTTCACGTGATGGACTCTCTAGTATGAGTATGGACGAACACTAAACACTTGGTAAATAAGACTCAAATACTTCATTATTAAGTTACCCTATCTTCTTTAAAGGACTTATTGTGATCTACTCTCTTGTTTTATTTATAACAAAGATGAAACACATGGTAAAACCAAATAAAAGAGTTCACTATCTTGTTCACGATCTCCTTTGAAGGACTTCACGTGATGGACTCTTTAGTATGAGTATGAACGAACAGAAACACTTGGTTGGTAAACAAGACTCAAAGACTTCACTATTAAGTTAACCTATCGCCTTTTAAGATCTTATTGTTACTCGTTGTCCGAATTAGAACAAAGATGAAACACTGGTAAACTAGTAATAAAAGAGTTCATCGTCAGTTCATCGATATCCTTTCAAGGACTTCACGTGATGGGATCTCTACTTTGAGTATGAACGAACACAAAACACTTGGTTGGTAAACAAGACTCATAGACTTCCCTATTAAGTTAACCGATGTTCATTTAAGGACTTCTTGTGATCTACTCTCTTGTCTAAGTTTGAACAAAGATGAAACACTTGGTAAACCTAATAAAAGAGCTCACTATCACGCTCATCGATCTAGTTTCAAGGACTTCACGCCATGGACTCTCTAGTATGAGTATGAACAACACGAAACACTTGGTAAACAAGAGTCAAATACTTCACTATTTAGTTAACCGATATTCTTTAAGGACTTATTGTGATCTACTCTCTTGTCGATTTAGAACAAAGATGAAACACGTGGTAAACCTAATAAAAGAGTTCACTATCTTGTTCACCGATCTCCTTTGAAGGACTTCACGTGATGGACTCTTTAGTATGAGTATGAACGAACAGAAACACTTGGTTGGTAAACAAGACTATTAAGTTTACCAATCTTCTTTTAAAGACTTATTGTGATCTACTCTATTGTCCGAAAGTTAGAACAAAGATGAAACACTTGTTAAACCTGACTAAAAGAGTTCACTATCATGTTCATCGATCTCCTTTGAAGCACTTCACGTGATGGACTTTTTATTATGAGTATAAACAAACACTAAACACTTGGTTGGTAAACAAGACTCAAAGACTACACTATTAAGTTAACCGATCTTCTTTTAAGGAATCAAGCAGGATCTACTCTCTTGTCCGAAAGTTAGAACAAAAATGAAACACTTGGTAAACCGAATAAAAGAGTTCACTATCTTGTTCATCGATATCCTTTGAAGGACTTCACGTGATGGACTCTTTAGTATGAGTATGAACTAATAGGAAACACTTGGTTGGTAAACAAGATTATTAAGTTAACCAATCTTCTTTTAAAGACTTATCAGATCTCGCTTCTCTTGTTTGAGTTAGAACAAAGATGAAATACTTGGTAAACCGAATAAAAGAGTTCACTATCACTTTCATCGATCTCCTTTGAAGGACTTCACGTGATGGACTCTTTAGTAGGAGTATGAACGAACAGAAACATTTGGTTGGTAAACAAGACTCAAAGACTTCACTATTAAGATCGCCTTTTAAGATCTTATTGTGATCTACTCTCTTGTTCGAAAGTTAGAACAAAGATGAATAACGTGGTAAATCAGACTAAAAGAGTTCACTATCACGCTCACCGAATTCGCTTCAAGGACTTCACATGATGGACTCTCTAGTATGAGTATGGACGAACACTAAACACTTGGTAAATAAGACTCAAATACTTCATTATTAAGTTAACCTATCTTCTTTAAAGGACTTATTGTGATCTACTCTCTTGTTTTATTTAGAACAAAGATGAAACACATGGTAAACCAAATAAAAGAGTTCACTATCTTGTTCACGTATATCCTTTGAAGGACTTCACGTGATGGACTCTTTAGTATGAGTATGAACGAACAGGAAACACTTGGTTGGTAAACAAGACTCAAAGACTTCACTATTAAGTTAACCTATCGCCTTTTAAGATCTTATTGTTACTCGTTGTCCGAATTAGAACAAAGATGAAACACCGGGTAAAACCGTAATAAAAGAGTTCATCGCAAAGTTCATCGATATCCTTCAAGGACTTCACGTGCGACGGGATCTCTACTTTGAGTATGAACGAACACAAAACACTTGGTTGGTAAACAAGACTCATAGACTTCCCTATTAAGTTAACCGATGTTCATTTAAGGACTTCTTGTGATCTACTCTCTTGTCTAAGTTTGAACAAAGATGAAACACTTGGTATACCGGAATAAAAGAGCTCACTATCACGTTCACTGATCTACTTTGAACGACTTCACGTCATGGACTCTCTAGTATGAGTATGAACAACACGAAACACTTGGTAAACAAGAGTCAAATACTTCACTATTAAGTTAACCGATATTCTTTAAGGACTTATTGTGATCTACTCTCTTGTCCGAAAGTTAGAACAAAGATGAAACACTTGTAACCTAATAAAAGAGTTCACTATCTTGTTCATCGATCTCCTTTGAAGGACTTCACGTGATGGACTCTTTAGTATGAGTATGAACGAACAGAAACACTTGGTTGGTAAACAAGACTATTAAGTTAACCAATCTTCTTTTAAAGACTTATTGTGATCTACTCTCTTGTCCGAAAGTTAGAACAAAGATAAAACACTTGTTAAACCTGACTAAAAGAGTTCACTATCATGTTCATCGATCTCCTTTGAAGCACTTCACGTGATGGACTTTTTATTATGAGTATAAACAAACACGTAAACACTTGGTTGGTAAACAAGACCCAAAGACTACACTATTAAGTTAACCGATCTTCTTTTAAGGAATCAGCAGGATCTACTCTCTTGTCCGAGTTAGAACAAAAATGAAACACTTGTAAACCGAATAAAAGAGTTCACTATCTTGTTCACTGATATCCTTTGAAGGACTTCACGTGATGGACTCTTTAGTATGAGTATGAACGAATAGGAAACACTTGGTTGGTAAACAAGATTATTAAGTTAACCAATCTTCTTTTAAAGACTTATTGTGATCCGCTTCTCTTGTTCGAAAGTTAGAACAAAGATGAAATACTTGGTAAACCGAATAAAAGAGTTCACTATCACTTTCACTGATCTCCTTTGAAGGACTTCACGTGATGGACTCTTTAGTAGGAGTATGAACGAACAGGAAACATTTGGTTGGTAAACAAGACTCAAAGACTTCACTATTAAGATCGCCTTTTAAGATCTTATTGTGATCTACTCTCTTGTTCGAAAGTTAGAACAAAGATGAATAACGTGGTAAATCAGACTAAAAGAGTTCACTATCACGCTCATCGAATTCGCTTCAAGGACTTCACATGATGGACTCTCTAGTATGAGTATGGACGAACACTAAACACTTGGTAAATAAGACTCAAATACTTCATTATTAAGTTAACCTATCTTCTTTAAAGGACTTATTGTGATCTACTCTCTTGTTTTATTTAGAACAAAGATGAAACACATGGTAAACCAAATGTAAGAGTTCACTATCTTGTTCACGATATCCTTTGAAGGACTTCACGTGATGGACTCTTTAGTATGAGTATGAACGAACAGAAACACTTGGTTGGTAAACAAGACTCAAAGACTTCACTATTAAGTTAACCTATCGCCTTTTAATATCTTATTGTTACTCGTTGTCCGAATTAGAACAAAGATGAAACACCGGGTAAAACTGTAATAAAAGAGTTCATCGCCACGCTCACCGATATCCTTTGAAGGACTTCACGTGACGGGATCTCTACTTTGAGTATGAACGAACACAAAACACTTGGTTGGTAAACAAGACTCATACACTTCCCTATTAAGTTAACCGATGTTCATTTAAGGACTTCTTGTGATCTACTCTCTTGTCTAAGTTTGAACAAAGATGAAACACTTGGTAAACCTAATAAAAGAGCTCACTATCACGCTCACTCGATCTAGTTTGAAGGACTTCACGCCATGGACTCTCTAGTATGAGTATGAACAACACTAAACACTTGTAAACAAGAGTCAAATACTTCACTATTAAGTTAACCGATATTCTTTTAAGGACTTATTGTGATCTACTCTCTTGTCCGAAAGTTAGAACAAAGATAAAACACTTGTTAAACCGGACTAAAAGAGTTCACTATCATGTTCACTGATCTCCTTTGAAGCACTTCACGTGATGGACTTTTTATTATGAGTATAAACAAACACTAAACACTTGGTTGGTAAACAAGACTCAAAGACTACACTATTAAGTTAACCGATCTTCTTTTAAGGAATCAAGCAGGATCTACTCTCTTGTCCGAAAGTTAGAACAAAAATGAAACACTTGGTAAACCGAATAAAAGAGTTCACTATCTTGTTCACTGATATCCTTTGAAGGACTTCACGTGATGGACTCTTTAGTATGAGTATGAACGAACAGGAAACACTTTGTTGGTAAACAAGATTATTAAGTTAACCAATCTTCTTTTAAAGACTTCTTGTGATCTCGCTTCTCTTGTTTCGAAAGTTAGAACAAAGATGAAATACTTGGTAAACCGAATAAAAGAGTTCACTATCACTTTCACTGATCTCCTTTGAAGGACTTCACGTGATGGACTCTTTAGTAGGAGTATGAACGAACAGGAAACATTTGGTTGGTAAACAAGACTCAAAGACTTCACTATTAAGATCGTCTTTTAAGATCTTATTGTGATCTACTCTCTTGTTTGAGTTAGAACAAAGATGAATAACGTGGTAAATCAGACTAAAAGAGTTCACTATCACGCTCACCTAATTCGCTTGAAGGACTTTTTGTAACACCCTAAATGATTTAATTAAGCAATTGATTAAATTATTTAAAGTGTTACACTATTTTAATTATATTAAATTATAATTTAGTGTCTTATGATTTAGTATTTTATTTTAATAGAAGGAAGTGGTATTAGAAATACCGGAGCTACTGTTTTGGGCCCAGGAGCCCAAGCCCAATGACTTAGGCTCCTAGGAGTAGTGCAATTCGCACCACTTTGCAAAGAAAGAAAGAAAACGAAAAGAGAGAAGAGAGAAAGGAAGGAAACGGCGCAAGAACCCTAGAGAAAAGGAGAGAGAGCTTCGCACCTTGAGGAGAAGGAGGAGAAGGCTCTAGTTGCTGTGGTTTTTGGAGGTGACTCGGAGAAAGGAACGTTTCTACGGTTAAAATAAGGTAAGGGGAGTCTCACTCTATAATAGAGGGTATAATAGGTTGTATAGGAGTCATAGAGTCCCGATTTGATGTTATTGGATTGTTAATTGAGTTATTGTTGGGTGAAATTGATGAATTGCATGATAAAATTGATTTAGAGCTTGAGTTAGGGTTTTATGATATATGATTTCGTGATTTTGATGTAATTGATGATTTGAATGTGCAATTGTTTGTTAATTTATGCGATTGGAGGTGTTAGAATGATTATAGAGTGAATTGGTTTGAGAGAATTTGTAGAATTTGGGGATTTTGGGGTTGGGGCGCCAAATGGCTAGGAACTATGCACCCCGGTAATCAGAAAGCAGGAGTTTCGTGGAAATGTTGAAAGTGTGGCGCCAATTTCCTAGAGAATGGCGCCGTGTCACCGTAGTGCTGGACCGGGCAGGTGTGTTGCCGCCGGGGCGCCAAGTTGCGGGTAACCGCGCTCTGCACCATTCACGCGGCCGGGTTGTGTCTTGTGCAGGAATGTCACTGCCTGGGCGCCAAGTTGCTGGGAAAAAGGCGCCCAGTGCAAAGTTTTGAGAGTTCTGAGCATATTTCCCCGTACAACTTTTTGCATTCACCGCCCAAATCCAATTTTAAGTGTTTTGGCTCGAGGGTTTTCTCGTTGCGTGTGTTATTTTACAAATGTCCTGGGGGTGGTTTTGTGTGTGTAAATGGGGTGGGCTGAGTGAAACTCACATTTTCGAGCATATTTTATCGTGCTAACTTTTGCATTCACCGCCCAAATCCAATTTTAAGTGTTTTGCTCGAGTGGTTTTCTCGTTATGTGTGTTATTTTACAAATGTCCCGCTGGGGTGGCTTTGTGTGTGTAAATGGGGTGGGTTGAGTGAAACTTACATTTCGGGCATATTTTACCGCGCATATTTTGTATTTACTCGCCCAAAAACATTTTTAAACATTTTCGCTCGAGTGGTTTTCTCGCTTGCAAGTGTTGTGTGTGTCGGGTCAAAGCGGGCGCAAACAAAGGCCGCCTGTGGTGCCCGGGAAGGTGCCCGTGTCGAAGTTTGTGTCCGAGTGGGTGTCTGGTTTGTGTTCAGGACCGTCGCCGCCTGCAGGGGCGCCGATTGCTAGAAAAGTGGCGCCTGGCTATGTTGTTGCCACGGGGCGCCAAGTTGCCGAAGCTTCGCGCGCCACGTCGTGGCCGCACTGTGGGGCGCGCTGCATCGTGGGGAATTTGGCGCCTAGTGCCGCCAAGTGCCTCAGCGCGTGTTGTTTTGGTCCCTAGGTGACAGCTTGATCCCTAGATGACTGCTTTTGGTCCCGAATGGTGGTTTAGGTCCCCGAGTTGAGGTCGAGTCCTCTAGATGAGATTAGTCCATGGGACTTAATTGTGTTGAGCGTGTATCTTGAGATGACCGAGGATGCCATGGGGGCATGAGCCGAGGGCCAAGCCATGAGGGCTATAAAATGAGATTAATAATGAGGTAAGAGTTAGTGCGTGGATCGAGATGTTCGAGAATGTGTTTCAGTTGTTGTTACATGGAGTCTCATGCATACATTCTGGCCATGCGCCGTAGAGCTTATAAACTGCTTGTGAAGCTCGAGGGCGCCGTGAGGCCGCAGTCATGAGGACTCCATTTGATGATGAGATCGCCGAGGCAAATATTGAGAATGCCGAGGCAATGGTACCACATGCATAACTACATTGCATACATTCACATGAGTGCATGAACATTATTGAGTGATGATTGGTATGATTGATTGTGCCGTGGAACTCGTGATTGTATATATTGCCTATTATCACTTTTATTATATAGTTCGAGACTCACCCTTTCGTTGTTGTTTTACTATGTGTAGTCATGAGTGAGGCTTGCTACCTTCACTATTCCCGAGCCTGTCCCGCTCGACACGTAGCACCTAGTGGATGGGGTCTAGACTTTTATTTGTCTTGTTTTGCTCACCGCTGAGCTTTCACATCGTTATACTATGTATTGTTGAGACTGAGGATTATTCTTTGAGTCGTAGTTTTATTCCGCCGCATGATATGAGTTTATATCCCACGCTTTTGTATGGTGTTACGTATTGATTCCTATTTATGAGCCGAATTGACCGCTTCGAGTTGTTTTAAGAGATAAATGTAGCATTCCATTTAATGAAAAACGATTTTTTTATGTACTGATTTTGATTTAAATTATGTAGAAAACGGGTGTTACATTAGTGGTATCGTGAGCAAAAGTTCGGTTTGTCCACCAAGTGTGTCTGCTTTATCATGTTGTGTATGACATGCTTAGAGTCTTGAATTAGTTCTCGACCGTTGTTTGCGCCAAGTGTTAGGTTGATATGGCCGTAAGAGTTGATGCCGCACTTGCCGAGGCGCTGCAAGCCATAGCACAAGTTACGGGAACGCAGCAGTATCATCGAGACTCGTAGTCCGCAACATTCCGCAGAGAACCCCTACCTTCAAGGGGAGGTACAACCCGATGGTGCATTGACTTGGTCAAGGAGATCGAGAGGATCTTCGTGGTGATTAGCCGCGACCGATGAGCGTAAATTGTGCACGTGACACATACTTTATCTCAAGAGGTCGATGACCGTGGCCGAGACCACCGCGAGAGGTCGGGTGCCGCGCAGAGGAGATTACATGGGCCGTGGTTCGGCGGAATTTTGAGGAAGTAATTCCTCGAACCGAGGCAGGAAGCATGTCTCGTTACGAGTATGCCGCCAAGTTCACTGAGTTGGCAAGTTCTATCCCCACTATGCCGAGGTCGGGGTGAATTCTCAAAGTGCATTAAATTTGAGAATGGATCGAGAGCCGATATCAAGCAGCCGTGGGATATCGTAAGATTATAGTATTTGCCGATTTGGTAGATCGCCGCAGATTTATGAGGAAGACAAAGAATGCCCGCCTAGGTCATGAGAGACCGTAGGGGGAAATTTCATAACAGGGTAAGCTATATGAGACGCCTCACGACAAGCGGAAAACAGAGGTATGCGGGTAGTAAATAAGTATATCGTGGAAGCAGTGTCCGCTGAGGGTAGGAGGTATACCGAGGGCAAGAAGCCAAGTGGGGGAGACGCCCATCCGATGTCAGGTGTTTCAAGTGTGACAAGCAAGAGCTGAGTCACAAGAGCGTGCTTTGGTGTGGGAAGAATGGTCACATGGCATCCGAGTGTGATCGCAAGGAAGTCGTGGTGTTTCAACCGTGGTGAAGCCGGTCACCTTAGCTTCAAGTGCACCAAGCCTAAGAAGGAAAGATCCACCGGGAGAGTGTTTGCATTCAAGGTGTTCAGAGGAACCTAATGATATCGAGGTACATGTTTCATCTATGGTACACCTTTAGTTGCTATTATTGACACGGTGCTACGCACTCTTTTATTGCTTCGCTTCAGGCTAAAAGTTGAAATTAGTGTTGTCTACTATGGAGAGAGGGATGGTTATCGACACTCCAGCCTGGGCGGTCCGGTGAACTACTTCCCTAATGTGTGCTAGGTGTCCTCTCGCGCCTTCGCAGAGATTTTCTCGTCGATCCGATTTGTTTGCCTTTCGGGTGGGCTGGATGTGATTCTCGGGCATGGATCGTTAGTAGATAACCATGTGCACATCAACCGCTTTAACAAGTCTGTTAGTTTTCTTCTTCCCAAGAGGAAGAGTCTGCTTTTGCCGTCACGAGCAATTGCGCGCGGTAATGAAAGAGGTGGTCACCGCTTGCTTTGATGGCGTTTCTATGTCCACGAGAACCAAGCCGTGGTCGACGGGTTGCGGTGGTGTGTGAGTTCCCCGTTGTTCCTCGATGAGATTCCTAGTGTGCCACCGCAGGGAAGTTGAGTTCGGATTGAGCCAGGCCTCGTACCAGCTCGTGTTCATGGCACCGCACGGATGCCTCGCTTCGAGTCAGTTGTCCAATTGAAGAAGAAGCAGAGGAGCTTCGAGAAGAAATTTGTGAGGCCTAGTGTGTCACCATGGGGAGCTCCAGCTTTGTTGGTAAAGAAGAAGGACGGGAGTATGCGTTTTGTGCGTGACTACGCATAACCGAACAAAGTAACTATCAAGAATAAGTATCCTCTTCCGAGGATGATGATCCGATGGATCACCGTGGGTGCTAAAGTGTTTAAAGCAAGATTGACTTCGAGGTCGTGGTATCATCGATTAAGGTGAAGGATGAAGACATCCGTAAAACAAATGCTCGTAACGCAGGTACGGGCATTATGAGTACTGTCAGAATGCCGCTTGGTGTCACAAATGCACCAGTGGGTGTTTATGGAGTACATGAACCGAATCTTCCATAGCTATCCGGATCGGCTCGTGGTTGTTTTTATTGATGATATTCTCGTGTACTCAAAATCTGAGGAAGAGCATGCAGAGCACTTGAGGTTGGTGTTGTGGGTCTTGAAAGAGAGGAAGTTGTATGCAAAGTTGTCAAAGTGTGAGTTCGCTGCGTGAGGTGAGCTTCGGGTCACATTATCTCCGTGATGGTATAGTCGTGGATCCAAACCAAGGTCGATGCAGTTGTTGCAGTGGGAGAGCCCAAAGTCCGTGGATCGAGATCGTGAGTTTCGGGGTTGGCCGTTACTACAGGAGGTTTATTGAAGGGTTCTAAGCTAGCCCTTCCATTGACTCAATTGACCTGTAAGGGAAGAGCCTTGTGTGGGATGCAAAGTGTGAAGAGAGCTTCCAAGAGTCAAGAGAGGTTGACCACGCCTCAGTTGTTAGTGCTGCTCGTGCTGCAGCAACCTTTGTTGTGTAAACGTGACGCTCCAAGATGGGCCTGGGAGGTGTGTCGATGCAGACGGGAAGGTAGTGGGCTTGCGCCTCTGGCAGCTGAGGACGCATGAGAAGAACTATCCTACCCATGATTTGGAGTTGGTCGCTATTATGTTTCAGGCCGAAAATTTGGAGACACTATCTCTATGGTACCAGATTCAAGTGTTCAAAGGATCACAAGAGTCCAAGTACTTGTTTGACCGTATGAGCCGAATACGAGGCAGAGGCGTTGGTTGAGTCGTCAAGGATTATGATTTCGCTTCAACTATCACCCCAAGCAAGGTTAATGTCGTGGGCCGATGCTTTAAGTCCGAAAACTTTGCATATGTCGGCAACATGATGGTGAGGAGTTGGAGTTGATTGAGCAATTCCGCGACTTGAGCCCTGGTTTGTGAGGTGACACCCTGCAGGTCGATCGGGTATGCCGAGGATTGGGAATGACTTCTGGTTAGCATCGTAGACGCCCGGTTAGATGTGAAGTCGGGTAGACTTGCCGCGGGCCGTGAGCAAGTCGTAGATGGGGATTACAAAGTTGATGCCCGTGGTGTGTCGAGATTCAGTGACGTAATTTGTGTTCCTGGATGATGCCGAAGTCAAGAAGATGATACTGAGGAGAGCCATAGGAGTAAGTCGAGCATTCATCCAAAGCTACTAAGATGTATCATGATCTCAAGAAACTGCTTTGGTGGCCCGTATGAAGAGAGATGTTGCGCAGCTTTGTTTATGCATGTTTGACTTGTCGAAGTCAAAGATCGAGCACTGCAAAACCGCGGGCCGATGCAACCTTTGAGATTCCCGAATGGAAGTGGGACAAAGATTTCCATGGACTTTCAGGATCGGGCTGCCAACATCGTGGAGAGGTCTCGACACTATTTGGGTGATTGTGGGATAGGTTGACCAAGTTCCGCCATTTTATTCCTATCAACATCACCTATCCCGTACAAAGTTGGCTAGAATATATATTCAGTGATCGTGAAGCTTCACGGGTTCCAAGAGTATCGTGGTCTCGATGCAGACCCGAGGTTTACATCGGAGTTTTGGGGAAGCTTGCAGAGGAGGCTTGGGGGTCCAAGCCGAGGTTGAGTTCACCTTTATCATCCTCGATGTGATGGTCGGCTGCAGAGAACCATCCGCCTTTGGAGGATCTTCCGAGAGCTTTGTGTGCTAGAGCAGGAGGTGCGCGGGATACACATCTCCCACCGATTGAGTTCACTTATAATAACAGCCTATCATTCGAGCATGTGGATGGCTCCTTTTGAGGCAATCAGATGGCGGGAGATGCAGACTCCTTTCAGGTTGGCATGAGTCTGGAGAGAGTGTTGTTTCTGGACCAGAGTTGGTTAGTGAGACTACGAGAAGGTGAAATGATCGAGAGAAAATGAAAGAGTCCTGCAGCCGGCGTAAAAGTTATCATGATAAGAGGAGGAAAGACTTGGAGTTTCAGTCGGGTGAGCATGTGTTCTGAGGGTCACGCCTATGATCGTGTCAGCGGCTCAAGGCAAAGAAGTTAACTCCAAGGTTTATGGACCGCACTCAAATCACCGGTAGGTTGGAAAGGTTGCTTATAGGTGGCTTTACCGCCAAATCTTTCGAACTTGCACGATGTCTTCCACGTGTCACGCCTTTCTAAGTACATTCTGCACTGCCTCACGTGATTCACATGGATGATGTGGAGGTACGTGAGAACCTCACTGAGAGACTATGCCAAAGGAGGATTGATGATGCAGGTTAGCGTGGCCGAGAGGAAAGACATTGCCTTAGTCAAGGTAGTGTGGTTGGGAGCCGCCGTGAGAACATGACTGGGAGCCGAGAGCAGGATGCGGAGTCGATCCGAGCTATTTGATTCTGTGTATGAATTTCGAGGACTAAATTTCCTAAGTGGGGAGAGTCAGAACACCCTAAATGATTTAATTAAGCAATTGATTAAATTATTTAAAGTGTTACACTATTTTAATTATATTAAATTATAATTTAGTGTCTTATGATTTAGTATTTTATTTTAATAGAAGGAAGTGGTATTAGAAATACTGTGAGTTATCGTTTTAGCTCAGGAGCCCAAGCCCAATGACTTAGGCTCCTCAGAGTAGTGCACTGCACCACTTTGCAAAGAAAGAAAGAAAACGAAAAGAGAGAAGAGAGAAAGGAAGGAAAACAAGGCAAGAACCCTAGAGAAAAGGAGAGAGAGCTTCGCACCTTGAGGAGTAAGGAGGAAAAGGCTCTAGTTGTCGTGGTTTTTGGAGGTGACTCCTGAGAAAGGAACGTTTCTACTGCTAAAATAAGGTAAAGGGAGTCTCACTCTATAATGTAGGGTATAATAGGTTGTATAGAGTCACAGAGTCCCGATTTGATGTTATTGGATTGTTAATTGAGTTATTGTTGGGTGAAATTGATGAATTGCATGATAAAATTGATTTAGAGCTTGAGTTAGGGTTTTATGATATATGATTTCGTGATTTTGATGTAATTGATGATTTGAATGTGCAATTGTTTGTTAATTTATGCGATCGAGGTGTTAGAATGATTATAGAGTGAATTGGTTTGAGAGAATTTGTAGAATTTGGGGATTTTGGGGTCAGCGCCAAATGGCTAGGAACTATGCACCCCGGGTATCAGAAAGCAGTGGAGTTTCGTGGAAATGTTGAGTGCAGGCGCCAATTTCCTGCAGAAATGGATACCGTGTCACCGTAGCGCTGACCGGGTAGGTGTGTTGCCGCCCCGGGGCGCCAAGTTGCCGGGTAACCGCGCCCGCGTAATCGCTCACGGCCGGGTTGTGTCTTCGTGCAGAATGTCACCGCCGGGCGCCAAGTTGCCGGGAAAAAGGCGCCAGCAAAGTTTTGAGAGTTCTCGAGCATATTTCCCCGCGCAACTTTTGCATTCACCGCCCAAATCCAATTTTAAGTGTTTTGCTCGAGGGGTTTTCTCTGCAGGTGTGTTATTTTACAAATGTCCCTGGGGGTGGTTTTTGTGTGTAAATGGGGTGGGCTGAGTGAAACTCACATTTCGAGCATATTTTATCGTACTAACTTTTGCATTCACCGCCCAAATCCAATTTTAAGTGTTTTTGCTCGAGTGGTTTTTTGGTTACTGTGTGTTATTTTACAAATGTCCCTGAGAGGTGGCTTGTGTGTGTAAATGGGGTGGGCTGAGTGAAACTTACATTTCTCGGGCATATTTTACCGTACATATTTTGTATTTACTCGCCCAAAACATTTTTAAACATTTCGCTCGAGTGGTTTTCTCGCTTGCAAGTGTCGTGTGTGTTGGTCAAAGCGGGCGCCAAATAAAGGCCGCCTGTGGTGCCCGGAAGGTGCCGTGTCCGAAGTTTGTGTCCGAGTGGGTGTCTGGTTTGTGTTCAGGATCGTGGCCGCCTGCAGGGGCGCCAGATTGTTAGAAAAGTGGCGCCAGCGGGTCGTGGTTGTGCTACACGGGGCGCCAAGTTGCCGAAGCCGCGCCAACGCCGTGGCCGCACTGCGGGCGCCGTAAATTGGGGAATTTGGCGCCTAGCGCCGCCAAGTGCCTCAGCGCAGTGTTGTTTTGGTCCCTAGGTGACGCTTTGATCCCCTAGATGACTGCTTTGGTCCCGAATGGTGGTTTAGGTCCCCGAGTTGAGGTCTGAGTCCTCTAGATGAGATTAGTCTCGGGACTTAATTGTGGTTGAGCGTGTATCTTGAGATGACCGAGGATGCCATGGGGTACGAAATGAGGCCAAGCCATGAGGGCTATAAAATGAGATTAATAATGAGGTAAGAGTTAGTGCGTGGATCGAGATGTTTGAGAATGTGTTTCAGGTTGTTACATGGAGTCTCATGCATACATTCTACCGCTGGGCACAGAGCTTATAAACTGCTTGTGAAGCTCCGAGGGGCGCCGAGGCCGCAGTCATGAGGACTCCATTTGATGATGAGATCGCCGAGGCAAATATTGAGAATGCCGAGGGCAAATGGTACCACATGCATAACTACATTGCCTACATTCACATGAGTGCATGAACATTATCGAGTTGATGATTGGTATGATTGATTGTGGCCGTGAATCGTGATTGTATATATTGCCTATTATCACTTTTATTATATAGTTCGAGACTCACCCTTTCGTTGTTGTTTACCACGTAGTCATGAGTGAGGGCTTGCTACCTTCACTATTCCCGAGTCTGGTCCGCTCCGACACGTAGCACCTAGTGGACGGGGTCTAGACTTTTATTTGTCTTGTTTTGCTCATCGCTGAGCTTTCATAATGCGTTATACTATGTATTGTTGAGACTCTGAGGATTATTCTTTGAGTCGTAGTTTTATTCCGCACGCATGATATGAGTTTATATCCCACGCTTTGTATGGTGTTACGATTGATTCCTATTTATGAGCCGAATTGACCGTTTGAGTTGTTTTAAGAGATAAATGTAGCATTCCATTTAATGAAAAACGATTTTTTTATGTACTCTGATTTTGATTTAAATTACCGGGTAGAAATGGGGTGTTACAGACTTCACATGATGGACTCTCTAGTATGAGTATGGACGAACACGAAACACTTGGTAAATAAGACTCAAATACTTCATTATTAAGTTAACCTATCTTCTTTAAAGGACTTATTGTGATCTACTCTCTTGTTTTATTTAGAACAAAGATGAAACACATGGTAAACCAAATAAAAGAGTTCACTATCTTGTTCACGTATCTCCTTTGAAGGACTTCACGTGATGGACTCTTTAGTATGAGTATGAACGAACAGGAAACACTTGGTTGGTAAACAAGACTCAAAGACTTCACTATTAAGTTAACCTATCGTCTTTTAAGAGTTCACTATCTTGTTCACGATTCCTTTGAAGGACTTCACGTGATGGACTCTTTAGTATGAGTATGAACGAACAGGAAACACTTGGTTGGTAAACAAGACTCAAAGACTTCACTATTAAGTTAACCTATCGTCTTTTAATATCTTATTGTTACTCTGTTGTCTGAATTAGAACAAAGATGAAACACGGGTAAAACTGTAATAAAAGAGTTCATCGCCACGCTCACTAATATCCTTCAAGGACTTCACGTGACGGGATCTCTACTTTGAGTATGAACGAACACAAAACACTTGGTTGGTAAACAAGACTCATAGACTTCCCTATTAAGTTAACCGATATTCATTTAAGGACTTCTTGTGATCTAATCTCTTGTCTAAGTTTGAACAAAGATGAAACACTTGGTAAACCGGAATAAAAGAGCTCACTATCACGCTCACTCGATCTAGTTTCAAGGACTTCACGCCATGGACTCTCTAGTATGAGTATGAACAACACGAAACACTTGGTAAACAAGAGTCAAATACTTCACTATTAAGTTAACCGATATTCTTTTAAGGACTTATTGTGATCTACTCTCTTGTCTGATTTAGAACAAAGATGAAACACTTGGTAACCTAATAAAAGAGTTCACTATCTTGTTCATCGATCTCCTTTAAGGACTTCACGTGATGGACTCTTTAGTATGAGTATGAACGAACAGAAACACTTGGTTGGTAAACAAGACTATTAAGTTAACCAATCTTCTTTAAAGACTTATCAGGATCTACTCTCTTGTCCGAAAGTTAGAACAAAAATAAAACACTTGTTAAACCTGACTAAAAGAGTTCACTATCATGTTCACCGATCTCCTTGAAGCACTTCACGTGATGGACTTTTTATTATGAGTATAAACAAACACGAAACACTTGGTTGGTAAACAAGACTCAAAGACTACACTATTAAGTTAACCGATCTTCTTTTAAGGAATCAGCAGGATCTACTCTTTGTCCGAAAGTTAGAACAAAAATGAAACACTTGGTAAACCGAATAAAAGAGTTCACTATCTTGTTCACCGATATCCTTTAAAGGACTTCACGTGATGGACTCTTTAGTATGAGTATGAACTAACAGAAACACTTGGTTGGTAAACAAGATTATTAAGTTAACCAATCTTCTTTAAAGACTTATTGTGATCCGCTTCTCTTGTTTGAGTTAGAACAAAGATGAAATACTTGGTAAACCGAATAAAAGAGTTCACTATCACCGATCTCCTTTCAAGGACTTCACGTGATGGACTCTTTAGTAGGAGTATGAACGAACAGAAACACTTGGTTGGTAAACAAGACTCAAAGACTTCACTATTAAGATCGCTCTTTAAGATCTTATCAGGATCTACTCTCTTGTTTCGAGTTAGAACAAAGATGATTTACTTGGTAAACTAGACAAAAAGAGTTCACTATCACGCTCACCAAATTCGCTTCAAGGACTTCACATGATGGACTCTCTAGTATGAGTATGGACGAACACTAAACACTTGGTAAATAAGACTCAAATACTTCATTATTAAGTTAACCTATCTTCTTTAAAGGACTTATTGTGATCTACTCTCTTGTTTTATTTATAACAAAGATGAAACACATGGTAAACCAAATAAAAGAGTTCACTATCTTGTTGATGTATCTCCTTTCAAGGACTTCACGTGATGGACTCTTTAGTATGAGTATGAACGAACAGGAAACTTGGTTGGTAAACAAGACTCAAAGACTTCACTATTAAGTTAACCTATCGTCTTTTAAGATCTTATTGTTACTCTCTTGTCTGAATTAGAACAAAGATGAAACACGGGTAAACCTAATAAAAGAGTTCATCGCCACGCTCACTCGATTTCCTTTCAAGGACTTCACGGATGGGATCTCTACTTTGAGTATGAACGAACACAAAACACTTGGTTGGTAAACAAGACTCATAGACTTCCCTATTAAGTTAAACGATGTTCATTTAAGGACTTCTTGTGATCTACTCTCTTGTCTAAGTTTGAACAAAGATGAAACACTTGGTATACCGAAATAAAAGAGCTCACTATCACGTTCACTGATCTACTTTGAACGACTTCACGTCATGGAGTCTCTAGTATGAGTATGAACAACACGAAACACTTGGTAAACAAGAGTCAAATACTTCACTATTAAGTTAACCGATATTCTTTTAAGGACTTATTGTGATCTACTCTCTTGTCCGAAAGTTAGAACAAAGATGAAACACTTGGTAACCTAATAAAAGAGTTCACTATCTTGTTCATCGATCTCCTTTGAAGGACTTCACGTGATGGACTCTTTAGTACGCAGTATGAACGAACAGAAACACTTGGTTGGTAAACAAAACTATTAAGTTAACCAATCTTCTTTAAAGACTTATCAGGATCTACTCTCTTGTCCGAAAGTTAGAACAAAGATAAAACACTTGTTAAACCTGACTAAAAGAGTTCACTATCATGTTCACTCGATCTCCTTTGAAGCACTTCACGTGATGGACTTTTTATTATGAGTATAAACAAACACGAAACACTTGGTTGGTAAACAAGACTCAAAGACTACACTATTAAGTTAACCGATCTTCTTTTAAGGAATCATTGTGATCTACTCTCTTGTCCGAAAGTTAGAACAAAATGAAACACTTGGTAAACCGAATAAAAGAGTTCACTATCTTGTTCACCGATATCCTTTAAAGGACTTCACGTGATGGACTCTTTAGTATGAGTATGAACTAATAGGAAACACTTGGTTGGTAAACAAGATTATTAAGTTAACCAATCTTCTTTTAAAGACTTATTGTGATCCGCTTCTCTTTTGAAAGTTAGAACAAAGATGAAATACTTGGTAAACCGAATAAAAGAGTTCACTATCACTTTCATCGATCTCCATTGAAGGACTTCACGTGATGGACTCTCTTTAGTAGGAGTATGAACGAACAAGAAACACTTGGTTGGTAAACAAGACTCAAAGACTTCACTATTAAGATCGCCTTTAAGATCTTATTGTGATCTACTCTCTTGTTTGAAAGTTAGAACAAAGATGATTTACTTGGTAAACTAGACAAAAAGAGTTCACTATCACGCTCACCAAATTCGCTTCAAGGACTTCACATGATGGACTCTCTAGTATGAGTATGGACGAACACTAAACACTTGGTAAATAAGACTCAAATACTTCATTATTAAGTTAACCTATCTTCTTTAAAGGACTTATTGTGATCTACTCTCTTGTTTTATTTATAACAAAGATGAAACACATGGTAAAACCAAATAAAAGAGTTCACTATCTTGTTGATGTATCTCCCTTCAAGGACTTCACGTGATGGACTCTTTAGTATGAGTATGAACGAACAGAAACTTGGTTGGTAAACAAGACTCAAAGACTTCACTATTAAGTTAACCTATCGCCTTTTAAGATCTTATTGTTACTCTCTTGTCCGAATTAGAACAAAGATGAAACACGGGTAAATCTAATAAAAGAGTTCATCGTCACGCTCATCGATTTCCTTTGAAGGACTTCACGTGACGGGATCTCTACTTTGAGTATGAACGAACACAAAACACTTGGTTGGTAAACAAGACTCATAGACTTCCCTATTAAGTTAAACGATGTTCATTTAAGGACTTCTCGTGATCTACTCTCTTGTCTAAGTTTGAACAAAGATGAAACACTTGGTATAATGAATAAAAGAGCTCACTATCACGCTCATCGATCTACTTTGAACGACTTCACGCCATGGACTCTCTAGTATGAGTATGAACAACACGTAAACACTTGGTAAACAAGAGTCAAATACTTCACTATTAAGTTAACCGATATTCTTTAAGGACTTATTGTGATCTACTCTCTCTTCTCCGAAAGTTAGAACAAAGATGAAACACTTGTAACCTAATAAAAGAGTTCACTATCTTGTTCACTCGATCTCCTTTGAAGGACTTCACGTGATGGACTCTTTAGTACGAGTATGAACGAACAGAAACACTTGGTTGGTAAACAAAACTATTAAGTTAACCAATCTTCTTTAAAGACTTATCAGGATCTACTCTCTGTCCGAAAGTTAGAACAAAGATAAAACACTTGTTAAACCGGACTAAAAGAGTTCACTATCATGTTCACTGATCTCCTTTGAAGCACTTCACGTGATGGACTTTTTATTATGAGTATAAACAAACACGAAACACTTGGTTGGTAAACAAGACTCAAAGACTATACTATTAAGTTAACCGATCTTCTTTTAAGGAATCATTGTGATCTACTCTCTTGTCCGAAAGTTAGAACAAAAATGAAACACTTGGTAAACCGAATAAAAGAGTTCACTATCTTGTTCATCGATATCCTTTAAAGGACTTCACGTGATGGACTCTTTAGTATGAGTATGAACTAATAGGAAACACTTGGTTGGTAAACAAGATTATTAAGTTAACCAATCTTCTTTAAAGACTTATTGTGGATCCGCTTCTCTTGTTTGAGAAAGAACAAAGATGAAATACTTGGTAAACCGAATAAAAGAGTTCACTATCACTTTCACCGATCTCCATTGAAGGACTTCACGTGATGGACTCTTTAGTAGGAGTATGAACTAACAAGAAACACTTGGTTGGTAAACAAGACTCAAAGACTTCACTATTAAGATCGCCTTTTAAGATCTTATTGTGATCTACTCTCTTGTTCGAGTTAGAACAAAGATGATTTACTTGGTAAACTAGACAAAAAGAGTTCACTATCACGCTCACCAAATTCGCTTCAAGGACTTCACATGATGGACTCTCTAGTATGAGTATGGACGAACACTAAACACTTGGTAAATAAGACTCAAATACTTCATTATTAAGTTAACCTATCTTCTTTAAAGGACTTATTGTGATCTACTCTCTTGTTTTATTTATAACAAAGATGAAACACATGGTAAAACCAAATAAAAGAGTTCACTATCTTGTTGATGTATCTCCTTGAAGGACTTCACGTGATGGACTCTTTAGTATGAGTATGAACGAACAGAAACTTGGTTGGTAAACAAGACTCAAAGACTTCACTATTAAGTTAACCTATCGCCTTTTAAGATCTTATTGTTACTCTCTTGTCCGAATTAGAACAAAGATGAAACACTGGTAAATCGGAATAAAAGAGTTCATCGCCACGCTCATCGATTTCCTTTGAAGGACTTCACGTGACGGGATCTCTACTTTGAGTATGAACGAACACAAAACACTTGGTTGGTAAACAAGACTCATAGACTTCCTATTAAGTTAAACGATGTTCATTTAAGGACTTCTTGTGATCTACTCTCTTGTCTAAGTTTGAACAAAGATGAAACACTTGGTATACCTGAATAAAAGAGCTCACTATCACGCTCATCGATCTACTTTGAACGACTTCACGCCATGGACTCTCTAGTATGAGTATGAACAACACTAAACACTTGGTAAACAAGAGTCAAATACTTCACTATTAAGTTAACCGATATTCTTTTAAGGACTTATTGTGATCTACTCTTGTCCGAAAGTTAGAACAAAGATGAAACACTTGGTAACCTAATAAAAGAGTTCACTATCTTGTTCACTCGATCTCCTTTCAAGGACTTCACGTGATGGACTCTTTAGTACGAGTATGAACGAACAGAAACACTTGGTTGGTAAACAAAACTATTAAGTTAACCAATCTTCTTTAAAGACTTATTGGATCTACTCTCTTGTCCGAAAGTTAGAACAAAGATAAAACACTTGTTAAACCGACTAAAAGAGTTCACTATCATGTTCACTGATCTCCTTTGAAGCACTTCACGTGATGGACTTTTTATTATGAGTATAAACAAACACGAAACACTTGGTTGGTAAACAAGACTCAAAGACTACACTATTAAGTTAACCGATCTTCTTTTAAGGAATCATCAGGATCTACTCTCTTGTCCGAAAGTTAGAACAAAAATGAAACACTTGTAAACCGAATAAAAGAGTTCACTATCTTGTTCACCGATATCCTTTAAAGGACTTCACGTGATGGACTCTTTAGTATGAGTATGAACGAATAGGAAACACTTGGTTGGTAAACAAGATTATTAAGTTAACCAATCTTCTTTAAAGACTTATTGTGATCCGCTTCTCTTGTTTGAAAGTTAGAACAAAGATGAAATACTTGGTAAACCGAATAAAAGAGTTCACTATCACTTTCACCGATCTCCATTGAAGGACTTCACGTGATGGACTCTTTAGTAGGAGTATGAACGAACAAGAAACACTTGGTTGGTAAACAAGACTCAAAGACTTCACTATTAAGATCGCCTTTAAGATCTTATTGTGATCTACTCTCTTGTTTCGAAAGTTAGAACAAAGATGATTTACTTGGTAAACTAGACAAAAAGAGTTCACTATCACGCTCACCAAATTCGCTTCAAGGACTTCACATGATGGACTCTCTAGTATGAGTATGGACGAACACGAAACACTTGGTAAATAAGACTCAAATACTTCATTATTAAGTTAACCTATCTTCTTTAAAGGACTTATTGTGATCTACTCTCTTGTTTTATTTATAACAAAGATGAAACACATGGTAAACCAAATAAAAGAGTTCACTATCTTGTTGATGTATCTCCCTTGAAGGACTTCACGTGATGGACTCTTTAGTATGAGTATGAACGAACAGGAAACTTGGTTGGTAAACAAGACTCAAAGACTTCACTATTAAGTTAACCTATCGTCTTTTAAGATCTTATTGTTACTCTCTTGTCTGAATTAGAACAAAGATGAAACACTGGTAAATCGGAATAAAAGAGTTCATCACACGCTCATCGATTTCCTTTGAAGGACTTCACGTGACGGGATCTCTACTTTGAGTATGAACGAACACAAAACACTTGGTTGGTAAACAAGACTCATAGACTTCCCTATTAAGTTAAACGATGTTCATTTAAGGACTTCTTGTGATCTACTCTCTTGTCTAAGTTTGAACAAAGATGAAACACTTGGTATACCTGAATAAAAGAGCTCACTATCACGCTCATCGATCTACTTTGAACGACTTCACGCCATGGACTCTCTAGTATGAGTATGAACAACACTAAACACTTGGTAAACAAGAGTCAAATACTTCACTATTAAGTTAACCGATATTCTTTAAGGACTTATTGTGATCTACTCTCTTGTCCGAAAGTTAGAACAAAGATGAAACACTTGTAACCTAATAAAAGAGTTCACTATCTTGTTCACTGATCTCCTTTGAAGGACTTCACGTGATGGACTCTTTAGTACGAGTATGAACGAACAGGAAACACTTGGTTGGTAAACAAAACTATTAAGTTAACCAATCTTCTTTTAAAGACTTATTGTGATCTACTCTTGTCCGAAAGTTAGAACAAAGATAAAACACTTGTTAAACCTGACTAAAAGAGTTCACTATCATGTTCAATCGATCTCCTTTGAAGCACTTCACGTGATGGACTTTTTATTATGAGTATAAACAAACACGAAACACTTGGTTGGTAAACAAGACTCAAAGACTACACTATTAAGTTAACCGATCTTCTTTTAAGGAATCATTGTGATCTACTCTCTTGTCCGAAGTTAGAACAAAATGAAACACTTGGTAAACCGAATAAAAGAGTTCACTATCTTGTTCACTGATATCCTTTAAAGGACTTCACGTGATGGACTCTTTAGTATGAGTATGAACGAATAGGAAACACTTGGTTGGTAAACAAGATTATTAAGTTAACCAATCTTCTTTAAAGACTTATTGTGATCCGCTTCTCTTGTTTGAAAGTTAGAACAAAGATGAAATACTTGGTAAACCGAATAAAAGAGTTCACTATCACTTTCACTGATCTCCATTGAAGGACTTCACGTGATGGACTCTTTAGTAGGAGTATGAACGAACAAGAAACACTTGGTTGGTAAACAAGACTCAAAGACTTCACTATTAAGATCGCCTTTAAGATCTTATTGTGATCTACTCTCTTGTTTGAGTTAGAACAAAGATGATTTACTTGGTAAACTAGACAAAAAGAGTTCACTATCACGCTCACCAAATTCGCTTCAAGGACTTCACATGATGGACTCTCTAGTATGAGTATGGACGAACACTAAACACTTGGTAAATAAGACTCAAATACTTCATTATTAAGTTAACCTATCTTCTTTAAAGGACTTATTGTGATCTACTCTCTTGTTTTATTTATAACAAAGATGAAACACATGGTAAAACCAAATAAAAGAGTTCACTATCTTGTTGATGTATCTCCTTCAAGGACTTCACGTGATGGACTCTTTAGTATGAGTATGAACGAACAGAAACTTGGTTGGTAAACAAGACTCAAAGACTTCACTATTAAGTTAACCTATCGCCTTTTAAGATCTTATTGTTACTCTCTTTGTCCGAATTAGAACAAAGATGAAACACTCGGGTAAATCGAATAAAAGAGTTCATCGCCACGCTCATCGATTTCCTTTGAAGGACTTCACGTGACGGGATCTCTACTTTGAGTATGAACGAACACAAAACACTTGGTTGGTAAACAAGACTCATAGACTTCCCTATTAAGTTAAACGATGTTCATTTAAGGACTTCTTTGTGATCTACTCTTGTCTAAGTTTGAACAAAGATGAAACACTTGGTATACCTGAATAAAAGAGCTCACTATCACGCTTCATCGATCTACTTTGAACGACTTCACGCCATGGACTCTCTAGTATGAGTATGAACAACACTAAACACTTGGTAAACAAGAGTCAAATACTTCACTATTAAGTTAACCGATATTCTTTAAGGACTTATTGTGATCTACTCTCTTGTCCGAAAGTTAGAACAAAGATGAAACACTGTAAACCTAATAAAAGAGTTCACTATCTTGTTCACCGATCTCCTTTCAAGGACTTCACGTGATGGACTCTTTAGTACGAGTATGAACGAACAGAAACACTTGGTTGGTAAACAAAACTATTAAGTTAACCAATCTTCTTTTAAAGACTTATTGTGATCTACTCTCTTGTCCGAAAGTTAGAACAAAGATAAAACACTTGTTAAACCGACTAAAAGAGTTCACTATCATGTTCATCGATCTCCTTGAAGCACTTCACGTGATGGACTTTTTATTATGAGTATAAACAAACACTAAACACTTGGTTGGTAAACAAGACTCAAAGACTACACTATTAAGTTAACCGATCTTCTTTTAAGGAATCATTGTGATCTACTCTCTTGTCCGAAAGTTAGAACAAAATGAAACACTTGGTAAACCGAATAAAAGAGTTCACTATCTTGTTCATCGATATCCTTTAAAGGACTTCACGTGATGGACTCTTTAGTATGAGTATGAACTAATAGGAAACACTTGGTTGGTAAACAAGATTATTAAGTTAACCAATCTTCTTTAAAGACTTATTGTGATCCGCTTCTTGTTTGAAAGTTAGAACAAAGATGAAATACTTGGTAAACCGAATAAAAGAGTTCACTATCACTTTCACTGATCTCCATTGAAGGACTTCACGTGATGGACTCTTTAGTAGGAGTATGAACGAACAAGAAACACTTGGTTGGTAAACAAGACTCAAAGACTTCACTATTAAGATCGTCTTTTAAGATCTTATTGTGATCTACTCTCTTGCTCGAAAGTTAGAACAAAGATGATTTACTTGGTAAACTAGACAAAAGAGTTCACTATCACGCTCACCAAATTCGTTTGAAGGACTTCACATGATGGACTCTCTAGTATGAGTATGGACGAACACGAAACACTTGGTAAATAAGACTCAAATACTTCATTATTAAGTTAACCTATCTTCTTTAAAGGACTTATTGTGATCTACTCTCTTGTTTTATTTATAACAAAGATGAAACACATGGTAAACCAAATAAAAGAGTTCACTATCTTGTTGATGTATCTCCTTTGAAGGACTTCACGTGATGGACTCTTTAGTATGAGTATGAACGAACAGGAAACTTGGTTGGTAAACAAGACTCAAAGACTTCACTATTAAGTTAACCTATCGTCTTTTAAGATCTTATTGTTACTCTCTTGTCTGAATTAGAACAAAGATGAAACACTGGGTAAATCGGAATAAAAGAGTTCATCGTCACGCTCATCGATTTCTTTGAAGGACTTCACGTGATGGGATCTCTACTTTGAGTATGAACGAACACAAAACACTTGGTTGGTAAACAAGACTCATAGACTTCCCTATTAAGTTAAACGATGTTCATTTAAGGACTTCTTGTGATCTACTCTCTTGTCTAAGTTTGAACAAAGATGAAACACTTGGTATACCGGAATAAAAGAGCTCACTATCACGTTCACTGATCTACTTTGAACGACTTCACGTCATGGACTCTCTAGTATGAGTATGAACAACACGAAACACTTGGTAAACAAGAGTCAAATACTTCACTATTAAGTTAACCGATATTCTTTTAAGGACTTATTGTGATCTACTCTTGTCCGAAAGTTAGAACAAAGATGAAACACTTGGTAACCGTAATAAAAGAGTTCACTATCTTGTTCACTGATCTCCTTTGAAGGACTTCACGTGATGGACTCTTTAGTACGAGTATGAACGAACAGGAAACACTTGGTTGGTAAACAAAACTATTAAGTTAACCAATCTTCTTTTAAAGACTTATTGTGATCTACTCTCTTGTCTGAGTTAGAACAAAGATAAAACACTTGTTAAACCGGACTAAAAGAGTTCACTATCATGTTCATCGATCTCCTTGAAGCACTTCACGTGATGGACTTTTTATTATGAGTATAAACAAACACGAAACACTTGGTTGGTAAACAAGACTCAAAGACTACACTATTAAGTTAACCGATCTTCTTTTAAGGAATCATTGTGATCTACTCTCTTGTCTGAGTTAGAACAAAAATGAAACACTTGGTAAACCGAATAAAAGAGTTCACTATCTTGTTCACTGATATCCTTTAAAGGACTTCACGTGATGGACTCTTTAGTATGAGTATGAACGAATAGGAAACACTTGGTTGGTAAACAAGATTATTAAGTTAACCAATCTTCTTTAAAGACTTATTGTGATCCGCTTCTCTGCTTGAAAGTTAGAACAAAGATGAAATACTTGGTAAACCGAATAAAAGAGTTCACTATCACTTTCACTGATCTCCATTGAAGGACTTCACGTGATGGACTCTTTAGTAGGAGTATGAACGAACAAGAAACACTTGGTTGGTAAACAAGACTCAAAGACTTCACTATTAAGATCGTCTTTTAAGATCTTATTGTGATCTACTCTCTTGTTTGAGTTAGAACAAAGATGATTTACTTGGTAAACTAGACAAAAAGAGTTCACTATCACGTTCACCAAATTCGTTTGAAGGACTTCACATGATGGACTCTCTAGTATGAGTATGGACGAACACGAAACACTTGGTAAATAAGACTCAAATACTTCATTATTAAGTTAACCTATCTTCTTTAAAGGACTTATTGTGATCTACTCTCTTGTTTTATTTATAACAAAGATGAAACACATGGTAAACCAAATAAAAGAGTTCACTATCTTGTTGATGTATCTCCTTCAAGGACTTCACGTGATGGACTCTTTAGTATGAGTATGAACGAACAGAAACTTGGTTGGTAAACAAGACTCAAAGACTTCACTATTAAGTTAACCTATCGCCTTTTAAGATCTTATTGTTACTCTTGTCCGAATTAGAACAAAGATGAAACATCTGGTAAATCGGAATAAAAGAGTTCATCGCCACGCTCATCGATTTCCTTTGAAGGACTTCACGTGATGGGATCTCTACTTTGAGTATGAACTAACACAAAACACTTGGTTGGTAAACAAGACTCATAGACTTCCCTATTAAGTTAAACGATGTTCATTTAAGGACTTCTTGTGATCTACTCTTGTCTAAGTTTGAACAAAGATGAAACACTTGGTATACCGAATAAAAGAGCTCACTATCACGCTCATCGATCTACTTTGAACGACTTCACGCCATGGACTCTCTAGTATGAGTATGAACAACACTAAACACTTGGTAAACAAGAGTCAAATACTTCACTATTAAGTTAACCGATATTCTTTAAGGACTTATTGTGATCTACTCTCTTGTCCGAAAGTTAGAACAAAGATGAAACACTTGTAACCTAATAAAAGAGTTCACTATCTTGTTCATCGATCTCCTTTGAAGGACTTCACGTGATGGACTCTCTTTAGTACGAGTATGAACGAACAGGAAACACTTGGTTGGTAAACAAAACTATTAAGTTAACCAATCTTCTTTTAAAGACTTATTGTGATCTACTCTCTTGTCTGAGTTAGAACAAAGATAAAACACTTGTTAAACCGGACTAAAAGAGTTCACTATCATGTTCACTGATCTCCTTTGAAGCACTTCACGTGATGGACTTTTTATTATGAGTATAAACAAACACGAAACACTTGGTTGGTAAACAAGACTCAAAGACTACACTATTAAGTTAACCGATCTTCTTTTAAGGAATCATTGTGATCTACTCTCTTGTCTGAGTTAGAACAAAAATGAAACACTTGGTAAACCGAATAAAAGAGTTCACTATCTTGTTCACTGATATCCTTTAAAGGACTTCACGTGATGGACTCTTTAGTATGAGTATGAACGAATAGGAAACACTTGGTTGGTAAACAAGATTATTAAGTTAACCAATCTTCTTTTAAAGACTTATTGTGATCTGCTCTCTTGTTTGAGTTAGAACAAAGATGAAATACTTGGTAAACCGAATAAAAGAGTTCACTATCACTTTCACTGATCTCCATTGAAGGACTTCACGTGATGGACTCTTTAGTAGGAGTATGAACGAACAAGAAACACTTGGTTGGTAAACAAGACTCAAAGACTTCACTATTAAGATCGTCTTTTAAGATCTTATTGTGATCTACTCTCTTGTTTGAGTTAGAACAAAGATGATTTACTTGGTAAACTAGACAAAAAGAGTTCACTATCACGTTCACCAAATTCGCTTCAAGGACTTCACATGATGGACTCTCTAGTATGAGTATGGACGAACACGAAACACTTGGTAAATAAGACTCAAATACTTCATTATTAAGTTAACCTATCTTCTTTAAAGGACTTATTGTGATCTACTCTCTTGTTTTATTTATAACAAAGATGAAACACATGGTAAACCAAATAAAAGAGTTCACTATCTTGTTGATGTATCTCCTTGAAGGACTTCACGTGATGGACTCTTTAGTATGAGTATGAACGAACAGAAACTTGGTTGGTAAACAAGACTCAAAGACTTCACTATTAAGTTAACCTATCGCCTTTTAAGATCTTATTGTTACTCTCTTGTCCGAATTAGAACAAAGATGAAACACGGGTAAATCGGAATAAAAGAGTTCATCGCCACGCTCATCGATTTTCTTTGAAGGACTTCACGTGACGGGATCTCTACTTTGAGTATGAACGAACACAAAACACTTGGTTGGTAAACAAGACTCATAGACTTCCCTATTAAGTTAAACGATGTTCATTTAAGGACTTCTTGTGATCTACTCTCTTGTCTAAGTTTGAACAAAGATGAAACACTTGGTATACCGGAATAAAAGAGCTCACTATCACGCTCATCGATCTACTTTGAACGACTTCACGCCATGGACTCTCTAGTATGAGTATGAACAACACTTAAACACTTGGTAAACAAGAGTCAAATACTTCACTATTAAGTTAACCGATATTCTTTTAAGGACTTATTGTGATCTACTCTTGTCCGAAAGTTAGAACAAAGATGAAACACTTGGTAACCGGAATAAAAGAGTTCACTATCTTGTTCACTGATCTCCTTTGAAGGACTTCACGTGATGGACTCTTTAGTACGAGTATGAACGAACAGGAAACACTTGGTTGGTAAACAAAACTATTAAGTTAACCAATCTTCTTTTAAAGACTTATTGTGATCTACTCTCTTGTCTGAGTTAGAACAAAGATAAAACACTTGTTAAACCGGACTAAAAGAGTTCACTATCATGTTCACTGATCTCCTTTGAAGCACTTCACGTGATGGACTTTTTATTATGAGTATAAACAAACACGAAACACTTGGTTGGTAAACAAGACTCAAAGACTACACTATTAAGTTAACCGATCTTCTTTTAAGGAATCATTGTGATCTACTCTCTTGTCCGAAAGTTAGAACAAAATGAAACACTTGGTAAACCGAATAAAAGAGTTCACTATCTTGTTCACTGATATCCTTTAAAGGACTTCACGTGATGGACTCTTTAGTATGAGTATGAACGAATAGGAAACACTTGGTTGGTAAACAAGATTATTAAGTTAACCAATCTTCTTTAAAGACTTATTGTGATCCGCTTCTCTTGTTTTGAAAGTTAGAACAAAGATGAAATACTTGGTAAACCGAATAAAAGAGTTCACTATCACTTTCACTGATCTCCATTGAAGGACTTCACGTGATGGACTCTTTAGTAGGAGTATGAACGAACAAGAAACACTTGGTTGGTAAACAAGACTCAAAGACTTCACTATTAAGATCGTCTTTTAAGATCTTATTGTGATCTACTCTCTTGTTCGAAAGTTAGAACAAAGATGATTTACTTGGTAAACTAGACAAAAAGAGTTCACTATCACGTTCACCAAATTCGTTTGAAGGACTTCACATGATGGACTCTCTAGTATGAGTATGGACGAACACGAAACACTTGGTAAATAAGACTCAAATACTTCATTATTAAGTTAACCTATCTTCTTTAAAGGACTTATTGTGATCTACTCTCTTGTTTTATTTATAACAAAGATGAAACACATGGTAAACCAAATAAAAGAGTTCACTATCTTGTTGATGTATCTCCTTTGAAGGACTTCACGTGATGGACTCTTTAGTATGAGTATGAACGAACAGGAAACTTGGTTGGTAAACAAGACTCAAAGACTTCACTATTAAGTTAACCTATCGTCTTTTAAGATCTTATTGTTACTCTCTTGTCTGAATTAGAACAAAGATGAAACACTGGGTAAATCGGAATAAAAGAGTTCACTGTCACGTTCACTGATTTCCTTTGAAGGACTTCACGTGATGGGATCTCTACTTTGAGTATGAACGAACACAAAACACTTGGTTGGTAAACAAGACTCATAGACTTCCCTATTAAGTTAAACGATGTTCATTTAAGGACTTCTTGTGATCTACTCTCTTGTCTAAGTTTGAACAAAGATGAAACACTTGGTATACCGGAATAAAAGAGCTCACTATCACGTTCACTGATCTACTTTGAACGACTTCACGTCATGGACTCTCTAGTATGAGTATGAACAACACGAAACACTTGGTAAACAAGAGTCAAATACTTCACTATTAAGTTAACCGATATTCTTTTAAGGACTTATTGTGATCTACTCTCTTGTCTCGAAAGTTAGAACAAAGATGAAACACTGGTAACCGGAATAAAAGAGTTCACTATCTTGTTCATCGATCTTCTTTGAAGGACTTCACGTGATGGACTCTTTAGTATGAGTATGAACGAACAGAAACACTTGGTTGGTAAACAAGACTATTAAGTTAACCAATCTTCTTTTAAAGACTTATTGTGATCTACTCTCTTGTCCGAAAGTTAGAACAAAGATGAAACACTTGTTAAGCCTGACTAAAAGAGTTCACTATCACGCTCATCGATCTCCTTTGAAGCACTTCACGTGATGGACTTTTTATTATGAGTATAAACGAACACTTAAACACTTGGTTGGTAAACAAGACTCAAAGACTTCACTATTAAGTTAACCGATCTTCTTTAAGGAATCATTGTGATCTACTCTATTGTCCGAAAGTTAGAACAAAATGAAACACTTGGTAAACCGAATAAAAGAGTTCACTATCTTGTTCATCGATCTCCTTTCAAGGACTTCATGTGATGGACTCTTTAGTAGTATGAACGTAACAGAAACACTTGGTAAACAAGTGTTCATTATCACTTTCACCGATCTCCTTTGAAGGACTTCACGTGATGGATTCTTTAGTAGGAGTATGAACGAACATGAAACACTTGGTTGGTAAACAAGACTCAAAGACTTCTATTAAGTTAACCGATCGCCTTTTAAGATCTTATTGTGATCTACTCTCTTGTTCGAGTTAGAACAAAGATGAAACACTTAGTAAACCTGACTAAAAGAATTAAGTATCACGCTCACTAATGTCGTTGGAAGGACTTCACGCCATGGACTCTCTAGTATGAGTATGAACAACACTTAAACACTTGGTAAACAAGAGTCAAATACTTCACTATTAAGTTAACCGATATTCTTTAAGGACTTATTGTGATCTAGTCTCTTGTCCGAAAGTTAGAACAAAGATGAAACACTTGTAACCTAATAAAAGAGTACACTATCTTGTTCACCGATCTCCTTTGAAGGACTTCACGTGATGGACTCTTTAGTATGAGTATGAACGAACAGAAACACTTTCTGGTTGGTAAACAAGATTATTAAGTTAACCAATCTTCTTTAAAGACTTATTGTGATCTACTCTCTTGTTTTAGTTAGAACAAAGATGAAATACTTGGTAAACCGAATAAAAGAGTTCACTATTGTAACACCCCAAAATAGTTCAATTAATTATTTAGTTGAGTTATTTAAGGTTTACAACTTTTTAATTAAGCTAAGTATTAATTAGGAGTTTATTTCATTTGTGGATGCTTGTTGAAATGGAGAAGGTGAGCAGTAGAGGCCCATGAGCCAATCGAGGCCCATGAGCCATTGTAAGCCCAAGGACTTGCATTAAAGGAGAGTGTCAAGGAAAGGAAGCATGTTTCACCAAAGAGAATCTAAGAAAAGTCAAAGTGAAGTAAGAGAGAGAAGTTGGTAGGTGAGATCGGGCTTTTCAGAGAGGCGGAGAGCATTTTGGCGTGGAAGAAGCTCAAAGCTCAACTGAGACGTGTCACGCGCGAGTGTTAACCGGAGGAATCTGGTGAAGAGAGGGTCGCTTACTCAACCGATCAAGGTTAGGGGCTCTCTTCTCACGATAATTTCGTAGTAGTATGATGAGTGTTATGTGTGAGTAGAGTAGAATGTGTTTTTCCGAATCGTGTTGCATGTGTTTGTGTGTTTTTCTCGATGTTTTGCTTAACGCTATGTTTAGCCTGCTTCAGTTGAGCTTGTGTTGAGATGATGAGGTGATGGTCATGAGAGACTAAGGAGCGAAATGGGAAGTCGAGGAAACTCTCATCCCAAAGTGAGCTAAAGTGAGAGACGTGAGAGTGTAAGGTTCTTATGGAGTAGAACGCTAGACTACCGAGGTGTAGGTTGGGAGACGAGTGTTCATAACAAAGAGAACGTGTCCGGGCTTGGCGGAAGCGGGTTGACTTGGGGTAGTAGAGGTGCATCTACCTACCACTAGTGTAACTAAACTTAAGTGATGATCGTAAGTCAAAACGTAAGTAATGAGGCATGTGGTTCCGAGATGAGTGATAGAGCACCGCCACTAAGTGTGTGAGTACATAAGACCAGGTATAAGGATCGGTTTGTGCTTGCCGAGGTGTAGAGTAAGTAGGCCGAGATGCTTAGGCCGAGGTAAAGTACTTAGGCTTACCGGTCAAGGCCGCTGATAACGCGGTAGCTGCGGTAGTAACCGAGGTGTTATGACCGAGACGCAGAGTATATCATACCTAGGTGCACTTGACGAGGTGAGATGTACGCTCAGATGAAGTGGAGTGACTAGGAGGAAGCGCAGTGCAGCATGCCGAGGTGCCAAGTGTGCCGAGGTGCCGAGTGTGCCGAGGTGCTATAGGTGCCGAGGTGTGGTTTTAACGCTAGTGTAGCGCAGTTATTGCCGGGCGACCGCGGAGTGTCGCTTTGGAGTGCCGAAAGCGTGAGGGGTTAAATGGTGTAGTCATTTTAGTCCCTAATTGATGTTTTAGTCCTGGTGACATGGTAGCCCGTGAAGTGATCGATCGTCCACCATCAGCGCCGAGGTGGTTTGGTGAGCCGAGGGCGACAGCTTTAGCGCCGCGGGCCGATGTAGAGACGTCGCTTTAGCCTGTAAAGTGATATATATGCGTTGTTTGGCCCTATGGCTATGTGTAGAGGAGTATTACATGACGAAGTCCCCGAGGGGCATTAAATAAACGAAAATGGTGAATGCAGAGGACTTCTGGTCCTATGGAGAAAGCAGAGGACTTAGGTCCTATTTATGAATAAAAGGTCATGGGTCTAATTGGTGAGTTAATGGAATTATGTTATGATTTAATTGAATAATGTGTATGTTGTGTGATATGCATTGTTCATGGCGTCGCATAAATCATAAGCATAAGGTGATAGCAGAGGACTTCTGGCCCTAAGGTGATAGCAGAGGACTTCTGGCCCTAAGGTGATAGCAGTAAGACTTCTGGCCTTAATGGATCCATCATGCATATGCCCTTGGAGTTTGGGTCCAGATCATGCATATAACTCATGCAATCGAATAAATTGTTATTTCAGGTGTCGTGCCGAGGTGTTTATATGTGTTTGCTTAGCATAATGCTTGTCATAAACCTTATTATATGTGTTTAGAGACTCACCCCATCGCTTTATGTTGCTCTCATGTGGCAACTTGCGTGTATCCCCGAGCAGAGGTCGCTCACCTGTCATCAAGCGCCGCCATTTTGCTCGTAGTGTAACACCGGGGGCCGAGTAAAGCAAAGTGGTCTCAGTATGTAGGTTATTTTGTGTTGTAAACCTATGTCTTTTGGAACTTGTATTATTTTGACTAAGTTGTAACTAATATCTTGTTACTTGATGAGCTCTGCCTTCTAGGCCGAGGTGATGTATGTGCATTACACTACCATCGCTTTAGTTGCGCAAATGTTTTATTGTTTTGCTTGGTTAAGTTCATGTAGGAAAATGTAGCACTCTCTTGAGTGGTTTTTGAAAACTCGATTTAATTGCAAGTAGTATTGAAGTAAGGGGGTGTTACAATAGTGGTATCGTGAGCAAAAGTCCTGGCCTTGTCCGACCAAGTGTCGAGTCTTGAGTTCCCAAAATTTCGAAGTTTTATGGCTCGCTCTAAGTAGATTTGTTTATGTGTTTAGTGTAATGGCCGGAAGAGCGGGAGGCATGATGTCGCGTTAATCGCCGCTTGGAAGCGATGGTCGCTAAGTTATAGGAATCAGCCTCAAGCAAACCGAGGATGCCGGAGCGAGGAGGTTGGCTACGCTTTCGCAGGGAGAATCCTCCTACTTTCAAAGCGGAGGTATGATCTCGACTGAGCTATGGCCCGGTTAAAGGAAATAGAAAGGATCTTTCGAGTGATGGAGTGTTCGATCGCGCAAAAGGTGAGATTTGGTACTACATGCCGCCGATGAGGCAGATGACCGTGGCTTGAAAATCTTCAAAGGTTGAGATTGTCAAGGAGAAATCACCGGGATATTTTCAAGAGGAGTTCCCGATGAAGTATTATCCCGAGGATGTCGGCGGAAAGAAAGAAATGGAATTCTTGAGCCGGGCAGGAATAAGTCAAGAGTCGAGCACGCGCCAAGTTCACCGAAGTCGTGAAGTTCTACCCCATTACAATCGAGCTACCGCCGAAGTTCTCCAAGTGTATTAAGTTTGAGAATAGTTTAAGCGTCCGACATCAAGCAAAGCCATCGGGTATCGCAGAGATAAGCAGGTGTTTGCTCACCGTGAATACCGCAGAATCTTCGAGGAAGACAAGGTGGTCGCGACTACCACCTATAAAGTCGAAGCGGAGTAAGCACACTCAAGATCGCGCTAAGCCTTACGCAGGTTCCGTGGAAAGCGGTAAAGGAAAGTGGAAAGTCTGGCTGGGCCAAGGCGCCAAGTGGGGATATGCTCCTCCGAGTATAGTGTGTTTCAAATGTGGAAAACCCGGTCACAAAAGCTTTGATCGCTTCTGGCCGTTATGTTTTAAGTGTGGCAAGGAAGGCCACAAGGCTCTGCATCGTGAGAGGAAGGATATAGTTTGCTACAACCGTGGGGAGGCAGGCATATTAGTTCAAGGTGTCCTGCCGGCAAGAAGGAAAAGAATGTTGGTAAGGTGTTCGCGCTTAGCCGGGTCCGAGGTGGTGAATGAGATAAAAGGTACGTGGTTTTATAAATGGAATTCCTTTGATTGCAATCGTGGACATCGGTGCCACGCGACTCTTTTATTTCGCATTGTGTGCTAAAAGATTGATTTAGTTTTGTCTACTATGGTGAGGAGATGGTTATCGCACTCCGCAAAGCGGTCGCTGACTACCTCTCGCTTGTTTGAAGTGTCCTCTCGTTAGCCTTTTGTAGAGACTTCGAGTTAATTTAACTGGCTCGCTTTTCAGCGGATGGACGCTATCCTCGGTATGGATCGTTAGTGGCTAACCGAAGTTCATATCAATTCGCGCTAGTAGGTCACTAAGTTTCCTTTCTTCCGAGGTGGAAGAACTGCTGCTTCGATGTTCACGAGTACCGCACGGAAATTAAGGAAGGGCCGCGTTGTTTGCGCTGAGTGTGACGTATGTCTCAAGAGAGCCGAGCTAAAATTGGTGAAGTGCCAAAGAGTGCGCAGAGTTTGCGTATGTTTCCGCACGAGATTCCCGAGGTTCCACCGTAAAGAGAGGTCGAGTTCAACATCGAAAGTTAGTACCAGAACTAGGCCTCTGTCTATGGCACCTTATAGATGTCCGCAAATGAGCTAGCCGAGTGGAAGAAGCAGCTGGAAAAGTTGCCGGAGAAGAGGTTCATAAGGCCAAGTGTGTCGCTGGGGCGCACTCAGATTATTGGTGAAAAAGAAGGATGGAAGTATGAGATTGGCGCGTGGATTACGCATAGCTGAACAAGGTAACAATTAAGAACAAGTACCCACTCCCAAGGATTGATGATTTGATGGACCAACCGGTGGGTGCGCAAGATTTTTCAAAGATTGACCCGAGGTCGTGGTACCATCGATCAAGGTGAAGGACGAGGACATTCGTAAGACAACATTTAGAACTCCTGTGATGGGCACTACGAGTATTCAAAGAGTGATGCCATTTGGTGTTACTAATGCTCCCGGGTATTCATGGAGTATATGAATCGATCTTCATGAATATTTGATCGGTTTGTGGTAGTGTTCATCGACGACATTTTAGTCTACTCCAAGTCAAGAGGAGCACGCCGAGCATCCGAGATTGGTATTAGAGGTATGAAGGATAAGAAGATGTACGCCAAGTTGTCCAAGTGTGAATTTTGGTCGAGGCGTTGAATTTCCTAGGTCATGTGATCTCCAAAGGAAGGTATAGCAATGATCCTTCCAAAGTAGAAGTCGTGTTGCAAATGGGAAGCGCCAAGCTCACGCCACCGAGGTGAGAAGTTTTCTCGGGTTTAGCTGGTATTATGTATGTCTATCGAGGGGTTTTCCAAGTTGGCGTTGTCTCAGAACACCCCAAATAATTTAATTAAGAAATTGATTAAATTGTTTAAGTGTCGTGACTATTTTTAATTATATTAAATTATAATATGGTGTTTATAATTTAGTATTTTATTTTAATAGAAGCGGAGTGGTATCGTAAATACCAGAGTCGATAGTTTAGGGCCTCAGGAGCCCAAGCCCAATGACTTAGGCTCCTAGTGGTTGGTGCAATTCTGCACCATTTGCCAAAAGAAAGAAAGAAACGAAAAGTGAGAAGAGAAAGGAGAAGAGGAGGACGGCGCAATAGAGTGAGAGAAGAAGGAGAAATTGGATCGCACTCAAGCAAGGAGAAGAGGAGAGCTCCATTGTTGCCGAGGTTTTGTACGTGACTTGGTGAGTAAGCATTTTCTACTAAGCTAATTTAAGGTAAAGGGAGTCTCACTCTATAATAGAGGGTATAATAGGTCGATGTAAGTCATGCAGAGTCCTAATTTGATGATGTTGATTGTTAATCGAATGGTTGTTGGATTGAATTTGATAATTTGCATGCTAAAATCGATTCGGGGCTTTAATTTAGGTTTTGTGTTCTTGACTTTGCTTTGATTGATGATCGAGTGCTAATTTGTGAAATCGGGAGTGTTAGCATGATCATAACGTGTTTTAAGATTGTTGTTGATGAATGGGTTTGAGAGAAATTGGTTGAAAATCGCTGTAAAGGACTTTAGACACTCGCGCCAATGTGCTAGGGAAATGGCGCCCGGCACCGAGAGTGGGGTTTTTGGTGACGTTGTTGCCAGGCAGGCGCCAATTTCCTAGAGAATGATACCGTGTCACCAGAGCAGTGGATCGGGTAGGTGTGTTGCCGCCCTGGGGCGCCAAGTTGCCGGGGTAAACCGCGCCCCAAAGCAGCAATCGCTTTGAGTGCCGTGGAGTGTGTGCTTGCCGTTCGGGCGCCGTAACGTGGGTATTTTGGGGCCCGGGAGTGAAACTTGTATTTTCGAGCACATTTTCTCGTACAAATTTTGTATTCACCGCCCAAATTCAATTTTAAGTGTTTTGCTCGAGTGGTTTTCTCGTTGCTGTGTGTTATTTTGAAAATGTCCTGCTGGGAAGGTTTTGTGTGTGTAAATGGGGTGGGGCTGAGGGAAACTCACATTTTCAACATATTTTATCGTACAAATTTTGTATTCACATGCCCAAATTCAATTTTAAGTGTTTTGGCTCGAGTGGTTCCTCGTTACAAGGTGTGTTGTTTTAAAAATGTCTCAAAGGTGCCTCGTGTGTGTAAATGGGGTGGTTTGGGTGAAACTTACTTTTCTCGGGCATATTTCACCGTACATATTTTGTATTTATCGCCCAAAACATTTTTAAACATTTTGGCTCGTGGTTTTTGGTTTAAAAGTGTCGTGTGCTGGTCACTTGTGCGGGCGCTAAAATTGTACGCCTGTGGCGCCTAGTCCGTGCCCGTGGTTCGAGATCGTGGTTCGAATCGTGGTTCGAAGTTTGTGTTCAGGTTCTGTGTTGCCTGCAGGGGCGCCGACAGTTAGAAAAGTGGCGCCAAAGGGTCGTGTTGCCAGGGGCGCCAAAGTGTTAAGTTTTCGCGCCTAGGCCGTGCTGCACCTGTGGGCGCTGCATCGTGGGGAAATGGCGCTAGTGCCGCCAAGTGCCCAAGAGTGTGTCGCTTTTGGTCCCGAGGTGACAGCTTGGTCCCTAGATGATGGTTTTGGTCCTAAATGGTGGTTTAGGTCCTCGAAGTGAGGCTGAGTCCTCTAGATGAGATTAGTCCGGGACTTAATGGTGTCGAGAGTATATAATGAGATGACCGAGAATGCCATGGGGCATGAGCCGAGGCCAAGCCATGAGGGCTATAAAATGAGATTAATAATCGAGGTAAGAGTTAATGTGTGTATCGAAATGTTTGAGAATGTGTTTCAGGTTGTTGCATGGAGTCTCATGCATACATTCTACCGCTGGTCACAGAGCTTATAAAATGATTGTGAAGCCCGAGGGCGCCGGGGCCGAGTCATGAGGACTCCATTATTGATGAGAATGCCGAGGCAAATATTGAGAACGCCGAGGCAAATGGTACCACATGCATAATTACATTGCATACATTCTCACGAGTGCATAAATGTTATCGAGTAATGATCGTGTGTTTGAGTACGTCGTGAACTATGATTGTATATATTGCTTATTATCACTTTTATTATATAGTTCGAGACTCACCCTTTTCGTTGTTGTTTACTACAGTAGTCATGAGTGAGGACTTGATATCTTCACTATTCCCCGAGCCTGGCCCCGCTTCCGACACGTAGCACCTGTGGGATGGGGTTTTAGTTTGTTATTGCTTTGTTTTGCTCACCGTTGAGCTCCCATAATGTTATAATCGTATTGTTGAGATTTGATGATTACTCCTTTGACATGTAGTTATTATTCCACGGTAGCATGAGATATTTATTCCACGTGTTCATGGTGTTACGATGGGTTTATGGTTACGAGTCAATCGACCGCTTGAGTGGTTTTAAGAGATAAATGTAGCATTCCATTTAATGAAAAATGATTTGTAAATACTCGATTTTGATTTAAATTGCCGTAGAAATGGGTGTTACATTAGTGGTATCAGAGCAAAAGTTCTGGTCCGTCCACCAAGTGTGTCTGCTTGTCGCGTTGGTATGACAAGCTAGAGTCTTGAATTAGTTCTCAATGGTTGTTTATGCCGCAGTTGTTAGGTTGATATGGCCGTAAGAGTCGATGCCAAGACTTGGCCGAGGTGTGCAAGCCACAGCACAAGTTATGGGGACGCAATGTATCATCGAGACCCGCACCGCAACATTCCGCAGAGAACCCCTACCTTCGGGCGGGAGGTACAACCCGATGGTGCCTTGACTTGGTCAAGGAGATCGAGAGGATCTTCGTGGTGATTAGCCGTGACCGATGAGCGTAAAGTCGCACGGTGACTCATACGTTATCCAAGAGGTCGATGATCGTGGCCGAGACCAAAGGAGAGGTCAGGCCGCATGTGAGGAGATCACTGGCCGTGGTTCAAGGGAATTCTTGAGAAAGTATTTCCCGAGGACGCAGAGGTAAGAAAGAGCCGGAATTCCTTGAACCGAGGCAGGAAGTATGTCTCATATCGAGTATGCCGCCAAGTTCACTGAGTTGGCCAAGTTCTATCCACACTATGCCGAGGTCGGGCTGAATTCTCAAAGTGCATTAAGTTTGAGAATGGATCGAGAGTCGATATCAAGCAGTGCCGTGGGGTATCGTAAGATTAGAGTATTTGCCGATCCGTAGATCGGTCGCAGATTTTTGAGGAAGACAAAGAATGCCCGCCTAGTGGTCATGAGAGACCGTAGGGGGAAATTTCATAACAGGTAAGTTCTTATGAGACGCCACGACAAGCGGAAAACAAAGGTATACGGGTGGTAACAAGTATAATGGTGGAAGGTGTCCGCCGAGGGCAGTGAGGTATCACGAGGGCAAGAAGCCTGGCGGGGAGACGCCCATCCGATGTCAGGTGTGTTTCAAGTGTGACAAGCCGTGTCACAAGAGCTTTGATTGTAAGATGGAAGTGAAGAGATGTTTTAAGCAAGGGAAGAATGGTCACATGGCATCCGAGTGTGATCGCAAGGAAGTCGTGGTGTTTCAATCGTGGTGAAGCCGGGTCACATTAGCTTCAAGTGCCCCAAGCCTAAGAAGGAAAGATCCACCGGGAGAGTGTTTGCATTAGCGTGTTCGTAGGGACCTAATGACATCGAGGTACATGTTTCATCTCCGTACACCTTTAGTTGCTATTATTGACACTTGGTGCTACGACTCTTTTATTGCATCCGCTTCAGGCCGGAAAGTTAAATTTAGTGTTGTCTACTATGGAGAGAGAGGGATGGTTATCGACACTCCACTGGGCGGTCCAGAACTACTTCTCTAATGTGTGCTAGGTGTCCTCTCGCCGCCTTCGCAGAGATTTTCCGTCGATCCGATTTGTTTGCCTCGTGGGTCGATGTGATTCTGGCATGGATCGTTAGTAGATAACCATGTGCACATCAATTGTTCTAACAAGTCTCATAGTTTTCTTCCCCGAAGAGGAAGAGTTCTGCTTTCATTGCCTCACGAGCAATTGCGCAGCAGGTAATGAGAGCAGGTGGTCGCTTGTTTGCCTTGATGGCGCTCTATGTCTCACGAGAACCGAGCCGTGGTCGATGGGTTACAGTGTGGTGTGTGAGTTCCCCAAGTGTTTCCGATGAGATTCCCAGTGTGCCCCTGCAGGGAAGTGGAGTTCGGATTGAGCTTGGCCCGGTACTCAGCTCGTGTCATGGCACCGCATCGATGTCACTTTCGAGTTGTCTAAATTGAAGAAGTAAAGCAGAGGAGCTTGAGAAGAAATTTGTGAGGCCTAGCGTGTCACCACGGGAGCTCCAGCTTTGTTAGTAAAGAAGAAGGATGGAGTATGCGCCTGCAGGCGTGGACTACGCATAATTGAATAAAGTAACTATCAAGAATAAGTATCCTCTTCCGAGGATGTATGATCCGATGGATCACCGGTGGGTGCTAAAGTGTTTAAGAAGATTGACTTGAGGTCCGTATCACCAGATTAAGGTGAAGGATGAGGACATCCGTAAAACATGCCGTCGTAACGAGGTACGGGCATTACGAGTACTCAGAATGCCTTTGGTGTCACAAATGCACCAGTGGGTGTTTATGGAGTACATGAACCGAATCTTCCATAGCTATCCGGATCTGGCTTGTGGTTGTTTTTATTGATGATATCCCCGTGTACTCAAAACTGAGGAAGAGCATGCAGAGCACTTGAGGTTGGTGCTAGAGGTCTCTGAAAGAGAGGAAGTTGTATGCCAAGTTGTCAAAGTGTGAGTTCGCTGCACGAGGTGAGCTTCGGGTCACATTATTTTCGTGATGGTATAGCCGTGGATCCACCCAAGGTCGATGCGTTGTTGCAAAGGGGAGAGCCCAAAGTCCGTGGATCGAGATCGTGAGTTTTTCGTTACCGGGTTATTACAGAGGTTCATCAAGGGTTCTAAGCTAGCCCTTCCTTTGACTCGATTGACCAGAAGGAAAAGCATTTGTGTGGGATGCAAAGTGTGAAGAGAGCTTCCAAGAGCCGGTGCGAGGTCGACCACGCCTCCAAAGGTTAGTGTTGTTGCTCGTGCTGTAACAACCTTATGTTGTGTAATCGCGGACGCCCAAGATGGGCTCTGGGAGGTGTGTCGATGCAGACGGGAAGGTAGTTGCTTGCGCGCGCCTGCAGCTTGAGGACGCATGAGAAGAACTATCCTACTCATGATTTAGAGTTGGTCGCGATTGGTTTCAGGCCAAGATTTGGAGGCACTATCTCTATGGTACTAGATTCAAGTGTTCAAAGGATCACAAGAGTCCAAGTACTTGTTTGACCGTATGAGCCGAATACGAGATGAGGCGTTAGTTAGAGTCGCCGGCCAAGGACTATGATTTCGCTTGAACTATCACCCCAAGAAAGTTAATGTCGTATCGATGCTTTAAGCCCTAAAACTTTGCATATGTCACCATGATGGTGAGAGAATTGGAGTTGATTGAGCAATTCCGTGATTTGAGTCCTGGTTTGTGAGGTGACACCCCGCAGTTGTCGATCGGGTATGCCGAGGATCGGGAATGACTTCTGGTTAGTATCGAGACGCCCGTGGTTAGATGTGAAATCGTAGACTTGCCGTCACGTGAGCAAGTCGCAGCAGGGGATTAAGGTGTTGGATTCACAGGTGTGTCGAGATTCAGTGACGCACTTGTGGTTCCTGGATGATGCCGAGTCAAGAAGATGATACTCGAGGAGAGCCATAGGAGTAAGTCGAGCATTCATCCAAAGCACTAAGATGTATCATGATCTCAAGAAACTGCTTTGGTGGCCTCCGATATGAAGAGGATGTAGCACAATTTGTTTATGCATGTTTGACTTGCCGTAAGTCAAAGATTGAGCACCGTAAACTCATGGTCGATGCAACCTTAGAGATTCCGAATGGAAGTGGGACAAAGATTTCCATGGATTTTGTGGATCTGGTCACAACATCGTGAGAGAGGTCCGACACTATTTGGGTGATTGTGATAGGTCGACCAAGTCTCGCCCATTTTATTCCTATCAACATCACTCATCCCGTACAAAGTTGGCTAGAATATATATTCAGTGATCGTGAAGCTTCATGGGGTTCCAAGAGTATCAGGTCTGACAGAGACCCGAGGTTTACATCCGAAGTTTTGGGGGAAGCTTACAGAGGCTTTGGGGGTCCAAGCCGAGGCCGAAGTTCACTTTATCATCCTCGTGATCGATGGTCGATTGCAGAGAACCATCCGCCTTTTGGAGGATCTTCCGAGAGCTTGTGTGCTAGAGCAGTGGAGGTGCTGGATACACATCTCTCCCACCGATTGAGTTCACTTATAATAACAATGCCTATCATTCGAGCATGTGGATGGCTCCTTTGAGGCAATCAGATGGGCGAGGTGTAGGACTCCTTTCAGGTTGGCATGAGTCCGGAGAGTGGTTGTTTTGGACCAGAGTTGGTTAGTGGAGACTACTGAGAAGGTGAAAATGATCAGAGAGAAAATGAGAGAGTCCTAGAGCCGATGTAAAAGTTATCATGATAAGAGGAGGAAGGACTTGGAGTTTCAGCCGGGTGAGCATGTGTTCTTGAGGGTCACGCCTATGACCGTGTCAGCGTGGCTCAAGGCAAAGAAGTTAACTCCAAGGTTTATTGGACCGCACTCAAATCACCGGTAGGTTGGAAAGGTTGCTTATGTGGTGGCTTTGCCGCCTAATCTTTCGAACTTGCACGATGTCTTCCACGTGTCACGCCTTTCTAAGTATATTCTGCACTGCCTCACGTGATTCACATGGATGATGTGGAGGTGAGCCGCGGAGAACCTCACATCAGGATACTATGCCGCGAGGATTGATGATGAGTAGGTTGAAGGTGCCGGAGAGGAAAGACATTGCCTTTGGCCAAGCGTAGTGTGGTCGGGAGCCGCCGTGAGAGTATGACTCGGGGAGCCGGAGAGCAAGACGCGGAGTCCTATCTAGAGTTATTTGACTCTGTGTATGAATTTCGAGGACTAAATCTCCTGTTGGGGAGAGTTGTAACACCCCAAATAATTTAATTAAGAAATTGATTAAATTGTTTAAGTTGTTGTGACTATTTTTAATTATATTAAATTATAATATGGTGTTTATAATTTAGTATTTTATTTTAATAGAAGGGAGTGGTATCGTAAATACCAGAGTCGATGTTTTAGCTCAGAGCCCAAGCCCAATGACTTAGGCTAGTGGTTAGTGCACTCGCACCATTTGCCAAAAGAAAGAAAGAAACGAAAGTGAGTAAGAGAAAGGAGAAGAGGAGGACGGCGCAATAGAGTGACAAGAAGGAGAAATTGGATCGCACTCAAGCAAGGAGAAGAGGAGAGCTCCATTGTTGCCGAGGTTTTGTACGTGACTTGGTGAGTAAGCATTTTCTACTGCTAATTTAAGGGTAAAGGGAGTCTCACTCTATAACAGAGGTATAATAGGTCGATGTAAGTCATACAGAGTCCTAATTTGATGATGTTGATTGTTAATCGAATGGTTGTTGGATTGAATTTGATAATTTGCATGCTAAAATCGATTTGGGGGCTTTAATTTAGGTTTCGTGTTCTTGACTTTGCTTTGATTGATGATCGAGTGCTAATTTGTGAAATCGGGAGTGTTAGCATGATGATCATAACGCGGTTTTAAGATTGTTGTTGATGAATGGGTTTGAGAGAAATTGGTTGAAAATCGCTGTAAAGGACTTTAGACACTCTAGGCGCCAATGTGCTAGGGAAATGGCGCCCGGCATCAGAAAGGTGGGTTTTTGGTGACGTGTTGTTGCGGCAAAGGCGCCAATTTCCTAGAGAATGGCGCCGTGGTCACCCAGAGCGCTGGATCGGGTAGGTGTGTTACCTGCCTGGGGCGCCAAGTTGCCGGTAATCGCGCGCCTGCACCGCTTCGAGTGCCGCGTGAGTGTGTGTCTCGCCCCCGCGCCGTAATGTGGGTATTTTGGGGCCCGGGAGTGAAACTTGTATTTGAGCACATTTTCTCGTACAAATTTTGTATTCACCGCCCAAATTCAATTTTAAGTGTTTTGCTCGAGTGGTTTTCTCTCGTTGGTGTGTTATTTTGAAAATGTCCTGCTGGGAAGGTTTTGTGTGTGTAAATGGGGTGGGCTGAGGGAAACTCACATTTCTCAACATATTTTATCGTACAAATTTTGTATTCACATGCCCAAATTCAATTTTAAGTGTTTTTGCTCGAAAGGGTTCCCCTCGGTTGTGTGTGTTGTTTTAAAAATGTCTCGCTGGGGTGCCTCGTGTGTGTAAATGGGGTGGTTTGGGTGAAACTTACTTTTCTCGGGCATATTTCACCGTACATATTTTGTATTTATCGCCCAAAACATTTTTAAACATTTTGGCTCGTGGTTTTTGGTTTAAAAGTGTCGTGTGCTGGTGGGGCTTGCGGGCGCTAAATTGTACGCCTGTGGCGCCTAGTCCGTGCTCGTGGTTCGAGATCGTGGTCCGAATCGTGGTCGAAGTTTGTGTCTAGGTCTGTGTTGCCTGCAGGGCGCCAGACAGCAGAAAAAGTGGCGCCAGGGCCGTGTTGCTGTGGGGCGCCAAAGTGCGAAGCTCTCGCGCCTAGGCCGTGTTGCACTGTGGGGCGCTGTATCGTGGGGAAAATGGCGCCTAGTGCCGCAAGTGCCTAAGAGTGTGCTGCTTTTGGTCCCGAGGTGACGCTTGGTCCCTAGATGATGGTTTTGGTCCTAAATGGTGGTTTAGGTCCTCGAGTTGAGGTCGAGTCCTCTAGACGAGATTAGTCCTCGGGACTTAATGGTGTCGAGAGTGTATAATGAGATGACCGAGAATGCCATGGGGGTATGAGTCGAGGCCAAGCCATGAGGGCTATAAAATGAGATTAATAATCGAGGTAAGAGTTAATGTGTGTACTGAAATGCTTGAGAATGTGTTTCAGGTTGTTGCATGGAGTCTCATGCATACATTCTACCAAGGTCGAGAGCTTATAAAATGATTGTGAAGCCCGAGGGCGGCCGGGGCCGTGAGTCATGAGGACTCCATTATTGATGAGAATGCCGAGGGCAAATATTGAGAACGCCGAGGCAAATGGTACCACATGCATAATTACATTGCATACATTCTCACGAGTGCATAAATGTTATCGAGTAATGATCGTGTGTTTGAGTACGTCGTGAACTATGATTGTATATATTGCTTATTATCACTTTTATTATATAGTTCGAGACTCACCCTTTCTCGTTGTTGTTTACTACGTAGTCATGAGTGAGGACTTGATATCTTCACTATTCCCGAGCCTGGCCCCGCTCTCCGATACGTAGCACCTAGTGGGATGGGGTTTTAGTTTGTTATTGCTTTGTTTTGCTCACCGCTGAGCTCCCATAATGTTATAATCGTATTGTTGAGATTTGATGATTACCTTTGACATGTAGTTATTATTCATTGTAGCATGAGATATTTATTCCACGGTTCATGGTGTTACGATGGGTTTATGGTTACGAGCCGAATCGACCGCTTCGAGTGGTTTTAAGAGATAAATGTAGCATTCCATTTAATGAAAAATGATTTGTAAATACTCCGATTTTGATTTAAATTGCCGGTAGAAATGGGGTGTTACATTGCCACTAACTCGCTTGACTCGTAAAGGGAAGGCATTTAAAGTGGGACGACAAAGGTGAAGAAAGTTTCCAAGAATTGAAGAAGAGATTGACAACGCCTCCGCCCCGACGCTGCCTAATCCAAATGAGCCGCTTTCAGGGTGTAATCGTGATGCGCCAAAGATGGGCTGGGTTGTGTGTTGATGCAAGAAGGTGTAGGGTAGTTGCTTACGCTTCAAGGCAATTGAAAATTCATGAGAAGAACTACCCTACACACGCATTTGGAGCTTGTCGCCGTGGTGTTTGCATTGAAGATATGGAGGCATTATCTATATGGTTCAAGGTTCAAGTGTTTAGTGACCATAAGAGTTTGCAAAGATTCGCTTGATCGTAAGGAGCCAATACGAGGCGCAGGAGATGGTTGAGCCATCAAGGACTATGATTTCGGGGTTGAACTATCACCCCCAGAAGGCAAATTTGGTGGCCGATGCACTAAGTAGGAAATCGCTGCATGCATCAAAGAATGATGGTAAAAGAGCTAGAGCTAATTGAGCAATTCGTAGACCTAAGTTTAGTGTGTGAGCTAACTCCTCAAAGCATTAAGTCGGGAATGCCAAAATCACAAATGAATTTCTCGAGTGACATCAAAGAGGCGCAGAGTCGGACGCCAAGCTTGTAGACGCGGGCAGCAGTATTGGCCGAACCGAGAACAAAGATTTTGAGTTGATGCGCAAGGATTGCTAAGGTATAGAACTCTGATTTGTGTCCCCGATGACGCAGAAGATCAAGAGAGCAATCTTAGAAGAGTGTCATACAGAGTAAGCCGAGTATTCATCCAGCGCCACCAAGATGTATCAAGACTTGAAGCGGGTTGTTTTGGTGGCAAGGTACGAAGAGAGATGTAGTCCCGCTTGTGTACGCCTGTCTCGGGTTTGTCAAGTCCAAGGTAGAACATCGTAAGCCAAGCAGGTTGTTGCAACCATTGAAGATTCCCCGAGTGGAAGTGGGACAAGATTACGATGGACTTTGTGGACTGGTTTGCCGAGTACAAAGAAGGAGGTTTGATACCATTTGGGTAGTGGTGGATAGATTGACGGGTCGCCATTTCATTCCCATCAACATCACCTATCCGATGTCAAGGTCATGAGATATACATCCAAGTGATCGTAAAGTCGCACGGTTCCTCAAGTATTATTTCGCATGCAGACCCAAGGTTTACTTCGCACTCGGGGAAGTTTGCGCACGCCGCTGGGCAGGAAATTGCGCTCGAGCTCGCAGATATCACCCACGTAGATCGATGGTCACCCGAGAGACCATCCAAATGTTGGAGGACTTGCCGAGAGCCCGTGTTCTCGAAAGCAGGAGGAGCGTGGGATTCGTGATCTACCACTAATTGAGTTCACGACAACAACAGCTTTTCATTCTAGCATGTGGATGGCACCCTTTCGAGGCATTATACGGGAGGAGGTGCAGACTCATCAGGTTGGAGTGAGGCAGAGAAGGTGTGGTACTTGACCCGAGGTCGTGGCGCAGAGACCACCGAGAAGGTAAAGCAAATTCAAGAGAAAATGAGGGTTTCGCAGAGTAGTAAGAGCTACCATGACAAGAGGAGAAAGGATTTGGAGTTTCAAGCCTGAGCATGTGTTTCGGAGAGTCAATCCTGGATCAAAAGTGGTCGAGCTTTGAAGGCTAAGAAGTTGTCCCCTCGCTTCATTGGTCCATATCGATCCTAGAGAGAGTTGGGAAGGTGGCTTACCGAGTTGCTTTGCCACCTAATCACAAATTTGCATAATGTGTTCCATGTGTCTCACCGAGGAAATATGTTTCTGCATCTGGCCCCATGTAATTCGGGATGGACGACGTGCAAGTAAGTGGAGAACTTGATCGTGGAGACAAAGGCCGATTAGGGATCAAGACCGAGAAGTGAAGACTTTAAGAGGAAAAGCCAGTGAGAATGCTACTGGGAGCTGGAGAGCAAGATGCAGAAGCCTATCCCGAGTTGTTTGTTTCTTGTAAGATTTCGAGGACTAAATATTCCAAGTGGGGAGAGTTGTAACACCCCAAAATAGTTCAATTAATTATTTAGTTGAAAGTTATTTAAGGTTTACAACTTTTTAATTAAGCTAAGTATTAAGGAGTGTATTTCATTTGTGGATGCTGTTGAAATGGAGAAGGTGAGCTGTAGAGGCCCATGAGCCAATCGAGGCCCATGAGCCATTCAGGGCCCAAGGACTTGCATTAAAGGAGAGTGTCAAGGAAAGGAAGCATGTTTCACCAAAGAGAATCTAAGAAAAGTCAAAGTGAAGTAAGAGAGAGAAGTTGGTAGGTGAGACGCTTTTTAGAGAGAAGTGGAGAGCATTTTGGCGTGGAAGAAGCTCAAAGCTCAACGAGACGTGTTGCCGCGAGTGTTAATCGGAGGAATCGGTGAAGAGAGGGTCGCTTACTCAACCGATCAAGGTTAGGGGGCTCTTCTCACGTATAATTTCGTGAGTATGATGAGTGTTATGTGTGAGTAGTTGTAGCCGTGTGTTTTCCTCGAACTGTGTTGTATGTGTTTGTGTGTTTTTCTCGATGTTTTGCTTAACGCTATGTTTAGCCTGCTTCAAAGTTGAGCTTGTGTTGAGATGATGAGGTGATGGTCATGAGAGACTAAGGAGCTAAATGGGAAGTCGAGGAAACTCTCACCCCAGTGAGCTAAAGTGAGAGACGGAGAGTGTAAGGTTCTTATGGAGTAGAACGCTAGACTACCGAGGTGTAGGTCAGAGACGAGTGTTCATAACAAAGAGAACGGTGTCCGGGCTTTGCCGGGTGGGTTGACTTGGGGTAGTAGAGGTGCATCTACCTACCACTAGTGTAACGTAAACTTAAGTGATGATCGTAAGTCAAAACGTAAGTAATGAGGCATGTGGTTTAGACGAGTGATAAAGCACCAAGAACTCAAGTGTGCGAGTACATAAGACTAGGTATAAGGATCGGCTCAGGCTTGGCCGAGTGTGTAGCAAGCAGCCGAGATGCTTAGGCCGAGGTAAAGTACTTAGGCTTAGTCGGTTGTCGCTGATAACGCAGCCGCGGTAGTAACCGAGGTGTTATGACCGAGACGTAGAGTATATCATACCTAGGTGCACTTGACGAGGAGAGATGTACGCTCGTGATGAAGTGGAGTGACTAGGAGTGATGCGCAGTGTAGGCATGCCGAGGTGCCAAGTGTGCCGAGGTGCCGAGTGTGCCGAGGTGCTATAGGTGCCGAGGTGTGGTTTTAACGCTAGTAGTAGCGCAGTTATTGGCCGGGCGCGATCGCGGAGTGTCGCTTTGGAGTGCCGAAAGCGTGAGGGGTTAAATGGTGTAGCCATTTTAGTCCCTAATTGATGTTTTAGTCCTGGTGGACATGGTAGCCCGTAGTGATCGATTGGTCCACGACTAGGCGCCGAGGTGGTTGGTGAGCTGAGGGCGACAACCTTAGCGCTGTGGGCCGATGTAGAGACGTCGGCCTTAGCCCAGAAAGTGATATATATGCGTTGTTTGGCCCTATGGCTATGTGTAGAGGAGTATTACATGATGAAGTCCCTGAGGGGCATTAAATAAACGAAAATGGTGAATGCAGAGGACTTCGGTCCTATGGAGAAAGCAGAGGACTTAGGTCCTATTTATGAATAAAAGGCTGCGGTCTAATTGGTGAGTTACTGGAATTATGTTATGATTTAATTGAATAATGTGTATGTTGTGTGATATGCATTGTTCATGGCGCCGCATAAATCATAAGCATAAGGTGATAGCAGAGACTTCTGGCCCTAAGGTGATAGCAGAGGACTTCTGGCCCTAAGGTGATAGCAGTAAGACTTCGGTCTTAATGGATCCATCATGCATATGCCCTTGGAGTTTGGGTCCTGTGATCATGCATATAACTCATGCAATCAATAAATTGTTATCGTGTGTGTCGTGTCGAGGTGTTTATATGTGTTTGCTTATCATAATGCTTGTCATAAACCTTATTATATGTGTTTAGAGACTCACCCCATCGCTTTATGTTGCTCTCATGTGGCAACTTGCGTATCCCCGAGCAGAGGCCGCTTCTCACTGTCATCAAGGCCGCCATTTTGCTCGTAGTGTAACACCTGGGGCCGAGTAGGTAAAGTGGTCTCAGTATGTAGGTTATTTTGTGTTGTAAACCTATGTCTTTGGAACTTGTATTATTTTGACTAAGTTGTAACTAATATCTTGTTACTTGATGAGCTCCTGCCTTCTAGGCCGAGGTGATGTATGTGCATTACACTACCATCGCTTTAGTTGCGCAAATGTTTTATTGTTTTGCTTGGTTAAGTTCATGTAGGAAAATGTAGCACTCCTTGAGTGGTTTTTGAAAACTCTGATTTAATTGCTAAGTAGTATTAGAAGTAAGGGGGTGTTACAACTATCACTTTCACTGATCTCCTTTGAAAGAATTCACGTGATGGACTCTTTAGTAGGAGTATGAACGAACAGGAAACATTTGGTTGGTAAACAAGACTCAAAGACTTCACTATTAAGATCGCTTTTTAAGATCTTATTGTGATCTACTCTCTTGTTCGAAAGTTAGAACAAAGATGAATAACGCGGGTAAATCAGACTAAAAGAGTTCACTATCACGCTCACCGAATTCGCTTCAAGGACTTCACATGATGGACTCTCTAGTATGAGTATGGACGAACACGTAAACACTTGGTAAATAAGACTCAAATACTTCATTATTAAGTTAACCTATCTTCTTTAAAGGACTTATTGTGATCTACTCTCTGTTTTATTTAGAACAAAGATGAAACACATGGTAAACCAAATAAAAGAGGTCACTATCTTGTCGACGATTCCTTTGAAGGACTTCACGTGATGGACTCTTTAGTATGAGTATGAACTAACAGAAACACTTGGTTGGTAAACAAGACTCAAAGACTTCACTATTAAGTTAACCTATCGCCTTTTAAGATCTTATTGTTACTCGTTGTCCGAATTAGAACATAGATGAAACATCGGGTAAACCGTAATAAAAGAGTTCATCACACGCTCACTCGATATCCTTTCAAGGACTTCACGTGACGGGATCTCTACTTTGAGTATGAACTAACACAAAACACTTGGTTGGTAAACAAGAATCATAGACTTCCTATTAAGTTAACAGATGTTCATTTAAGGACTTCTTGTGATCTACTCTCTTGTCTAAGTTTGAACAAAGATGAAACACTTGGTAAACCTGAATAAAAGAGCTCACTATCACGCTCACCGATCTACTTTCAAGGACTTCACGCCATGGACTCTCTAGTATGAGTATGAACAACACGAAACACTTGGTAAACAAGAGTCAAATACTTCACTATTAAGTTAACCGATATTCTTTTAAGGACTTATTGTCATCTACTCTCTTGTTTGAGTTAGAACAAAGATGAAACACTTTGTAACCCTAATAAAAGAGTTCACTATCTTGTTCATCGATCTCCTTCAAGGACTTCACGTGATGGACTCTTTAGTATGAGTATTGTAACACCCCTTTTCTACCCCTTAATTTCCAACGCCATTATCGTGAGTATTACATCTGCTCAAAAATATTATTTAAGTAGTAGAAAGGAATGTTACGCCTTCATTAAATTAAACTCATCGTGATGCACCATTAAGTTCAGGCAACAATGCATACATCATAAAATTAAAACTTCAAAATCATTTCATCACAAATGACTAAATATTGACTCACTAGTCCACTCAAACACGCCTCATAATCCTCAAATACACCTCATACGCTTAAGTAATATAACATCAAATTCCAAAAATGCGCCTCTAGGTGCTACTGAGATCGAGAGCGACACAAACCAGACTCCCCGACAACCAACAAGAAGGCAAATAGACCTTCACTGCTGACACTGCAGCTACACACAGAGCAACATTCCAAGTGTATGGGTGAGAATTTCAATAAAACATAATCAGATACATAATAGAGAAATGAGAGCAGCAATCACATAGCATCATCAACATCACCAATTCACGGTCACACAACAATGTACTCCAATCACAACAACAACAACTCACGCTATGATTATGTATGAAAATGCAACCCACACGCGGCATATGCATGATGGTACCATATCATCTTTAAAAACCACTCAAGGCATATCTTCATCATAGAAGAAAACCACTCAAGGCATAACATCATCAATATTAGTCATAGTATGCACATGCCATGAGACTCTATAACACATGTGCAACTCAATCAACACTCACTCCTGAGTACTCATCATCATCATCATAAAAGAAATAACCACTCAAGGCATGTCATCATAAAACACTCGTAGAGAGTGTATTCGCCATTCACATCACAATCTTAAATAACACCTCATCAAAATCACTCATAGCATGAACCGACACATTCATCAACATCATATAGTCACGCCATCATAAGCATATATATACATCACGGTTATCTTTTAGCTTTGAGGATTATAAAATAGTAAACTGATTGACTATGGGATTACTTAGGTAACTGGTACTGCTTGCAAGAGACATTGGCCACATTTGCAAGGTTCTCAGTGATGCCCTTGTAAATACACCGCTGAAAGAAATTTGACCTTAGTGGTAAACCACGCCTAGCCATAGTCAAGGAGTACACTAGTAGTATAACCTCTTACAAAGAATTCAATTATATAAACATAACAATCACATTTTCATAAACAAGACCTTTACTTAATAAATACAGCAACAATAAACGGTTTATTTTGCCTTAAAAATAGAATATTCAGTTAGGCCTCTGAATAAGCTTTCCAACGCATCTTAGAACACCTCAATCGGGTTCCCGATTCGAAAGATATCCAATTTTTCAAAAACAAGATAACACTTTATTTTTTTAAACAAATAAAGAATAAAGATTTTTATTTCTTAGGAAAACAAAGAATAACACTTGATTTTTAAGAAATACAAAGAACTCATATTTCACTTAAAAAAACAAAGAACAACATATGATTTTTCAAAGGAAGACAAAGCAGCCTCCTATTTCAATAGAAAACAAAGAATAAATACTTAATTTTCAAAGGAAAACAAAGAAATCCTATTTTAATTAAAAAAAAAACAAAGAACAACACTAAATTTGCAAAGGAAAACATCAGCTCCTATTTTAATAAAAACGCAATAAAGACATGATTTTCAAAGGAAAATAGCAATTTCATATTTCACCACATCCCCAAATCGATTCCAACCCCTTCAACTCACCCAATTCGAATTTCAATCCATTAACAACATCAATAATCATTGAATCACCTCACAATAACATCAAAATTCATCAAACAACATCAATAATTCATCAACAACATCAATAATCATCAAATCACATCACAATAACATCAAAATTCATCAAACAACATCAATAATTCATCAACAACATCAATAATCATCAAATCACATTACAATGACATCAAAACCCCACAAACCCACCACATACCCAATTATGTTAAACCGAAACGCCACTCCTTACCTCAAATTAACCGAAGACGGCTCTTCTACTTGAGTCACCATGTAACCACCGCAATGTGCCTCTCTCCTCCCTTCCTCTTCCTTGCACCGATCACTCTCTCCCTTTCCCCATTGGTTGCGCTGGTTTCTTCTTCTCTCTTCTCCTCTCTTCTGCTTTCTTCCTTTTCTTTCTACCAAACAACAAGTCACCATGAGCCCGACGCCAACTTCACCAAATGAGTGAAAGACTAGTGCTTCTCGGTTTCGACGCCAGAGAACTAATACGATATCTCGCTTTCTCCAACCGAAGACCGTGGTGGTCTGAATGTGTGAAAACAGTCCGCCCAGATTTGAAATACGTGACAAACGGTATTTCTTTGATTAAACGGAGGTTGGAAACGGATTCGTGGGGAAATTTCGAGTTGGAATGTGAAGTTTTGGATCTAGCCATGGTCTATGGGTAGAAAACGAAATGCAAGAGAGAATGGTGATAGGTTTTCCAACACAAGCATCAGACGCGGCGTGAGGAAGAAGATGATGGTAGCTGGGTCGGGCCAGCCGTGGCTGTTCACAAGGTTGGGCTTAAGTGACTCAAAGGTGGGGTGCGCTTAGCACCTGTGAGAGGGTGTATGCAAGTAAAAACAACCCAAAACTCCTTTTAAATACTTTTAGAGCCCAATATCACTATAACTATTATTTTAACACCTCAATAGACCAAAATAACTCCTTAAATAAATAATATCTCTCACACTAGCATTTAATAGAAATAGAATAAATATATAATATTATTAATCTTATAATACCTAATAGCGTATAAAAATACCGTATTTTTATTTCTAATATTTTTCCACAATCTAATCCCCACAATTTATTAAATAAATATCTAGTAATCTTGGGGCGCATAACTCTCCCCCACTTAGAATGTTTCGCGCTCTAAACTCACCGACCAAAACTAAACCTCCCGCTAACAAACTACAAACCATCTAGACAACTAGTGCTATCTATCCAAATTGATTATCATTTCATTGATTACCGGGCGGTGAGTGATCGGGGCGCCGCCCTCCTACTTCTTCACCTGTGTAACTCAAGAACCGATAACCGCACTCACCCATACAAACTCAACTCAAGAGACGACTAAGCCATCCTCATCTGACTCAACAGTTATAAACAACAACGCTCACATCAAAGTTCACAAGCTCAACTAATCACTCACAAACCACATGACACGTAACACAAATCGGGTCACTGCACCCCAACGAGGATCACTCTTAGTAGTCAAGACAATGAAACATCTTAACACCAAGAGCAAGGTTAGTCTACACTGCGACTCAAAGATACGACGTTAATGCGAAATCAAGAACATGCTAATCAGAATAATTCTTATTATACTTTATACTACGCTTTCACTAATTCGTAAAGTCGAGGTAATAGTGTTGAATTAACCACATGACAAATTCATGCGAGCCCCCAACTATAAACTAATCCAAACAGTAACTCACAAAACAAGCAAAAATATCGATCACAAAAGTTAATGTCTTAGAAAGGTTAACATGTAGGCATCATGGTCACTTTCATTAAACTAGCGTGGTACTTCTAAATAATTACAATGTTATTTCACTAAGCTTTTCAAAAGAATTAGAACATATAATTTTATCAAGGCAAATTATTTGCACGATATCAATTATAATCAACTCAAAACACGTGGAAAATATTCCTAACGCCTAACTTTAGCAGCTTTTTATACATAAAACTGAGCCCCGATATAACTAGAACAACATATAATCTATCAACTCATGTGATATTTGCATTCTCCTATTTATAAAATTCGGCCTTGTCCTACTTTAATTTAATTTTCCTTCTCTCATCTATAAAATTTACCTCGCTTCTATTTAATCCAATCTCGCTATCTTAAAACCAAACATTCGTCTCACAAAATGCTAGGCAAGATCTCTAGCTCCCACTCTTTGGCTCATAACCGCCTTGGCCGAAAGAATCCCAAATATGTCTTGGCCTCGGCATCAAGACCGGAATGATCGACCGAACGGTGAAACCAGAGCCGTCTGTGTCGACGCAGGCTATCGCCGAGACGCTGAGGCATTGTACGAACGATCGCCCACCGCCACAACACTGTGCCGTGAGGCCAATAACAAATATAGCCCTCGAGACTTCTCGAATGTTTGGTTCCGACACTCTTCTGGCGCACGTGAGCTGCCAATGCCTTCGCTCGACATCGAGCGTTATTTCGCCACTCACCAGCCGGGTGATGCACCGTCGCTTCCGAGAATTGCCATCTTCGTGTATCACCTGATACCTGATCGTGGGTCGTGAAATGGTAGCATTGCCTCTTTGGTCGAAGTTCCAACCGCTCCCGATGCAATCGGATCGCTTCTCTTGAACGCATGGGAGCTTCTCAAAACCTTGAAGTTCTTACAAGGAACGCTCACAGGTCGATCATGCTCCCGTCACTGCTTAGCTCACTCGCTCAGGGAGAAAGCAAACAAAGACCAGGGAGCGTGTCTCCTTCATGAGTTCATCGATTCTTCAAGGCTTTCCCAAGATGGTAGCGGCCCGGAGAGGTGGTCGTTTCCAACTGGGCGAGGTCTTCTGATGGCTATTTCGAGATCCACTGACGGGGACGCTTCTGGCCTCCGCTCTCCCCATGCGGAACGAAGCCCACTTCTTCGGAAGGCTTTCTGCAAGACACAAGATCCGGGGGAGGCCCCGAGTCTTTGGAGATGATTAGGCGCCGCGCGAGCATGATGCGCCTCGTATCCTAAAGGCGCATATACTTACTGGGAATCGAGCTTTTCTTTTATACCCATGGCTCGCTATTTTGCTCGAACTCGCCGCTCCGCCCCGGCCCGGGCCCGGGAACCTTCCTCCAAAACACCCCTTGACTCCGATCGGCTACAGCGGGCCAAGCGCGCACGCTCGGTCCCTTTGGCCCGCGAACGGAGTGAGGTTCTCATCATCCGCACCAAAGCTTGAGCGCGCCGATCCGCACCGGCGAGCTTCCATGGCGCCTCTCACATGGCTCTCTCTGCACGTGGCCGACAGTCATGGCCGAGCCGGTGGCCGAACCGATGGTGCAATTTTACTTTCTTAGTCGTAATTTCTATCTTTACCTTTATTCGCAACCTTGAGCGGCAAAGACTAAGGTCATTTTCAAACGGGGAGGATGAAGCCACAAAGAGGAATAAGGAGCTCTCCAATAACTAAGTCCTAATACAGCGGTGATTCATAAGGTCTCGCTGCGTTGAATAGATAACAAAATACTACATTAATTGCCAATGCTAACAAACCGCTTCCTAATGAAAATGTATCTTCCTACCATTCAACCTTAATCCTTACACACTACTCGCGCATTTTTCGATAAGTTTTAATATCCTTAGGATATCATTTGAATAGCCAAGTATCGATGGACCGAATCATTATACTCGGTGGATCACATGGTTTTAACCTTGGGCCATTTACTACACTGCCATTATATGTGACCATACGATCAGAGAGCATATCGCTTAGGGTCCTGACCCTTGGGCCATTTCGATGGCGCCGATTGGGACTCCCATACGGTCGTTTGGATCACTTCGCGATCCGTATATGTTTGACCGCTGCCGATGCACGCGGCATTTGGCCATACATTCTTAAGTAGAAAGCAAAGAACACCATGTTTCTAAAGGTCGCCTCAGAAAAACTCCAGCTGGGAAAGAGCGCCCGGCCGCTTTCATTCATAGGTCTGGTCATTCATTACGCTTCAAATTGTCTGTCATATCTCAAACGTGGCACCGAGCATCTGTGATCGCGGGTTTCGCCATCACTGCTGCTTCAACATTTGAAGCGTGGGTCTACCTCATCACAAATTTGGATCAGCGCGTCGCCGCTGTGGTGATGGGTCGTTCTGGTTGTAGAACTCATCTTCTGTGCTTTATACATAAACTGAGCCCCGATATAACTAGAACAACATATAATCTATCAACTCATGTGATATTTGCATTCTCCTATTTATAAAATTCGCCTTGTCCTACTTTAATTTAATTTTCCTTCTCTCATCTATAAAATTTACCTCGCTCTATTTAATCCAATCTCGCTATCTTAAAAACCAAACATTACAAATTGTAGCTAACAAAATTTCACTACACGATTCACACTAAAAGACTAAGGTCATTTTCAAACACTTCCAATAACTAAGTCCCACTCGCATAAGGTCTCGCTAGATAACAAAATACTACAATTAATTGCCAATGCGAACAAACCGCTTCCTAAAAATGTATCTTCCTACCATTCAACCTTAATCCTTACACACTACTCCGCTTAGGTATCGCCAAGTATTCGACCAATCATTATACTCACACTTACTACACTGCTATTATATGTGACCATACTAGCATATCCCAACTAGGATTAGTATACTCCTACATTTCTTTTACATGGATTTACAAAATTGGGGAAATCGTGGTACTAACTCCCCTATTCCTTCTTGTTAACTATAGCTTGCTTTGGATTATTTTTCAATCTCATCACTTTATCAATGTTTTCTTTGCACTCAAAAAATTATTCTACTCCTTTTGGCAAATCCATAATCTCTAATTTTAAATATAAATCACTTTTATAATACTAGATTCTACTCAAAATAAGACAACTACAACTATGAATTATCCACTTATTATATTTTTGTAACACCCCCTGCTCAGTTAATTATTTAACTTATAAAAATCGAGTTCAAAAATTATTTTTCCTTTGCAAAAGATACATCCTCGGCGGAATGCTACGCTCACCAAAACATTTCTTAAAACAATTGCATAATACTTTCCACAATAAAATACAAATGCGTGATGAATAGCACGACTTGGTTTATCTAAATAGTCTTACATCATCAACTTAATTAAATCGACTAAAACAATATCGTAACTACCATGACTACTCGACACTCCCACAAAGTTACGCGATCGTAGCTATACGCCACACTCGTGATCGAGTAAGGAAGAACCTTCACTGGATCACCCGCACGCTGTTTCCACATAAGAAGCAACATAACAAAGAAGTAGGTGAGTCTCTAACACAAATAATACAATGTATGATAAGCATTATATGAGAGAGACACCAAACACCAAGTAAGAACAACAAACACACCCATCGAGTCTTAACACCTCGACTCCTAACCATCACTCAACAACACACTTGACTAAGTCTTAACACCTCGACTCCTAACCACAACTCACCACGCCTAACACTCATCACATATCACACAAAACACATCAACAAATTCATGAATGCAATGCATGAATGCAACCCCTTCACACCTAGTGGCACATGCACGTGGTACCATCAATCGCCACCATGAAGCGTAGTTTCAGGCCAAGCCTACAACCGCCATTATGAGCGTAGCTTCAGGCCAAGCCTACAACCGCTACTATGAGCATAACTCTTAGGCCAAGCCTACAATCGTCCCTCGATGCATATGAAACATGAGACTCCATGAACAATGCATCAAACACAATCAACACACAACAACATTTGCTCATGCACAACCGCCACTATTTTGCCACTCAGCTACCCACTCGTGGTTCACATCATTAGCCACAAAGCTACCCACTCGTGGTTCACATCATTAGCCACTCAAAGCTACCCACCTGTGGTTCACAATAACAACAATAACAATGCCACAAAGGCCACCCTTACTCTCACCACTAGCTCTACGGCTATCATCATCTCATCGCCACCGCTCATCATCATTTACACTGTGTCAGTTCACCTAGACATCATCCATAGCACTAAGGCTAACGCCACTACACCACAACATAGCTCTACCGCTAAACAACCGAACCCTCCACACTCAACACCATCACCGTGGACTACACAAACACTCCGAGACCACAACGCCACTTAAGGACTAAATCATCACCTAAGGACCGAACCATCACTTAGTGGACCACATGCACTTCATCACTCACCTCTTGAACATACATAGCGCCCAACCACACTCATAGTCGCGCTCTAACAACCCTCGCGCACAATCGGGCGCTAACAACACCTCAAGACACTAATCGACACCTCAAGACACCACCCACCGAACGTGAAGTGAACTAAACTATCACTACTGTGCCCACCTCATCAACTAGTGGACTACACCTCGACCTCTACACCGCACCCTACATACACCACACCTTGACGACACTACCTCGCGGCCTACATTCACTACAACAACTACACTTAGGCTTGTGTACACCACACTCCAACTACTACACTTAGGCATTCACACCTAAGCACCACACTTCACCCCGCCTACTACACTTAGTGCCTATACTTAGATATCCAGACACTTACACTTCGGCTATTTCACCTGGTATACATTCCTATACCCCTAGCTATAAGTCCACGCCTACACCTCTCGCTACAATCCATTACTCTTCAGATTCAACACTTAATCACTTACGCATCATTATACTACCACTTCAACTTTCTTAAGCTTAATCATCTCTACACTTCAAAGGCTCACGCTCAACCTTTACGATTTACGCATTTAACCTCCATCTTACCTCGCCTCATTGATCATCGTGACTACAATCACCACGCCTACCTCTACTACAATCGATTCACTTGAACCTATTTCAAAGCCCATAATACCTTCCATCACTTAAACCGCACTCATGTCAACAACACTTCATCAACACTTCAATACCCATACACGCACGTATCACACTCCTATCCACATGCCACACACAAGCACACCCATTTAAGCAACAATGCCTAAAAACTCGACTCACTTACAATTCAAGATACATACTTACATCTTGACAGATGCTTATCCAAATTCTAACAAAATCCAAGCAGAGTCTCCTCCAAATACTGGACATCCCAAAGTAAACTATTCACCGCATAACCACCCCGCACAAAGAAACATAAGGCGCGCCATACGTGGGCACCAAGGCAACATCGTGCCCGCGCCTAACGCCTAAATAATAAGTACGCAAATACCAACGCACCAACACCTGCATCGCAACACACTCCCAAGGCGCACTCCTATGTGAGCACAAGGCATCATCGTGCCACGCCACCCACACACACTGCATAACAACTCAACAATTCCACACCAGATTTCATCAATTGAATAATACACCACTTAATCACAAATCACACCATAACACACAACACATAAGGCATAAGCCACACCAAGATTGATTCCACAACATTTTATCACGACACATTCCACCAATTAACCTCACCTCCAAATACCCTTTCCACCCAAAATAATTCCAATTAAGTCATTTATACCTAGAGCACCCACTTGCTCATTTTTCATTTTTTCTAAACAACATACCCTCAATTCAATTCACACACACTCAAATGATCACTCATACTCATAAATCATTCTAAACACATCAAAATCAAAATATAGTGTTAATCACTATTCATCATCTTCCCAAATCTCATTTTCACACAACATTCATCATATACTATATTATAGGCATTAGATAGCTCCTTACCTCAAGAAATGAAGAAACAAGCTTCCTCCACTTTAAGTTCCAAAACCACCAAAGCCCATTCCAATGCAACCTTGAGCTTCCATTAATCACCCATGGTATAATGAGGATGAGAAGGAATTAGAGGTTGGAACCTAGCTTAAAAGAAAGAGCAAGAAAACTAGAGGAATTGGGACTAGAATTAACTCACCAAATCAAAGGTGAGAAAAAAACCCCAAAACAACTCACCACACCGCCAATTTCTCCTTGCTTCTGGCCCCCCTCTCTCTCTCTCCACCGCGAGCTCCTCCTTCCTCTCCTCCTTCTCCTCCGCCGCCGCGCTCTCTCTCTCTCTCTCTCTCTTCTCTTCTTCTTCTCTTCTCTTCTTCTTCTCTTTTTCTTTCTTTCTTCTTTCTTCTTTTCTCTCTCTGCCCTCCTCTCTTCTCACTCCTTTTCCTTTTCCTTTCTTTCTCACACTTCCTCCCTTTTAATTTTAGTCCTAGGCCCAATTCAATTGGGCCACTATTCACACCTCTCCCAATTAATTAAACACCTCCTCTATTTAATCAATAAACACTACTCCATAACACTATAAAATACCACTTACTTAGTTCATTAAACATCCTCCTATTATCTTATTATATCTATTCTAAGGAAATACCTAAGTAATTTAGTTAAATAACTACTCAATTATTTCTGGGGGCATAACTCTCCCCTACTTAGAATATTTTTCCCCCTAAAATCTAATCAACCCTATGAGCACATCACCCATAAACCTTAATTTGCTCCCAACTAACAACCACACCTCCTTGTACACTAAGCACTAAGAAATCTCATCAATACTTCACAGATCACTAAGGTTACACGTGCTTCCACGCAAGACTCGATCACATACAGTACCTATTCGACCGCCATGCTTCAATAACAATTATTCTACCCTGTGTTTCCTAGAAACCACAATCCTAAACTTTTTCCAACAAGGCATGCCCCATCACTTAGCATAAACTTCAAACTCACAAATGCCTATTCTTATCCTTGCATCTCCCTACTATCAATTTCCCAATTCAAACACCAACATCCACAAGACACCTACTTATTTAAAAATCAAAAATCAACTAACTTGCACACAACACTCGCCACTCAAGTTAATATTAGTACATATTCAAAATACATAATAGCTACGAGTTATTGTCACCTCTTTCATTAGTGATGAGTCGTCAGTGATCACCCTCCTACTCACGCACCAATTAGTTAAGGTCACAAAACTACGCTCTTTTTAAAATTTTCACATACCATACCGAAAAGCTTTTAACGCAGCTTCAAGAGTGCGAAGGCGCCGCCACGACTCCAATCTTTTGACGTCGTTAAAACCTTCCTATTCACACATACCTCAACCCCACAAACAAAGAATCACAACCAACTACAAGCCACACCAGAAAGAAATACACACTGAGCACATAGACAAATTTCAACACAAACGACTCAACAAAAAGCACTCAAAGAAATCACACAACATTACGCACTCCGCAAACAATATGGTATAAAGCACTCAAAGAAGAACACAACCTAAATCTACAACAAGGTCTCCGCTTGAGATCAACAAGGAATCTCCAAGACACTACGACTTGATAACTTGGCCTGATTGCATCGAATCGCCTCGATACCAAATTGTAACACCCTCGCTCGCTTAATTATTTAACTTATAAAAATCGTAGTTCAAAAATTATTTTTCCTTTGCAAAAGATACATCCTCGCGGAATGCTACGCTCACCAAAACATTTCTTAAAACAATTGCATAATACTTTCCACAATAAAATACAAATGCGTGATGAATAAGACGACTTGGTTTATCAAATAGTCTTACATCATCAACTTAATTAAACCGACTAAAACAATATCGTAACTACCATGACTACTCGACACTCCCACAAAGCTACGATCGTAGCTATACGCCACACTCGTGATCGAGTAAGGAAGAACCTTCACGGATCACCCGCACGCTAGTCGACATAAGAAGCAACATAACAAAGCAGTAGGTGAGTCTCTAACACAAATAATACAATGTATGATAAGCATTATATGAGAGGAGACACCAAACACCTTAAGAAGAACAACAAACACACCTTATCGAGTCTTAACACTCGACTCCTAACCATCACTCAACAACACACTTGACTAAGTCTTAACACTCGACTCCTAACCACAACTCACCACGCCTAACACTCATCACATATCACACAAAACACATCAACAAATTCATGAATGCAATGCATGAATGCAACCCCTTCACACCTAGTGGCACATGCATGTGGTACCATCAATCGCCACTATGAGCGTAGCTCTTAGGCCAAGCCTACAAACCGCCACTATGAGCGTAGCTCTTAGGCCAAGCCTACAACCGCTACTATGAGCATAACTCTTAGGCCAAGCCTACAATCATTCCTCGATGCATATGAAACATGAGACTCCATGAACAATGCATCAAACACAATCAACACACAACAACATTTGCTCATGCACAACCGCCACTATTTTGCCACTGTGCTACCCACACTGTGGTTCACATCATTAGCCACTCGTGCTACCCACTGTGGTTCACATCATTAGCCACTCAGCTACCCACTGTGGTTCACAATAACAACAATAACAATGCCACAAAGGCCACCCTTACCTCACCACTAGCTCTACTGGCTATCATCATCTCATCGCCACTCGGCCATCATCATTTACACTAGTGTCTAGTTCACCTAGACATCATCCATAGCACTAAGGCTAACGCCACTACACCACAACATAGCTCTACCGCTAAACAACCGAATTCTCTCACACCTCAACACCATCACCGTGGACTACACACCACTCCGAGACCACAACGCCACTTAAGGACTAAATCATCACCTAAGGACCGAACCATCACTTAGTGGACCACATGCACTTCATCACTCACCTCTTGAACATACATAGCGCCCAACCACACTCATAGTCGCGCCTAACAACCCTCGCGCACATCGGGCGCTAACAACACCTCAAGACACTAATCGACACCTCAAGACACCACCCACTAAACGTAGTGAACTAAACTATCACTACCTGTGCCCACCTCATCAACCAGTGACTACACCTCGACCTCTACACCGCACCCTACATACACCACACCTTGACGACACTACCTCGGCCTACATTCACTACAACAACTACACTTAGGCTTGTGTACACCACACTCCAACTACTACACTTAGGCATTCACACCTAAGCACCACACTTCACCCCGCCTACTACACTTAGCAAACTATACTTAGATATCCAGCACACTTACACTTCGGCTATTTCACCCTGGTATACATTCCCTATACCCTCAGAGCTATAAGTCCCACGCCTACACCTCTCGCTACAATCCATTACTCTTCAGATTCAACACTTAATCACTTACGCATCATTATACTACCACTTCAACTTTCTTAAGCTTAATCATCTCTACACTTCAAAGGCTCTACGCTCAACCTTTACGATTTACGCACTTAACCTCCATCTTACCTCGCCTCATTGATCATCGTGACTACAATCGCCTCACGCTACCTCTACTACACCGATTCACTTGAACCTATTTCAAAGCCCATAATACCTTCCATCACTTAAACCGCACCATGTCAACAACACTTCATCAACACTTCAATACCCATACACGCACGTATCACACTCCTATCCACATGCCACACACAAGCACACCCATTTAAGCAACAACGCCTAAAACTCGACTCACTTACAATTCAAAGATACATACTTACATCTTGACAGATGCTTATCCAAATTCTAACAAAATCCTAGCAGAGTCTCCTCTCAAATACTGGACATCCCAAAGTAAACTATTCACCGCATAACCACCTGCATAAAGAAAACATATAAGCGCGCCCATACGCTGGGCACCAAGGCAACATCGTGCCCGCGCTAACGCCAAATAATAAGTACGCAATACCAACGCACCAACACCTGCATCGCAACACACCCTAAGGCGCACTCCTATGTGAGCACAAGGCATCATCGTACACGCTCACCCACACACACCGCATAACAACTCAACAATTCCACACCGTATTTCATCAATTGAATAATACACCACTTAATCACAAATCACACCATAACACACAACACATAAGGCATAAGCCACACCAAGATTGATTCTACAACATTTTATCACGACACATTCCACCAATTAACCTCACCTCCAAATACCCTTTCCACCCAAAATAATTCCAATTAAGTCATTTATACCTAGAGCACCCACTTGCTCATTTTTCATTTTTTCTAAACAACATACCCTCAATTCAATTCACACACACTCAAATGATCACTCATACTCATAAATCATTCTAAACACATCAAAATCAAAATATAGTGTTAATCACTATTCATCATCTTCCCAAATCTCATTTTCACACAACATTCATCATATACTATATTATAGGCATTGGGATAGCTCCCTTACCTCAAGAAATGAAGAAACAAGCTTCCTCCACTTTAAGTTCCAAAACCACCAAAGCCCATTCCAATGCAACCTCGAGCTTCCATTAATCACCCATGGTATAATGAGGATGAGAAGGAATTAGAGGTTGAACCTAGCTTAAAAGAAAGAGCAAGAAAACTAGAGGAATTGGGACTAGAATTAACTCACCAAATCAAAGGGTGAGAAAACCCCAAAACAACTCACCACACCGCCAAATTTCTCCTTGCGCTTCGGCCAAATTTCCTCTCTCTCTCTCCACCGCGAGCTCCTCCTTCCTCTCCTTCTCCTCCTCCGCCGCTCTCTCTCTCTCTCTCTCTGCTTCTCTTCTCTCTCCTCTCTCTCTTCTCTCTTTTTTTTCTTTCTTCTCTTCTTCTTTCTCTCTGCCTCTCTCTCTTCTCACCCCTTTTCCTTTCTTTCTCACACTTCCTCCCTTTTAATTTTAGTCCTAGGCCCAATTCAATTGGGCCACTATTCACACCTCTCCCAATTAATTAAACACCTCCTCTATTTAATCAATAAACACTACTCCATAACACTATAAAATACCACTTACTTAGTTCATTAAACATCCTCCTATTATCTTATTATATCTATTCTAAAGAAATACCTAAGTAATTTAGTTAAATAACTACTCAATTATTTTGGGGCGCATAACTCTCCCTACTTAGAATATTTTCGCCCCTAAAATCTAATCAACCCTATGAGCACATCACCCATAAACCTTAATTTGCTCCCAACTAACAACCACACCTCCTTGTACACTAAGCACTAAGAAATCTCATCAATACTTCACAGATCACTAAGGTTACACGTGCTTCCACGCACTGATCACATATGTGTACCTATTCGATCGCCATGCTTCAATAACAATTATTCTACCCTGTGCTCCTAGAAACCACAATCCTAAACTTTTTCCAACAAGGCATGCCCCATCACTTAGCATAAACTTCAAACTCACAAAGGCCTATTCTTATCCTTGCATCTCCCTACTATCAATTTCTCCAATTCAAACACCAACATCCACAAGACACCTACTTATTTAAAAATCAAAATCAACTAACTTGCACACAACACTCGCTACTCAAGTTAATATTAGTACATATTCAAAATACATAATAGCTACGAAGTTATTGTCACCTCTTTCATTAGTGATGAGTCATCAGTGATCACCCTCCTACTCACGCACCAATTAGTTAAGGTCACAAAACTACGCTCTTTTTAAAATTTTCACATACCATACTCGAAAAGCTTTTAACGCAGCCAAGAGAGCAAGGGAAGGCGCCGCCACGACTCCAATCTTTTGACGTCGTTAAAACCTTCCTATTCACACATACCTCAACCCCACAAACAAAGAATCACAACCAACTACAAGCCACACCAGAAAGAAATACACACTGAGCACATAGACATTTCAACACAAACGACTCAACAAAAAGCACTCAAAGAAATCACACAACATTACGCACTCCGCAAACAATATGGTATAAAGCACTCAAAGAAGAACACAACCAAAATCTACAACAAGGTCTCCGCTTCTGAGATCAACAAGGAATCTCCAAGACACTACGACTTGACAACTTGGCCTGATTGCATCGAATCGCCTCGATACCAAATTGTAACACCCTCGCCGCTTAATTATTTAACTTATAAAAATCAGAGTTCAAAAATTATTTTTCCTTTGCAAAAGATACATCCTCGGCGGAATGCTACGCTCACCAAAACATTTCTTAAAACAATTGCATAATACTTTCCACAATAAAATACAAATGCGTGATGAATAGCACGACTTGGTTTATCGTAAATAGTCTTACATCATCAACTTAATTAAACCGACTAAAACAATATCGTAACTACCATGACTACTCGACACTCCCACAAGCATACGATCGTAGCTATACGCCACACTCGATCGAGTAAGGAAGAACCTTCACTGATCACCGCACGCTGTCGACATAAGAAGCAACATAACAAAGAAGAGGTGAGTCTCTAACACAAATAATACAATGTATGATAAGCATTATATGAGAGGAGACACCAAACACCCCGGCAAGAACAACAAACACACCCATCGAGTCTTAACACCTCGACTCCTAACCATCACTCAACAACACACTTGACTAAGTCTTAACACCTCGACTCCTAACCACAACTCACCACGCCTAACACTCATCACATATCACACAAAACACATCAACAAATTCATGAATGCAATGCATGAATGCAACCCTTCACACCTAGTGGCACATGCATGTGGTACCATCAATCGCCACTATGAGCGTAGCTCTTAGGCCAAGCCTACAAATCACACTATGAGCGTAGCTTTACGCCAAGCCTACAACCGCACACTATGAGCATAACTCTTAGGCCAAGCCTACAATCGTCCCTTGATGCATATGAAACATGAGACTCCATGAACAATGCATCAAACACAATCAACACACAACAACATTTGCTCTCATGCACAACCGCCACTATTTTGCCACTGTGCTACCCACTGTGGTTCACATCATTAGCCACTCAAAGCTACCCACTGTGGTTCACATCATTAGCCACTCAAAGCTACCCACTGTGGTTCACAATAACAACAATAACAATGCCACAAAGGCCACCCCTTACCTCACCACTAGCTCTACGGCTATCATCATCTCATCGCCACTACCATCATCATTTACACTAGTGTCTAGTTCACCTAGACATCATCCATAGCACTAAGGCTAACGCCACTACACCACAACATAGCTCTACCGCTAAACAACCGACCTCTCACACCTCAACACCATCACCGTGGACTACACACCACTCCGAGACCACAACGCCACTTAAGGACTAAATCATCACCTAAGGACCGAACCATCACTTAGTGGACCACATGCACTTCATCACTCACCTCTTGAACATACATAGCGCCCAACCACACTCATAGTCGCGCTTAACAACCCCTCGCGCACACCGGCGCTAACAACACCTCGCAAGACACTAATCGACACCCAAGACACCACCCACCGAACGTAGTGAACTAAACTATCACTACTGTGCCCACCTCATCAACTAGTGGACTACACCTCGACCTCTACACCGCACCCTACATACACCACACCTTGACGACACTACCTCGGCCTACATTCACTACAACAACTACACTTAGGCTTGTGTACACCACACTCCAACTACTACACTTAGGCATTCACACCTAAGCACCACACTTCACCCCGCCTACTACACTTAGCAGCCTATACTTAGATATCCAGACACTTACACTTCGGCTATTTCACCTGGTATACATTCCCTATACCTCAGAGCTATAAGTCGACGCCTACACCTCCGCTACAATCCATTACTCTTCGTATTCAACACTTAATCACTTACGCATCATTATACTACCACTTCAACTTCCTTAAGCTTAATCATCTCTACACTTCAAAGGCCTCACGCTCAACCTTTACGATTTACGCACTTAACCTCCATCTTACCTCGCCTCATTGATCATCGCGACTACAATCACTCACGCTACCTCTACTACACCGATTCACTTGAACCTATTTCAAAGCCCATAATACCTTCCATCACTTAAACCGCACCATGTCAACAACACTTCATCAACACTTCAATACCCATACACGCACGTATCACACTCCTATCCACATGCCACACACAAGCACACCCATTTAAGCAACAACGCCTAAAACTCGACTCACTTACAATTCAAAGATACATACTTACATCTTGACAGATGCTTATCCAAATTCTAACAAAAATCCGCAGAGTCTCCTCTCAAATACTGGACATCCCAAAGTAAACTATTCACCGCATAACCACCTGCATAAAGAAACATAAGCGCGCCCATACGTGGGCACCAAGGCAACATCGTGCCCGCGCTAACGCCTAAATAATAAGTACGCAATACCAATGCACCAACACCTGCATCGCAACACACTCCCAAGGCGCACTCCTATGTGAGCACAAGGCATCATCGTGCCACGCCTCACCCACACACACTGCATAACAACTCAACAATTCCACACCGTATTTCATCAATTGAATAATACACCACTTAATCACAAATCACACCATAACACACAACACATAAGGCATAAGCCACACCAAGATTGATTCCACAACATTTTATCACGACACATTCCACCAATTAACCTCACCTCCAAATACCCTTTCCACCCAAAATAATTCCAATTAAGTCATTTATACCTAGAGCACCCACTTGCTCATTTTTCATTTTTCTCTAAACAACATACCCTCAATTCAATTCACACACACTCAAATGATCACTCATACTCATAAATCATTCTAAACACATCAAAATCAAAATATAGTGTTAATCACTATTCATCATCTTCCCCAAATCTCATTTTCACACAACATTCATCATATACTATATTATAGGCATTAGATAGCTCCCTTACCTCAAGAAATGAAGAAACAAGCTTCCTCCACTTTAAGTTCCAAAACCACCAAAGCCCATTCCAATGCAACCTTGAGCTTCCATTAATCACCCATGGTATAATGAGGATGAGAAGGAATTAGAGGTTGGAACCTAGCTTAAAAGAAAGAGCAAGAAAACTAGAGGAATTGGGACTAGAATTAACTCACCAAATCAAAGGGTGAGAAAACCCCAAAACCCAATCCACCCCACCCCACCGCCCCCCCCCTCCTTGCTTCGGCCAGCTCTCTCTCTCTCCACCGCGAGCTCCTCCTTCCCTCCTCTCCTCCTCCGCCGCGCTCTCTCTCTCTCTCTCTCTCTCTCTTCTCTCTTCTTCTTCTCTTCTCTTCTCTCTCCTTTCTTTCTTTCTTCTTTCTTTCTTTCTTTCTTTCTTCTCTCTGGCTCTCTCTCTCTCTTCTCACCCCTTTTTCCTTTCTTTCTCACAATTCCTCCCTTTTAATTTTAGTCCTAGGCCCAATTCAATTGGGCCACTATTCACACCTCTCCCAATTAATTAAACACCTCCTCTATTTAATCAATAAACACTACTCCATAACACTATAAAATACCACTTACTTAGTTCATTAAACATCCTCCTATTATCTTATTATATCTATTCTAAAGAAATACCTAAGTAATTTAGTTAAATAACTACTCAATTATTTTGGGGCGTTACAATTTGCACCTAAACCTCTATTCCACATTACTTTCCAATCTCAAGGTATCATAAATCATAAACCTTAAATGCAGTATAGCAATCAATTAACATACATCATTTTATTGCAAAAATAACTCCCTCAAGTTGTATGAAAAGCATCTCCAAAAGGAAACTCGAATAACGGAAGCTAAACAAGTATACTACAAATGCACAATGGGTTCAAACTCCACTAAAATACATACAGAGACAAACAAACAGCTACATCTGAGAGGGCTACAAAACCAGGTTAATCAACTTATCATATATGATTACAAAAATCCAGAAAGAATAGCAACATTACTTTACATCCTAGGAGCACAAAATCACTAACATGCTTGCATACCTTACAGCAGACTCATCAATTAGTTACAAACTATCAAAAAGAATATAATCAAACTACAAATACAACAACTTGAAGGAAACTATTCTTTTTTTTTTTTTTTTTTTTTTAAAAAACAAACTAGAACACAGCAACACAAACACAAAGAACTCCCACAACAAGCACCATGTAAAAGAATAATCTTTAACCGTCACTTACTTATTTACTAGCGTTCTGCACCTGCACTAGTTCTTTTATTAATATACTAACATATATCTATAAAGTTAAGCATACCTTTACAACCTTAGTCCAATTAGCAAATACTAATACTAATAAATAACATCCTAGTAATATTACCACACCCAAGTACTTCTCTTTAACTATATATAGCATGATTTGGACCTTCTATCAATTTCCTTACTAGTGTGGGGCTGTTTTGCTTGCACACCACAACTCATATTATAGGTCCTTCAACATTTCTAACTATAATTCATAGCTGTAAAATATGAATCACTACTTCACCTTATATTGACATCTCTAAACACCAAAAGAATAAAACAATTGTAAGTTATCATTCGCCACATCAATTCAAGGCTCTTAACAAAACAAGAATTCTAATAATTCTATCCGCTCGTAATTTCAAAGAATAAACAGGAGCACAAAATATCACGACAAAATCAACGTTATTTTGTCACACAACTATTTCATTATAATTTATATAGAAGTCGTAAATACTAAAATAGAGATGGAATTGGGCCCAAGGCTAACACCTCTACCCACAACCATTGTTATACCCATGAGTAAGGTAATCTTTCCCTTACAAATCAAGAGTTCATCTAACACATCACATCCCTTGAAGATTTAACCAACTAACTAGTTAGTTTCACGACTTTCAAGAATCAAACAAACAAGACATTCAACTCTATTCAGAGTTCACACATCGAAAGACATAACAGATAATACAAATGGTCCTAAGTAGAACCAACCTCGCACTACAACACAAACAACAGCTTAGGAATAGAAGACTCTACGACGACAACTTGGTCTGATTGCATCGAATCGCCTCGATACCACTAATGTAACACCCTTTTCTACCCCTTAATTTCCAACGCCATTATCGTGAGTATTACACTGCTCAAAAATATTATTTAAGTAGTAGAAAGGAATGTTACGCCTTCATTAAATTAAACTCATCGATGCACCATTAAGTTCGTGCAACAATGCATACATCATAAAATTAAAACTTCAAAATCATTTCATCACAACTGACTAAATATTGACTCACTAGTCCACTCAAACACGCCTCATAATCCTCAAATACACCTCATACAGCTTAAGTAATATAACATCAAATTCCAAAAATGCGCTCTAGGTGCTACTGCAGATCGAGAGCGACACAAACTGCACTCCCGACAACCAACAAGAAGGCAGCTAGACCTTCACTGCTGACACCAGAGCGCTGCCACAACAGAGCAACATTCCAAGCGTATGGGTGAGAATTTCAATAAAACATAATCGATACATAATAAAGAAATGAGAGCAGCAATCACATAGCATCATCAACATCACCAATTCACGGTCACACAACAAACAGCTCCAATCACAACAACAACAACTCACGGTTATGATTATGTATGAAAATGCAACCCACACGCGGCATATGCATGATGGTACCATATCATCTTTAAAACCACTCAAGGCATATCTTCATCATAGAAGAAAACCACTCAAGGCATAACATCATCAATATTAGTCATAGTATGCACATGCCATGAGACTCTATAACACATGTGCAACTCAATCAACACTCACTCGGAGTACTCATCATCATCATCATAAAAGAAATAACCACTCAAGGCATGTCATCATAAAACACTCGTAGAGTGTATTCGTCATTCACATCACAATCTTAAATAACACCTCATCAAAATCACTCATAGCATGAACCGACACATTCATCAACATCATATAGTCACGCCATCATAAGCATATATATACATCACTGTTATCTTTTAGCTTTGAGGATTATAAAATAGTAAACGATTGACTATGGGATTACTCTGTAATCGGCATCGCTTGCAAGAGGCATTGGCCACATTTGCAAGGTTCTCAGTGATGCCCTTGTAAATACACCCAGTTGAAAGAAATTTGACCTTAGTGGTAAACCACAGCCTAGCCATAGTCAAGGAGTACACTAGTAGTATAACCTCTACAAAGAATTCAATTATATAAACATAACAATCACATTTTCATAAACAACACCTTTTACTTAATAAATACAGCAACAATAAACGGTTTATTTTGCCTTAAAAATTAAATATTCAGTTAGGCTCTGAATAAGCTTTCCAACGATCTTAGAACACCTCAATCGGGTCCCTGCCTCAAAGATATCCAATTTTTTAAAAACAAGATAACACTTTATTTTTTTAAACAAACAGCAATAAAGATTTTTTATTTCTTAGGAAAAAACAGAATAACACTTGATTTTTAAGAAATACAAAGAACTCATATTTCACTTAAAAAAACAGCAACAACATATGATTTTTCAAAGGAAGACAAAGAAGCCTCCTATTTCAATAGAAAATAAAGAATAAATACTTAATTTTCAAAGGAAAACAAACAAAGAGCCTCCTATTTTAATTAAAAAAACAAGAATAACACGAAATTTGCAAAGGAAAACATCAGCTCCTATTTTAATTAAAAACGCAATAAAGACATGATTTTCAAAGGAAAACAAAGAAATTTCATATTTCACCACATCCTCAAATCGATTCCAACCCCTTCAACTCACCCAATTCGAATTTGAATCCATTAACAACATCAATAATCATTGAATCACCTCACAATAACATCAAAATTCATCAAAGAACATCAATAATTCATCAACAACATCAATAATCATCAAATCACATCACAATAACATCAAAATTCATCAAACAACATCAATAATTCATCAACAACATCAATAATCATCAAATCACATTACAATGACATCAAAACCCCACAAACCCACCACATACCCAATTATGTTAAACCAAACGCCACCCTTACCTCAAATTAACCAAGACGGTTTTCTCTACGGAGTCACCAATGTAACCACCGCAACAACTCTCCCTCCCTTCCTCTTCCTTGCACCGATCACTCTCTCCCTTTCCCCATTGGTTGCGCGCTGGTTTCCTTCTTTCTCTTCTCCTCTCTTCGCTGCTTTCTTCCTTTTCTTTCTTACCAAACAACAAGTCACCAAGAGCCCGACGCCAACTTCACCAAATGAGTGAAAGACTAGTGCTTCTCAAGGTTTCGACGCCAGAGAACTGGACACGATATCCGCTTTCTCCAACCGAAGACCGTGGTGGTCGGAATGTGTGAAAAACAGTCCGCCCAGATTTGAAATACGTGACAAACGGTACTTCTTTTGATTAAACGGAGGTTGGAAACGGATTCAGGGGGAAATTTCGAGTTGGAATGTGAAGTTTTGGATCTAGCCATGGTCTATGGGTAGAAAACGAAATGCAAGAGAGAATGGTGATAGGTTTTCCAAACACGCATCAGACGCGGCGTGAGGAAGAAGATGATGGTAGCTGGTCGGGCCGGGTCTGTGGGCTGTTCTCAAGGCTTGGGCTTAAGTGACTCAGCTGGTGGGTGCGCTTAGCACCTGTGAGAGGGTGTATGCAAGTAAAACAGCCCAAAACTCCTTTTTAAATACTTTTAGAGCCCAATATCACTATAACTATTATTTTAACACCTCAATAGACCAAAATAACTCCTTAAATAAATAATATCTCTCACACTAGCATTTAATAGAAATAGAATAAATATATAATATTATTAATCTTATAATACCAATAGCGTATAAAAATACCGTATTTTTATTTCTAATATTTTTCCACAATCTAATCCCCACAATTTATTAAATAAATATCTAGTAATCTTTGGGGCGTTACAACTATGAACGAACAGGAAACACTTGGTTGGTAAACAATACTATTAAGTTAACCAATCTTCTTTTAAAGACTTATAGTGATCTACTCTCTTGTTTGAGTTAGAACAAAGATGAAATACTTGGTAAACCGAATAAAAAAGTTCACTATATTGTTTACTGATCTCCTTTGAAGGACTTCATGTGATGGACTCTTTAGTAAGAGTATGAACGAACAGGAAACACTTGGTTGGTAAACAAGACTAAAAGACTTCACTATTAAGTTAACCGATCGTCTTTTAAGATCTTATTGTGATCTACTCTCTTGTTTGAGTTAGAACAAAGATGAAATACTTGGTAAACCGAATAAAAGAGTTCTTTATCAATTTTACTGATCTCCTTTGAAGGACTTCACGTGATGGACTCTTTAGTAGGAGTATGAACGAACAGGAAACACTTGGTTTGTAAACAAGACTCAAAGACTTCACTATTAAGTTAACTTATCGTCTTTTAAGATCTTATTGTTACTCTGTTGTCTGAATTAGAACAAAGATGAAACACTGGGTAAACTAGAATAAAAGAGTTCACTGTCATGTTCACTGATATCCTTTGAAGGACTTCACGTGATGGGATCTCTACTTTGAGTATGAACGAACACAAAACACTTGGTTGGTAAACAAGACTCATAGACTTCCCTATTAAGTTAACCGATGTTCATTTAAGGACTTCTTGTGATCTACTCTCTTGTCTAAGTTTGAACAAAGATGAAACACTTGGTAAACCTGGAATAAAAGAGCTCACTATCACGCTCATCGATCTACTTTGAAGGACTTCACGTCATGGACTCTCTAGTATGAGTATGAACAACACGAAACACTTGGTAAACAAGAGTCAAATACTTCACTATTAAGTTAACCGATATTCTTTTAAGGACTTATTGTGATCTACTCTCTTGTCTGAGTTAGAACAAAGATGAAACACTTGGTAACCGGAATAAAAGAGTTCACTATCTTGTTCACTGATCTCCTTTGAAGGACTTCACGTGATGGACTCTTTAGTATGAGTATGAACGAACAGGAAACACTTGGTTGGTAAACAAGACTATTAAGTTAACCAATCTTCTTTTAAAGATTTATTGTGATCTACTCTCTTGTCTGAGTTAGAACAAAGATAAAGCACTTGTTAAACCGGACTAAAAGAGTTCACTATCACGTTCACTGATCTCCTTTGAAGCACTTCACGTGATGGACTTTTTATTATGAGTATAAACAAACACGAAACACTTGGTTGGTAAACAAGACTCAAAGACTACACTATTAAGTTAACCGATCTTCTTTTAAGGAATCATTGTGATCTACTCTCTTGTCTGAGTTAGAACAAAAATGAAACACTTGGTAAACCGAATAAAAGAGTTCACTATCTTGTTCACTGATATCCTTTGAAGGACTTCACGTGATGGACTCTTTAGTATGAGTATGAACGAATAGGAAACACTTGGTTGGTAAACAAGATTATTAAGTTAACCAATCTTCTTTTAAAGACTTATTGTGATCTGCTCTCTTGTTTGAGTTAGAACAAAGATGAAATACTTGGTAATCCGAATAAAAGAGTTCACTATCACTTTCACTGATCTCCTTTGAAGGACTTCACGTGATGGACTCTTTAGTAGGAGTATGAACGAACAGGAAACACTTGGTTGGTAAACAAGACTCAAAGACTTCACTATTAAGATCGCTTTTAAGATCTTATTGTGATCTACTCTCTTGTTTGAAAGAACAAAGATGATTTACTTGGTAAACTAGACAAAAAGAGTTCACTATCACGCTCACCGAATTCGCTTCAAGGACTTCACATAATGGACTCTCTAGTATGAGTATGGACGAACACTAAACACTTGGTAAATAAGACTCAAATACTTCATTATTAAGTTAACCTATCTTCTTTAAAGGACTTATTGTGATCTACTCTCTTGTTTTATTTAGAACAAAGATGAAACACATGGTAAACCAAATAAAAGAGTTCACTATCTTGTTGACGATTCCTTTGAAGGACTTCACGTGATGGACTCTTTAGTATGAGTATGAACGAACAGAAACACTTGGTTGGTAAACAAGACTCAAAGACTTCACTATTAAGTTAACCTATCGCCTTTTAAGATCTTATTGTTACTGTTGTCGAATTAGAACAAAGATGAAACACTGGTAAACTGTAATAAAAGAGTTCATCGTCACGCTCATCGATATCCTTTGAAGGACTTCACGTGATGGGATCTCTACTTTGAGTATGAACGAACACAAAACACTTGGTTGGTAAACAAGACTCATAGACTTCCCTGTTAAGTTAAACGATGTTCATTTAAGGACTTCTTGTGATCTACTCTCTTGTCTAAAGTTTGAACAAAGATGAAACACTTGGTATACCGGAATAAAAGAGCTCACTATCACGCTCATCGATCTACTTTGAAGGACTTCACGCCATGGACTCTCTAGTATGAGTATGAACAACACGAAACACTTGGTAAACAAGAGTCAAATACTTCACTATTAAGTTAACCGATATTCTTTTAAGGACTTATTGTGATCTACTCTCTCATTCGAAAGTTAGAACAAAGATGAAACACTTGGTAACCTAATAAAAGAGTTCACTATCTTGTTCATCGATCTTCTTTGAAGGACTTCACGTGATGGACTCTTTAGTATGAGTATGAACGAACAGAAACACTTGGTTGGTAAACAAGACTATTAAGTTAACCAATCTTCTTTTAAAGACTTATTGTGATCTACTCTCTTGTCCGAAAGTTAGAACAAAGATGAAACACTTGTTAAACCTGACTAAAAGAGTTCACTATCACGCTCATCGATCTCCTTTGAAGGACTTCACGTGATGGACTTTTTATTATGAGTATAAACGAACACGAAACACTTGGTTGGTAAACAAGACTCAAAGACTTCACTATTAAGTTAACCGATCTTCTTTTAAGGAATCATTGTGATCTACTCTCTTGTCCGAAAGTTAGAACAAAATGAAACACTTGGTAAACCGAATAAAAGAGTTCACTATCTTGTTCATCGATCTCCTTTGAAGGACTTCATGTGATGGACTCTTTAGTATGAGTATGAACGAACGTAAAACACTTGGTTGGTAAACAAGACTCAAAGACTTCACTATTAAGTTAACCGATCGTATTTTAAGATCTTATTGTGATCTACTCTCTTGTTTGTGTTAGAACAAAGATGAAATACTTGGTAAACCGAATAAAAGAGTTCACTATCACTTTCACCGATCTCCTTTGAAGGACTTCACGTGATGGATTCTTTAGTAGGAGTATGAACGAACAGAAACACTTGGTTGGTAAACAAGATTCAAAGACTTCTATTAAGTTAACCGATCGCCTTTTAAGATCTTATTGTGATCTACTCTCTTGTTTGAGTTAGAACAAAGATGAAACACTTAGTAAACCGGATTAAAAGAATTAAGTATCACGCTCATCGATGTCGTTGGAAGGACTTCACGCCATGGACTCTCTAGTATGAGTATGAACAACACTTAAACACTTGGTAAACAAGAGTCAAATACTTCACTATTAAGTTAACCGATATCTTTTAAGGACTTATTGTGATCTAGTCTCTTGTCCGAAAGTTAGAACAAAGATGAAACACTTGGTAACCTAATAAAAGAGTACACTATCTTGTTCACCGATCTCCTTTGAAGGACTTCACGTGATGGACTCTTTAGTATGAGTATGAACAAACAGAAACACTTGGTTGGTAAACAAGATTATTAAGTTAACCAATCTTCTTTTAAAGACTTATTGTGATCTACTCTCTTGTTTGAGTTAGAACAAAGATGAAATACTTGGTAAACCGAATAAAAGAGTTCACTATCACTTTCATCGATCTCCTTTGAAGGACTTCACGTGATGGACTCTTTAGTAGGAGTATGAACGAACAGAAACATTTGGTTGGTAAACAAGACTCAAAGACTTCACTATTAAGATCGCTTTTAAGATCTTATTGTGATCTACTCTCTTGTTTGAAAGTTAGAACAAAGATGAATAACGTGGTAAATCAGACTAAAAGAGTTCACTATCACGCTTCACCGAATTCGCTTGAAGGACTTCACATGATGGACTCTCTAGTATGAGTATGGACGAACACTAAACACTTGGTAAATAAGACTCAAATACTTCATTATTAAGTTAACCTATCTTCTTTAAAGGACTTATTGTGATCTACTCTCTTGTTTTATTTAGAACAAAGATGAAACACATGGTAAACCAAATAAAAGAGTTCACTATCTTGTTGACGATCTCCTTTGAAGGACTTCACGTGATGGACTCTTTAGTATGAGTATGAACGAACAGAAACACTTGGTTGGTAAACAAGACTCAAAGACTTCACTATTAAGTTAACCTATCGCCTTTTAAGATCTTATTGTTACTCGTTGTCCGAATTAGAACAAAGATGAAACACGGGTAAACTGTAATAAAAGAGTTCATCGTCACGCTTCATCGATATCCTTTGAAGGACTTCACGTGACGGGATCTCTACTTTGAATATGAACGAACACAAAACACTTGGTTGGTAAACAAGACTCATAGACTTCCCTATTAAGTTAACCGATGTTCATTTAAGGACTTCTTGTGATCTACTCTTGTCTAAGTTTGAAAAAGATGAAACACTTGGTAAACCGGAATAAAAGAGCTCACTATCACGCTCATCGATCTACTTTGAAGGACTTCATGTCATGGACTCTCTAGTATGAGTATGAACAACACTAAACACTTGGTAAACAAGAGTCAAATACTTCACTATTAAGTTAACCGATATTCTTTTAAGGACTTATTGTGATCTACTCTCTTGTCCGAAAGTTAGAACAAAGATGAAACACTTGTAAACCTGGATTAAAAGAGTTCACTATCTTGTTCATCGATCTCCTTTGAAGGACTTCACGTGATGGACTCTTTAGTATGAGTATGAACGAACAGAAACACTTGGTTGGTAAACAAGATTATTAAGTTAACCAATCTTCTTTTAAAGACTTATTGTGATCCGCTCTCTTGTTCGAAAGTTAGAACAAAGATGAAATACTTGGTAAACCGAATAAAAGAGTTCACTATTATAAGCAGCCAGTCCATCAAGCAACAGCCACCCAAATAGCTATTATTCACGATCTTACTTTCCTTGTTCTTTTGCTCAGTAGGATTTCGAATTTGTACATGGGGTTTCAAATACAAAGTTCCACTTCTTTCACTACCAATTGAACCGCGGTTCAATTGGTAGTGGGAAAGAGTGGAACTTTGTATTTGAGCCCCATGTACAAGGTTCGAATCCCACTAAGGCAAAAATTCTACAAGGGGGTAGAAAAGATCGTGAGGTAATAGCTACTGGGTGGTCGGGCATGCAGGACTCCGGGTCACATACAAAAGGTCAGAACACCCTTTTCTACCCTCAATTTACACGCCATTATCGTGAGTAATTTCTTTTTCAAAAATACAAATTTAATCGATAGAAAAGAAGTGCCACGCCGTCATTTGTAAAACTCCTCATGTCATAAAATTTAAGCCTCAAAAATAATCTCGCCGCAATGAAATAACAATAGCTCACTAAACAACGCCAAACACGCCTCACATCATTAACATAATCATAAAACAGCTTAATTAATAAACTAACATCTTCAACTACGCCCCTAGGTGCTACAGATCGAGAGCGACTACTGCACACCCCAACAAATGCAACAGAGAAGGCAAGAAGACCTCACTGCGGTACTGCAGCTGCTGCCACGACAGAGCAACATTCCAAGCAGTAAGGGTGAGTCTTCAAACAAAGATAAAGGCAAATATAATAGTCAATATATTAGAGAACAACATCTATAATTACCATAACACACGCAACGCCGCGCTTTCAACCATCAGGCATAACATCGGCGAACAACATAGCAAACACACCAACAAGTAACTACATCACTTTTATGCACATGTATGAGAATGCAAACATGCATGTGGTACCATCATCGCCGCCATTTGTTGCCTAGTGGCATATCGCCGCTAGATCGCACTCTTCCGCCGCTTAGATCGCAGCCTTTCGCCGCTAGACCGCAGCCTCTTCATCGCCACTTGTCGCGGCATATGAAATGCATGAGACTTCATGAACACACAACACACACTAGTCCCACACATCGCCACCGCTACTTACATCATCATAACATCGCCATAACCTTTTATCGCCGCTATAACATTTTATCGCCGCTATAACATTTTATCGCCGCTATAACATCACCGCCGCTTTTGGCCATAACCGACCCATCACTATCATTATCTTCACTTTGGTCCTAATGACCCACTCATCAATTAGACAACACACACACTCACATCAACTTCACATCGTCGCCACACAATACACTCACATCAACTTCACAAAGATCATTTACAAAGAAGATACATATCAACATACAATTACCCTTTTATATTCATGGGTTATAAAATAGTAAGACTAATTGACTACGGGATTACTCGTGTAACCGATACTACTTGCAACGGACGCGCCACATTTGCAAGGCTCTCGGTGATGCCCTTGTAAATACACCGTTGAAAGAAATTCGCCTTAGCAGAAACCACGCCTAGCCATAGTCAAATAGCGCACTAGTAGTATAACGCTGAGTCGAATCAAAGTCCTATTCCACGAATCATTATCAATTCAAATCCATTTAGACATCACATTAGATTTTAGAAGACACCCTCATTTCATCTAGAAAATACCCCATTTACATTTAGAAAAACATCGCTTTCGATTTAGACAAACACCACATTTTACTCGAGGAAACATCGCATTTTAAGGTTAGGGAACACATATTCAAATTAAGATAAACCTCACCTTTTAATAAATAAAACAACCCATTTTCCTTTTTATAAAACAAAGAAAGAAAATCGGGTTCAAAAACAAAGAACATTTTTACAAACTAAACAAAGAACTTACATTCCTGGAAAATAAAGAACATATTAATTAAAACAAGAAATTTCATATTCTTTGAAAAACAAAGACTATATATTCATGAAAACAAAGACTCTAATATAAGTAGACAAAGACCATTTAAATTAGAAGAAAACAGCCCTTTGAATATGAGTAGGCAAAGACGATTTAATTTAAGGAACCAACACTTTCAATTGTGAGAAAACAAAGACTTTAAATTTTAGGCAACAAAGACCTTTAATTTGGAAAAACAAAGAATTTCAAGATTTACAAGAACAAAGACTATTTATTCTTGTGAAAAACAAGACATTAATTTCACAAAGACAAAGAACATTTATGCGCTACAAACAAAGAATGGAACAAATAGAAAACAAAGAACAATTGCTCTATAAAGACAAAGAACTTAAATTTCAAAAACAAAGACTCAATAACCAAAACAAAGACGTAAAGGACCAAAATGGCACTGGGACCAAAACAACACATAATTGATGCCAACAGTACAACAACCATATCAAATAAAATAACAACCAAAGAAATTTTTAAATCCAAAGAACAAAGAATAAAATGAAGAACAAAGAATGTTGAAGAAAACAAAGAACAATTCAATTGAAAATGTATTCATGTGTTCAAATTCGATTGGAAAAATATATCCATGTGTTTTCAAATTCAATGGAATAATATACTCATGGCTTTTACTTTAAAGTAAACAATTGATTCATGACTTTTGTTTTTAAAGGAGGAAATCGATTCCTAGTTTTCAATTTAAAAGGTGACAATCGATTCCTAGCTTCATATTAAAGGAGAGAAATCGATTTCCTAGCTTCATTTTAAAAGGGGATAATCGATTGTTTGCTTCCATTTAAAGGTGATAATCGATTCTTTGCTTCCTTTTGAAAGGTGACAATCGATTGTTGTCTTGTATTTTAGAGTGAGCGATAGATTCTTTGCTCTGCTTTAAGGACAACAATCGATTGTTGTCTTGGTTGAGTGAAGCCAACAATCGATTTCCAAGCTTCACTTTGGGAGTAAGCAATCGATTTCTACTTCTAAAACAATGTTAAAACTAACATCATACGCTTCTCAATCATACGTTACAAACATCATCGAAGATCATTCGAACATCATCAAAAATTATCAATTGACATATTCACATTCAATCATCTCAAAGAAAAACACCAACTACTCATCAAGCAAAATATCAACGATTCACAAAACATCAACAATTCACAAGACGCCAACCATTCAACAACACATATCAACAAATACTTCCTAGGCATCATAGAGCTACCCTCCTACATACTAACCATTATATAAACCCTTATAGTGCGAGACTCTCTTACCTCGAATACGTAAGCTCCTGAGAAGATGAAGGAAAACACGCACGGAACCACAAAGAACACACCTAACGATCTCTCTCTTCTTCTTTCCCTCTTCTCCTTCGCGCTTCTCCTTCCCTTTTCTTCTCACTCTCTCGCGATCCCTTTCTCTCTCTCTCTCCTTACGTTTCTTTCTTTCTTCACCGATTTTCTCCTCTCTCTCACGCTCCCTCCCTTCAAAAATGAGGAGCACTAACCCTAGGCTTTATGTACATTGGGCTTAAGCACTTGGGCCCTTTTACACAATCGTAATTGGTTTCTAATACTACTCCTCTTCCTAGTTAAATTTACCACTCGCTTCTTTACTATTCACCATCCCTCCTCTAAATTAATTCTCTATTATTATTTTAAAACAACCTACCAAATACTACTTAATTAATTAATTAAATAAATGCTTAAATTATTTTTGGGGCGCATAACTCTCCCCACTTAAATTATTTTCGCCTCTAAAATTCTAACTCACATGAACATGTCTATGCTCTAGCTACTCATATCCAAGGTTACACCTAACCTACCCAACTAAGCAACCAAACAAAATTCACATCAACGATCCCGGTCGAAACCGACATGGGACACAGAGAAACACACCAAACAACACATCACAATCCTAACAGCTTAATACCAGATTTAAACGCACTTCTCGGTTGCTACCATCATTTCTCCGTAGATTCAAGACCGCCAAAACAAACACTCTCCCATCGACTTCTCCTTCTTCGGTTTTGGACACCTAGAACTAATGTGTCCCACCTCTTCACAGCTGAAACAGCACCACCTCTTTACGATCACAATCGGTTGCATGTGGCCCTCTCTACCACATCGGAAACACCTTTTCACCTCAGCTTGCACTCAAAACTTTTGTGTCCAAGCTTCCCGCACTTGTAGCACACAACTTTCTCACTGCATCTCCCCACTTGGCTTAGACCCATCAACTAACTTTCCTTTGTCCTTACCGCAGCACCTCATATGGCTTACCCCCGCCTCAAACTTACTCTTCCGATCTCTCATAAGTCTAGCACTGCATCGCTATCACCTCATAGATCCTCAGCAGTTAGCCAACCGATCGAACAACACTGATCTTCCGATACCCCACACCGCTTGATATCGCTCAATCCATTCTCAAATTTTATGCACTTTGAAAATTCAGCCCCAGCCTCAGAGTAGTGTGGATAGAACTTAGCAAGGTCAGCAAACTTAGCAAAGATACTGTGGATGGCTATACTACTCGCTTCACCAAGGAACTCTATCTCTTCTCGCTCTCCGACATCCTCGTGGAAGTATTTTCTCAGAACTCCTCTTGAACACAGCCTCAAGTAACCTCCTCTCGAGCAGCCCCTAACCTCTCACCGGTCTCCAACCACCACCATCGCCTCCTCGAGATAGAGTATGAGTACCATACCGACTTTCTCGCTCATCATTGCAGCCCAATTACTCTAAGATCCTCTCAATCTCCTTCACCAAGCCTGCACCATCCGGATTATACCTCCTTGAAGGTAGGGAGGGTCCTCCTCTTAAAGGTAGCTGGACTCACGGGTCTCAAAGATTCTTCTGGTACCCACAACCGCGCTTATAGCCCGCAAGGCCTCAAAGAAAAGCAAATGGCCCATCCTTCCGGCCATATCAACCTAGCACCGCAATGTAAACAAAATCGTAGAGACGAGTAACACCGCCAAATGTTACTCAACTTGACGACTCAACCACCTACGGATGCATCGAATCGCTTTGATACCACTAATGTAACACCCCTTTTCTACCCTCAATTTACACGCCATTATCGTGAGTAATTTCTTTTCAAAAATACAAATTTAATCGATAGAAAAGAAGTGCCACGCCGCCATTTGTAAAACTCCTCATGTCATAAAATTTAAACCTCAAAAATAATCTCGCAGAATGAAATAACAATAGCTCACTAAACAACGCCAAACACGCCTCACATCATTAACATAATCATAAAACAGCTTAATTAATAAACTAACAACTTCAACTACGCCCCTAGGTGCTACAGGTATCGAGAGCGACTACTGCACACCCCAACAATAACAGAGAAGCGCAAAGAAGACCTCACTGCGGTACACTGCAGCTGCCACGATAGAGCAACATTCCAAGCGTAAAGGGTGAGTCTTCAAACAAAGATAAAGGCAAATATAATAGTCAATATATTAGAGAACAACATCTATAATTACCATAACACACCCAACGCCGCGTTTCAACCATCACGCATAACATCGCGAACAACATAGCAAACACACCAACAAGTAACTACATCACTTTTATGCACATGTATGAGAATGCAAACATGCATGTGGTACCATCATCGCCGCTCATTTGTTGCCTAGTGGCATATCGCCGCTAGACCGCAGCCTTCCGCCGCTAGACCGCAGCCTTTCGCCGCTAGACCGCAGCCTCTTCATCGCCACTTGTCGCGGTATATGAAATGCATGAGACTTCATGAACACACAACACACACTAGTCCCACACTTCGCCACCGCTACTTACATCATCATAACATCGCCATAACCTTTTATCGCCGCTATAACATTTTATCGCCGCTATAACATTTTATCGCCGCTATAACATCACCGCCGCTTTTGGCCATAACCGACCCATCACTATCATTATCTTCACTTTGGTCCTAATGACCCACTCATCAATTAGACAACACACACACTCACATCAACTTCACATCGTCGCCACACAATACACTCACATCAACTTCACAAAGATCATTTACAAAGAAGATACATATCAACATACAATTACCCTTTTTATATTCATGGGTTATAAAATAGTAAGACTAATTGACTATGGGATTACTCAGTAACCGATACTACTTGCAACTGACGACGCCACATTTGCAAGGCTCTCGTGATGCCCCTTGTAAATACACCGTTGAAAGAAATTTCGCCTTAGCGGTAAACCACGCCTAGCCATAGTCAAATAGCGCACTAGTAGTATAACGCTGAGTCGAATCAAAGTCCTATTCCACTAATCATTATCAATTCAAATCCATTTAGACATCACATTAGATTTTAGAAGACACCTCATTTCATCTAGAAAAATACCCCATTTACATTTAGAAAACATCGCTTTCGATTTAGACAAACACCACATTTTACTCGAGGAAACATCGCATTTTAAGGTTAGGGAACACATATTCAAATTAAGATAAACCTCACCTTTTAATAAATAAAACAACCCATTTTCCTTTTTATAAAACAAAGAAGAAAATCGGTTCAAAAACAAGAACATTTTTACAAATGCCTAAACAAAGAACTTACATTCCTAGGAAAACAAAGAACATATTAATTACTTAAAACAAAGAAATTTCATATTCTTGAAAAAACAAAGACTATATATTCATGAAAACAAAGACTCTAATATAAGTAGACAAAGACCATTTAAATTAGAAGAAAACAGCCCTTTGAATATGAGTAGGCAAAGACGATTTAATTTAAGGAACCAACACTTTCAATTGTGAGAAAACAAAGACTTTAAATTTTAGGCAACAAAGACCTTTAATTTGGAAAACAAAGAATTTCAAGATTTACAAGAACAAAGACTATTTATTCTTGTGAAAAACAGCACATTAATTTCACAAAGACAAGAACATTTATGCGCTACAAACAAAGAATGGAACAGAGAAAACAAAGAACAATTGCTCTATAAAGACAAAGAACTTAAATTTCAAAAACAAAGACTCAATAACCAAAACAAAGACGTAAAGGACCAAAATGGCACTCTCGGGGACCAAAACAACACATAATTGATGCCAACAAGACAACAACCATATCAAATAAAATAACAACCAAAGAAATTTTTAAATCCAAAGAATAAAGAATAAAGTGAAGAACAAAGAATAAAGTGAAGAAAACAAAGAACAATTCAATTGAAAATGTATTCATGTGTTCAAATTCGATTGGAAAAATATATCCATGTGTTTTCAAATTCAATGGAATAATATACTCATGGCTTTTACTTTAAAGTAAACAATTGATTCATGACTTTTGTTTTTAAAGGAGGAAATCGATTCCTAGTTTTCAATTTAAAAGGTGACAATCGATTCCTAGCTTCATATTAAAGGAGAGAAATCGATTTCCTAGCTTCATTTTAAAAGGGATAATCGATTGTTTGCTTCCATTTAAAGGTGATAATCGATTCTTTGCTTCCTTTTGAAAGGTGACAATCGATTGTTGTCTTGTATTTTAGAGTGAGCGATAGATTCTTTTGTTCTGCTTTTAAGGACAACAATCGATTGTTGTCTTGGTTGAGTGAAGCCAACAATCGATTTCCAAGCTTCACTTTGGGAGTAAGCAATCGATTTCTACTTCTAAAACAATGTTAAAACTAACATCATACGCTTCTCAATCATACGTTACCAAACATCATCAAGATCATTCGAACATCATCAAAAATTATCAATTGACATATTCACATTCAATCATCTCAAAGAAAAACACCAACTACTCATCAAGCAAAATATCAACGATTCACAAAACATCAACAATTCACAAGACGCCAACCATTCAACAACACATATCAACAAATACTTCCTAGGCATCATAGAGCTACCCTCCTACATACTAACCATTATATAAACCCTTATAGTGCGAGACTCCCTTACCTCGAATACGTAAGCTCCGGAGAAGATGAAGGAAAACACGCACGGAACCACAAAGAACACACCTAACGATCTCCTCTTCTTCTTTCCCTCTTCTCCTTCGCGCTTCTCCTTCCCTTTCTTCTCACTCTCTCGCGATCCCTTTCTCTCTTCTCTCCTTACGCTTCTTTCTTTCTTCACCGATTTTCTCCTCTCTCTCACGCCCTCCCTTCAAAAATGAGGAGCACTAACCCTAGGCTTTATGTACATTGGGCTTAAGCACTTGGGCCCTTTTACACCGTGAATTGGTTTCTAATACTACTCCTCTTCCTAGTTAAATTTACCACTCGCTTCTTTACTATTCACCATCCTCCTCTAAATTAATTTCTCTATTATTATTTTAAAACAACCTACCAAATACTACTTAATTAATTAATTAAATAAATGCTTAAATTATTTTTGGGGCGTTATAACTATCACTTTCATCGATCTCCTTTGAAGGACTTCACGTGATGGACTCTTTAGTAGGAGTATGAACGAACAGAAACATTTGGTTGGTAAACAAGACTCAAAGACTTCACTATTAAGATCGCTCTTTAAGATCTTATTGTGATCTACTCTCTTGTTTGAGTTAGAACAAAGATGAATAACATGGTAAATCAGACTAAAAGAGTTCACTATCACGCTCACCGAATTCGCTTGAAGGACTTCACATGATGGACTCTCTAGTATGAGTATGGACGAACACTAAACACTTGGTAAATAAGACTCAAATACTTCATTATTAAGTTAACCTATCTTCTTTAAAGGACTTATTGTGATCTACTCTCTTGTTTTATTTAGAACAAAGATGAAACACATGGTAAACCAAATAAAAGAGTTCACTATCTTGTTGACGATCTCCTTTGAAGGACTTCACGTGATGGACTCTTTAGTATGAGTATGAACGAACAGAAACACTTGGTTGGTAAACAAGACTCAAAGACTTCACTATTAAGTTAACCTATCGCCTTTTAAGATCTTATTGTTACTCGTTGTCCGAATTAGAACAAAGATGAAACACTGGTAAAACTGTAATAAAAGAGTTCATCCACGCTTCATCGATATCCTTTGAAGGACTTCACGTGATGGGATCTCTACTTTGAGTATGAACGAACACAAAACACTTGGTTGGTAAACAAGACTCATAGACTCCCTATTAAGTTAACCGATGTTCATTTAAGGACTTTTGTGATCTACTCTCTTGTCTAAGTTTGAACAAAGATGAAACACTTGGTAAACGGAATAAAAGAGCTCACTATCACGCTCATCGATCTACTTTGAAGGACTTCATGTCATGGACTCTCTAGTATGAGTATGAACAACACGAAACACTTGGTAAACAAGAGTCAAATACTTCACTATTAAGTTAACCGATATTCTTTTAAGGACTTATTGTGATCTACTCTCTTGTTCGAAAGTTAGAACAAAGATGAAACACTTGTAACCTAATAAAAGAGTTCACTATCTTGTTCATCGATCTCCTTTGAAGGACTTCACGTGATGGACTCTTTAGTATGAGTATGAACGAACAGAAACACTTGGTTGGTAAACAAGATTATTAAGTTAACCAATCTTCTTTTAAAGACTTATTGTGATCCGCTCTCTTGTTCGAAAGTTAGAACAAAGATGAAATACTTGGTAAACCGAATAAAAGAGTTCACTATCACTTTCATCGATCTCCTTTGAAGGACTTCACATGATGGACTCTTTAGTAGGAGTATGAACGAACAGAAACACTTGGTTGGTAAACAAGACTCAAAGACTTCACTATTAAGATCGCCTTTTAAGATCTTATTGTGATCTACTCTCTTGTTTGAGTTAGAACAAAGATGATTTACTTGGTAAACTAGACAAAAAGAGTTCACTATCACGCTCACCGAATTCGCTTTGAAGGACTTCACATAATGGACTCTCTAGTATGAGTATGGACGAACACGAAACACTTGGTAAATAAGACTCAAATACTTCATTATTAAGTTAACCTATCTTCTTTAAAGGACTTATTGTGATCTACTCTCTTGTTTTATTTAGAACAAAGATGAAACACATGGTAAACCAAATAAAAGAGTTCACTATCTTGTTGACGTATCTCCTTTGAAGGACTTCACGTGATGGACTCTTTAGTATGAGTATGAACGAACAGGAAACACTTGGTTGGTAAACAAGACTCAAAGACTTCACTATTAAGTTAACCTATCGTCTTTTAAGATCTTATTGTTACTCTGTTGTCTGAATTAGAACAAAGATGAAACATCGGGTAAACCGTAATAAAAGAGTTCATCGTCACGCTCATCGATATCCTTTGAAGGACTTCACGTGATGGGATCTCTACTTTGAGTATGAACGAACACAAAACACTTGGTTGGTAAACAAGACTCATAGACTTCCCTGTTAAGTTAAACGATGTTCATTTAAGGACTTCTTGTGATCTACTCTCTTGTCTAAGTTTGAACAAAGATGAAACACTTGGTATATAAGGAATAAAAGAGCTCACTATCACGCTCACTCGATCTACTTTGAAGGACTTCACGCCATGGACTCTCTAGTATGAGTATGAACAACACGAAACACTTGGTAAACAAGAGTCAAATACTTCACTATTAAGTTAACCGATATTCTTTTAAGGACTTATTGTGATCTACTCTCTTGTCCGAAAGTTAGAACAAAGATGAAACACTTGGTAACCTAATAAAAGAGTTCACTATCTTGTTCACTCGATCTTCTTTGAAGGACTTCACGTGATGGACTCTTTAGTATGAGTATGAACGAACAGAAACACTTGGTTGGTAAACAAGACTATTAAGTTAACCAATCTTCTTTTAAAGACTTATTGTGATACTCTCTTGTCCGAAAGTTAGAACAAAGATGAAACACTTGTTAAACCTGACTAAAAGAGTTCACTATCACGCTCATCGATCTCCTTTGAAGCACTTCACGTGATGGACTTTTTATTATGAGTATAAACGAACACGAAACACTTGGTTGGTAAACAAGACTCAAAGACTTCACTATTAAGTTAACCGATCTTCTTTTAAGGAATCATTGTGATCTACTCTCTTGTGTCCGAAAGTTAGAACAAAAATGAAACACTTGGTAAACCGAATAAAAGAGTTCACTATCTTGTTCATCGATCTCCTTTGAAGGACTTCATGTGATGGACTCTTTAGTATGAGTATGAACGAACAGTAAAACACTTGGTTGGTAAACAAGACTCAAAGACTTCACTATTAAGTTAACCGATCGTATTTTAAGATCTTATTGTGATCTACTCTCTTGTTTGTGTTAGAACAAAGATGAAATACTTGGTAAACCGAATAAAAGAGTTCACTATCACTTTCACCGATCTCCTTTGAAGGACTTCACGTGATGGATTCTTTAGTAGGAGTATGAACGAACAGAAACACTTGGTTGGTAAACAAGACTCAAAGACTTCTATTAAGTTAACCGATCGCCTTTTAAGATCTTATTGTGATCTACTCTCTTGTTTGAGTTAGAACAAAGATGAAACACTTAGTAAACCTGACTAATAGAATTAAGTATCACGCTCATCGATGTCGTTGGAAGGACTTCACGCCATGGACTCTCTAGTATGAGTATGAACAACACGAAACACTTGGTAAACAAGAGTCAAATACTTCACTATTAAGTTAACCGATATTCTTTTAAGGACTTATTGTGATCTACTCTCTTGTCCGAAAGTTAGAACAAAGATGAAACACTTGTAACCGGAATAAAAGAGTTCACTATCTTGTTCATCGATCTCCTTTGAAGGACTTCACGTGATGGACTCTTTAGTATGAGTATGAACGAACAAGAAACACTTGGTTGGTAAACAAGATTATTAAGTTAACCAATCTTCTTTTAAAGACTTATTGTGATCGCGCTCTCTTGTTTGAGTTAGAACAAAGATGAAATACTTGGTAAACCGAATAAAAGAGTTCACTATCACTTTCACTGATCTCCTTTGAAGGACTTCACGTGATGGACTCTTTAGTAAGAGTATGAACGAACCGGAAACACTTGGTTAGTAAACAAGACTCAAAGACTTCACTATTAAGATCGCCTTTTAAGATCTTATTGTGATCTACTCTCTTGTTTGAGTTAGAACAAAGATGATTTACTTGGTAAACTAGACAAAAAGAGTTCACTATCACGTTCACCGAATTCGTTTGAAGGACTTCACATAATGGACTCTCTAGTATGAGTATGGACGAACACGAAACACTTGGTAAATAAGACTCAAATACTTCATTATTAAGTTAACCTATCTTCTTTAAAGGACTTATTGTGATCTACTCTCTTGTTTTATTTAGAACAAAGATGAAACACATGGTAAACCAAATAAAAGAGTTCACTATCTTGTTGACGTATCTCCTTTGAAGGACTTCACGTGATGGACTCTTTAGTATGAGTATGAACGAACAGGAAACACTTGGTTGGTAAACAAGACTCAAAGACTTCACTATTAAGTTAACCTATCGCCTTTTAAGATCTTATTGTTACTCGTTGTCCGAATTAGAACAAAGATGAAACACGGGTAAAACTGTAATAAAAGAGTTCATCGTCACGCTCACCGATATCCTTTGAAGGACTTCACGTGATGGGATCTCTACTTTGAGTATGAACGAACACAAAACACTTGGTTGGTAAACAAGACTCATAGACTTCCTCGTTAAGTTAAACGATGTTCATTTAAGGACTTCTTGTGATCTACTCTCTTGTCTAAGTTTGAACAAAGATGAAACACTTGGTATACCGGAATAAAAGAGCTCACTATCACGCTCACGATCTACTTTGAAGGACTTCACGCCATGGACTCTCTAGTATGAGTATGAACAACACTAAACACTTGGTAAACAAGAGTCAAATACTTCACTATTAAGTTAACCGATATTCTTTTAAGGACTTATTGTGATCTACTCTCTTGTCCGAGTTAGAACAAAGATGAAACACTTGGTAACCTAATAAAAGAGTTCACTATCTTGTTCACTCGATCTTCTTTGAAGGACTTCACGTGATGGACTCTTTAGTATGAGTATGAACGAACAGAAACACTTGGTTGGTAAACAAGACTATTAAGTTAACCAATCTTCTTTTAAAGACTTATTGTGATCTACTCTCTTGTCCGAGTTAGAACAAAGATGAAACACTTGTTAAACCGACTAAAAGAGTTCACTATCACGCTCACCGATCTCCTTTGAAGCACTTCACGTGATGGACTTTTTATTATGAGTATAAGAGAACACTAAACACTTGGTTGGTAAACAAGACTCAAAGACTTCACTATTAAGTTAACCGATCTTCTTTTAAGGAATCATTGTGATCTACTCTCTTGTCCGAAAGTTAGAACAAAATGAAACACTTGGTAAACCGAATAAAAGAGTTCACTATCTTGTTCATCGATCTCCTTTGAAGGACTTCATGTGATGGACTCTTTAGTATGAGTATGAACGAACGTAAAACACTTGGTTGGTAAACAAGACTCAAAGACTTCACTATTAAGTTAACCGATCGTATTTTAAGATCTTATTGTGATCTACTCTCTTGTTTGTGTTAGAACAAAGATGAAATACTTGGTAAACCGAATAAAAGAGTTCACTATCACTTTCATCGATCTCTTTGAAGGACTTCACGTGATGGATTCTTTAGTAGGAGTATGAACGAACAGAAACACTTGGTTGGTAAACAAGACTCAAAGACTTTCTATTAAGTTAACCGATCGTCTTTTAAGATCTTATTGTGATCTACTCTCTTGTTTGAGTTAGAACAAAGATGAAACACTTAGTAAACCTGACTAATAGAATTAAGTATCACGCTCATCGATGTCGTTGGAAGGACTTCACGCCATGGACTCTCTAGTATGAGTATGAACAACACGAAACACTTGGTAAACAAGAGTCAAATACTTCACTATTAAGTTAACCGATATTCTTTTAAGGACTTATTGTGATCTACTCTCTTGTCCGAAAGTTAGAACAAAGATGAAACACTTGTAACCGGAATAAAAGAGTTCACTATCTTGTTCATCGATCTCCTTTGAAGGACTTCACGTGATGGACTCTTTAGTATGAGTATGAACGAACAGAAACACTTGGTTGGTAAACAAGATTATTAAGTTAACCAATCTTCTTTTAAAGACTTATTGTGATCTGCTCTCTTGTTTGAGTTAGAACAAAGATGAAATACTTGGTAAACCGAATAAAAGAGTTCACTATCACTTTCACTGATCTCCATTGAAGGACTTCACGTGATGGACTCTTTAGTAGGAGTATGAACGAACAAGAAACACTTGGTTGGTAAACAAGACTCAAAGACTTCACTATTAAGATCGTCTTTTAAGATCTTATTGTGATCTACTCTCTTGTTTGAGTTAGAACAAAGATGATTTACTTGGTAAACTAGACAAAAAGAGTTCACTATCACGTTCACCAAATTCGTTTGAAGGACTTCACATGATGGACTCTCTAGTATGAGTATGGACGAACACGAAACACTTGGTAAATAAGACTCAAATACTTCATTATTAAGTTAACCTATCTTCTTTAAAGGACTTATTGTGATCTACTCTCTTGTTTTATTTAGAACAAAGATGAAACACATGGTAAACCAAATAAAAGAGTTCACTATCTTGTTGACGTATCTCCTTTGAAGGACTTAACGTGATGGACTCTTTAGTATGAGTATGAACGAACAGAAACACTTGGTTGGTAAACAAGACTCAAAGACTTCACTATTAAGTTAACCTATCGCCTTTTAAGATCTTATTGTTACTCGTTGTCCGAATTAGAACAAAGATGAAACACTGGGTAAACCAGAATAAAAGAGTTCACTGTCACGTTCACTGATATCCTTTGAAGGACTTCACGTGATGGGATCTCTACTTTGAGTATGAACGAACACAAAACACTTGGTTGGTAAACAAGACTCATAGACTTCCTCGTTAAGTTAAACGATGTTCATTTAAGGACTTCTTGTGATCTACTCTCTTGTCTAAGTTTGAACAAAGATGAAACACTTGGTATAAGGAATAAAAGAGCTCACTATCACGCTCATCGATCTACTTTGAAGGACTTCACGCCATGGACTCTCTAGTATGAGTATGAACAACACGAAACACTTGGTAAACAAGAGTCAAATACTTCACTATTAAGTTAACCGATATTCTTTTAAGGACTTATTGTGATCTACTCTCTTGTCCGAGTTAGAACAAAGATGAAACACTTGTAACCGGAATAAAAGAGTTCACTATCTTGTTCACTCGATCTTCTTTGAAGGACTTCACGTGATGGACTCTTTAGTATGAGTATGAACGAACAGAAACACTTGGTTGGTAAACAAGACTATTAAGTTAACCAATCTTGTTTTAAAGACTTATTGTGATCTACTCTCTTGTCCGAAAGTTAGAACAAAGATGAAACACTTGTTAAACCGGGACTAAAAGAGTTCACTATCACGCTCATCGATCTCCTTTGAAGCACTTCACGTGATGGACTTTTTATTATGAGTATAAACGAACACGAAACACTTGGTTGGTAAACAAGACTCAAAGACTTCACTATTAAGTTAACCGATCTTCTTTTAAGGAATCATTGTGATCTACTCTCTTGTCCGAAAGTTAGAACAAAAATGAAACACTTGGTAAACCGAATAAAAGAGTTCACTATCTTGTTCATCGATCTCCTTTGAAGGACTTCATGTGATGGACTCTTTAGTATGAGTATGAACGAACAGTAAAACACTTGGTTGGTAAACAAGACTCAAAGACTTCACTATTAAGTTAACCGATCGTATTTTAAGATCTTATTGTGATCTACTCTCTTGTTTGTGTTAGAACAAAGATGAAATACTTGGTAAACCGAATAAAAGAGTTCACTATCACTTTCACTAATCTCTTTTGAAGGACTTCACGTGATGGATTCTTTAGTAGGAGTATGAACGAACAGGAAACACTTGGTTGGTAAACAAGACTCAAAGACTTCTCTATTAAGTTAACCGATCGCCTTTTAAGATCTTATTGTGATCTACTCTCTTGTTTGAGTTAGAACAAAGATGAAACACTTAGTAAACCGGACTAATAGAATTAAGTATCACGCTCATCGATGTCGTTGGAAGGACTTCACGCCATGGACTCTCTAGTATGAGTATGAACAACACGAAACACTTGGTAAACAAGAGTCAAATACTTCACTATTAAGTTAACCGATATTCTTTTAAGGACTTATTGTGATCTACTCTCTTGTCCGAAAGTTAGAACAAAGATGAAACACTTGTGTAACCGGAATAAAAGAGTTCACTATCTTGTTCATCGATCTCCTTTGAAGGACTTCACGTGATGGACTCTTTAGTATGAGTATGAACGAACAGAAACACTTGGTTGGTAAACAAGATTATTAAGTTAACCAATCTTCTTTTAAAGACTTATTGTGATCTACTCTCTTGTTTGAGTTAGAACAAAGATGAAATACTTGGTAAACCAAATAAAAGAGTTCACTATCACTTTCACCGATCTCCTTTGAAGGACTTCACGTGATGGACTCTTTAGTAGGTGTATGAACGAACAGGAAACACTTGGTTGGTAAACAAGACTCAAAGACTTCACTATTAAGATCGTCTTTTAAGATCTTATTGTGATCTACTCTCTTGTTTGAGTTAGAACAAAGATGATTTACTTGGTAAACTAGACAAAAAGAGTTCACTATCACGCTCACCGAATTCGCTTGAAGGACTTCACATAATGGACTCTCTAGTATGAGTATGGACGAACACTAAACACTTGGTAAATAAGACTCAAATACTTCATTATTAAGTTAACCTATCTTCTTTAAAGGACTTATTGTGATCTACTCTCTTGTTTTATTTAGAACAAAGATGAAACACATGGTAAACCAAATAAAAGAGTTCACTATCTTGTTGACGTATCTCCTTTGAAGGACTTCATGTGATGGACTCTTTAGTATGAGTATGAACGAACAGGAAACACTTGGTTGGTAAACAAGACTCAAAGACTTCACTATTAAGTTAACCTATCGCCTTTTAAGATCTTATTGTTACTCGTTGTCCGAATTAGAACAAAGATGAAACACCGGGTAAACCGTAATAAAAGAGTTCACTGTCACGTTCACTGATATCCTTTGAAGGACTTCACGTGATGGGATCTCTACTTTGAGTATGAACGAACACAAAACACTTGGTTGGTAAACAAGACTCATAGACTTCCTCGTTAAGTTAAACGATGTTCATTTAAGGACTTCTTGTGATCTACTCTCTTGTCTAAGTTTGAACAAAGATGAAACACTTGGTATACCAGGAATAAAAGAGCTCACTATCACGCTCATCGATCTACTTTGAAGGACTTCACGCCATGGACTCTCTAGTATGAGTATGAACAACACGAAACACTTGGTAAACAAGAGTCAAATACTTCACTATTAAGTTAACCGATATTCTTTTAAGGACTTATTGTGATCTACTCTCTTGTCTGAGTTAGAACAAAGATGAAACACTTGTAACAGGAATAAAAGAGTTCACTATCTTGTTCACTGATCTTCTTTGAAGGACTTCACGTGATGGACTCTTTAGTATGAGTATGAACGAACAGGAAACACTTGGTTGGTAAACAAGACTATTAAGTTAACCAATCTTGTTTTAAAGACTTATTGTGATCTACTCTCTTGTCCGAGTTAGAACAAAGATGAAACACTTGTTAAAACAGGACTAAAAGAGTTCACTATCACGCTTCTCGATCTCCTTTGAAGCACTTCACGTGATGGACTTTTTATTATGAGTATAAACGAACACGAAACACTTGGTTGGTAAACAAGACTCAAAGACTTCACTATTAAGTTAACCGATCTTCTTTTAAGGAATCATTGTGATCTACTCTCTTGTCTGAGTTAGAACAAAAATGAAACACTTGGTAAACCGAATAAAAGAGTTACTATCTTGTTCACTGATCTCCTTTGAAGGACTTCATGTGATGGACTCTTTAGTATGAGTATGAACGAACAGAAAACACTTGGTTGGTAAACAAGACTCAAAGACTTCACTATTAAGTTAACCGATCGTATTTTAAGATCTTATTGTGATCTACTCTCTTGTTTGTGTTAGAACAAAGATGAAATACTTGGTAAACCGAATAAAAGAGTTCACTATCACTTTCACTAATCTCCTTTGAAGGACTTCACGTGATGGATTCTTTAGTAGGAGTATGAACGAACAGGAAACACTTGGTTGGTAAACAAGACTCAAAGACTTCTCTATTAAGTTAACCGATCGCCTTTTAAGATCTTATTGTGATCTACTCTCTTGTTTGAGTTAGAACAATGATGAAACACTTAGTAAACAGACTAAAAGAATTAAGTATCACGCTCACCGATGTCGTTGGAAGGACTTCACGCCATGGACTCTCTAGTATGAGTATGAACAACACTAAACACTTGGTAAACAAGAGTCAAATACTTCACTATTAAGTTAATCGATATTCTTTTAAGGACTTATTGTGATCTAGTCTCTTGTCCGAAAGTTAGAACAAAGATGAAACACTTGGTAACCGGAATAAAAGAGTACACTATCTTGTTCACTGATCTCCTTTGAAGGACTTCACGTGATGGACTCTTTAGTATGAGTATGAACAAACAGGAAACACTTGGTTGGTAAACAAGATTATTAAGTTAACCAATCTTCTTTTAAAGACTTATTGTGATCTACTCTCTTGTTTGAGTTAGAACAAAGATGAAATACTTGGTAAACCAAATAAAAGAGTTCACTATCACTTTCACTGATCTCCTTTGAAGGACTTCACGTGATGGACTCTTTAGTAGGAGTTATGAACGAACAGAAACACTTGGTTGGTAAACAAGACTCAAAGACTTCACTATTAAGTTAACCTATCGTCTTTTAAGATCTTATTGTTACTCTGTTGTCTCAATTAGAACAAAGATGAAACACTGGGTAAAACCAGAATAAAAGAGTTCATCGTCACGCTCACTCGATATCCTTTGAAGGACTTCACGTGATGGGATCTCTACTTTGAGTATGAACGAACACAAAACACTTTGTTGGTAAACAAGACTCATAGACTTCCCTATTAAGTTAACCGATGTTCATTTAAGGACTTCTTGTGATCTACTCTCTTGTCTAAGTTTGAACAAAGATGAAACACTTGGTAGCCAGGAATAAAAGAGCTCACTATCACATTCATCGATCTACTTTGAAGGACTTCATGTCATGGACTCTCTAGTATGAGTATGAACAACACGAAACACTTGGTAAACTAGAGTCAAATACTTCACTATTAAGTTAACCAATATTCTTTTAAGGAATTATTGTGATCTACTCTCTTATGAAAGTTAGAACAAAGATGAAACACTTGGTAAAACTAATAAAAGAGTTCACTATCTTGTTCATCGATCTCCTTTGAAGGACTTCACGTGATGGACTCTTTAGTATGAGTATGAACGAACAGGAAACACTTGGTTAGTAAACAAGACTATTAAGTTAACCAATCTTCTTTTAAAGACTTATTGTGATCTACTCTCTTGTCTGAGTTAGAACAAAGATGAAACACTTGTTAAACCGGACTAAAACTCACTGATCTCCTTTGAAGCACTTCACGTGATGGACTTTTTATTATGAGTATAAACGAACACGAAACACTTGGTTGGTAAACAAGACTCAAAGACTTCACTATTAAGTTAACCGATCTTCTTTTAAGGAATCATTGTGATCTACTCTCTTGTCTGAGTTAGAACAAAAATGAAACACCTGGTAAACCGAATAAAAGAGTTCACTATCTTGTTCACTGATCTCCTTTGAAGGACTTCATGTGATGGACTCTTTAGTATGAGTATGAACGAACAGGAAACACTTGGTTGGTAAACAAGACTCAAAGAATTCACTATTAAGTTAACTGATCGTATTTTAAGATCTTATTGTGATCTACTCTCTTGTTTGTGTTAGAACAAAGATGAAATACTTGGTAAACCGAATAAAAGAGTTCACTATCACATTCACTGATCTCCTTTGAAGGACTTCACGTGATGGACTCTTTAGTAGGAGTATGAACGAACATGAAACACTTGGTTGGTAAACAAGACTCAAAGACTTCTCTTTTAAGTTAACCGATCGTCTTTTAAGATCTTATTGTGATCTACTCTCTTGTTTGAGTTAGAACAAAGATGAAACACTTAGTAAACCGGACTAAAAGAATTAAGTATCACGTTCACTGATGTCGTTGGAAGGACTTCACGTCATGGACTCTCTAGTATGAGTATGAACAACACGAAACACTTGGTAAACAAGAGTCAAATACTTCACTATTAAGTTAACCGATATTCTTTTAAGGACTTATTGTGATCTACTCTCTTGTCTGAGTTAGAACAAAGATGAAACACTTGGTAACCGGAATAAAAGAGTTCACTATCTTGTTCACTGATCTCCTTTGAAGGACTTCACCTGATGGACTCTTTAGTATGAGTATGAACGAACAGGAAACACTTGGTTGGTAAACAAGACTATTAAGTTAACCAATCTTCTTTTAAAGACTTATTGTGATCTACTCTCTTGTCTGAGTTAGAACAAAGATGAAACACTTGTTAAACCGGACTAAAAGAGTTAACTATCACGTTCACTGATCTCCTTTAAAGCACTTCACGTGATGGACTTTTTATTATGAGTATAAACGAACACGAAACACTTGGTTGGTAAACAAGACTCAAAGACTTCACTATTAAGTTAACCGATCTTCTTTTAAGGAATCATTGTGATCTACTCTCTTGTCTGAGTTAGAACAAAGATGAAACACTTGTTAAACCGGACTAAAAGAGTTCACTATCACGTTCACTGATCTCCTTTGAAGCACTTCACGTGATGGACTTTTTATTATGAGTATAAACAAACACGAAACACTTGGTTGGTAAACAAGACTCAAAGACTACACTATTAAGTTAACCGATCTTCTTTTAAGGAATCATTGTGATCTACTCTCTTGTCTGAGTTAGAACAAAAATGAAACACTTGGTAAACCGAATAAAAGAGTTCACTATCTTGTTCACTGATCTCCTTTGAAGGACTTCATGTGATGGACTCTTTAGTATGAGTATGAACGAACAGAAAACACTTGGTTGGTAAACAAGACTCAAAGACTTCACTATTAAGTTAACCGATCGTATTTTAAGATCTTATTGTGATCTACTCTCTTGTTTGTGTTAGAACAAAGATGAAATACTTGGTAAACCGAATAAAAGAGTTCACTATCACTTTCACTGATCTCCTTTGAAGGACTTCACGTGATGGATTCTTTAGTAGGAGTATGAACGAACAGGAAACACTTGGTTGGTAAACAAGACTCAAAGACTTCTCTATTAAGTTAACCGATCGTCTTTTAAGATCTTATTGTGATCTACTCTCTTGTTTGAGTTAGAACAAAGATGAAACACTTAGTAAACAGGACTAAAAGAATTAAGTATCACGCTCATCGATGTCGTTGGAAGGACTTCACGTCATGGACTCTCTAGTATGAGTATGAACAACACGAAACACTTGGTAAACAAGAGTCAAATACTTCACTATTAAGTTAATCGATATTCTTTTAAGGACTTATTGTGATCTAGTCTCTTATCGAGTTAGAACAAAGATGAAACACTTGGTAACCGGAATAAAAGAGTACACTATCTTGTTCACTGATCTCCTTTGAAGGACTTCACGTGATGGACTCTTTAGTATGAGTATGAACAAACAGGAAACACTTGGTTGGTAAACAAGATTATTAAGTTAACCAATCTTCTTTTAAAGACTTATTGTGATCTACTCTCTTGTTTGAGTTAGAACAAAGATGAAATACTTGGTAAACCGAATAAAAGATTCACTATCACTTTCAATGATCTCCTTTGAAGGACTTCACGTGATGGACTCTTTAGTATGAGTATGAATGAACAGGAAACATTTGGTTGGTAAACAAGACTCAAAGACTTCACTATTAAGATCGTCTTTTAAGATCTTATTGTGATCTACTCTCTTGTTTGAGTTAGAACAAAGATGAATAACGTGGTAACCTGTACTAAAAGAGTTCACTATCACGCTCACCGAATTCGCTTGAAGGACTTCACATGATGGACTCTCTAGTATGAGTATGGACGAACACGAAACACTTGGTAAATAAGACTCAAATACTTCATTATTAAGTTAACCTATCTTCTTTAAAGGACTTATTGTGATCTACTCTCTTGTTTTATTTAGAACAAAGATGAAACACATGGTAAACCAAATAAAAGAGTTCACTATCTTGTTGACGTATCTCCTTTGAAGGACTTCACGTGATGGACTCTTTAGTATGAGTATGAATGAACAGAAACACTTGGTTGGTAAACAAGACTCAAAGACTTCACTATTAAGTTAACCTATCGTCTTTTAAGATCTTATTGTTACTCGTTGTCCGAATTAGAACAAAGATGAAACTTTGGGTAAAACAGTAATAAAAGAGTTCATCATCACGTTCATCGATATCCTTTGAAGGACTTCACGTGATGGGATCTCTACTTTGAGTATGAACGAACACAAAACACTTTGTTGGTAAACAAGACTTTATTAAGTTAACCGATGTTCATTTAAGGACTTCTTGTGATCTACTCTCTTGTCTAAGTTTGAACAAAGATGAAACACTTGGTAAACCGGAATAAAAGAGCTCACTATCACGTTCACTGATCTACTTTGAAGGACTTCATGTCATGGACTCTCTAGTATGAGTATGAACAACACGAAACACTTGGTAAACTAGAGTCAAATACTTCACTATTAAGTTAACCAATATTCTTTTAAGGAATTATTGTGATCTACTCTCTTGTCTGAGTTAGAACAAAGATGAAACACTTGGTAAACGGAATAAAAGAGTTCACTATCTTGTTCACTGATCTCCTTTGAAGGACTTCACGTGATAGACTCTTTAGTATGAGTATGAACGAACAGGAAACACTTGGTTAGTAAACAAGACTATTAAGTTAACCAATCTTCTTTTAAAGACTTATTGTGATCTACTCTCTTGTCTGAGTTAGAACAAAGATGAAACACTTGTTAAACCGGACTAAAACTCACTGATCTCCTTTGAAGCACTTCACGTGATGGACTTTTTATTATGAGTATAAACGAACACGAAACACTTGGTTGGTAAACAAGACTCAAAGACTTCACTATTAAGTTAACCGATCTTCTTTTAAGGAATCATTGTGATCTACTCTCTTGTCTGAGTTAGAACAAAGATGAAACACTTGGTAAACGGAATAAAAGAGTTCACTATCTTGTTCACTGATCTCCTTTGAAGGACTTCACGTGATGGACTCTTTAGTATGAGTATGAACGAACAGGAAACACTTGGTTAGTAAACAAGACTATTAAGTTAACCAATCTTCTTTTAAAGACTTATTGTGATCTACTCTCTTGTCTGAGTTAGAACAAAGATGAAACACTTGTTAAACCGGACTAAAACTCACCGATCTCCTTTGAAGCACTTCACGTGATGGACTTTTTATTATGAGTATAAACGAACACGAAACACTTGGTTGGTAAACAAGACTCAAAGACTTCACTATTAAGTTAACCGATCTTCTTTTAAGGAATCATTGTGATCTACTCTCTTGTCCGAAAGTTAGAACAAAAATGAAACACCTGGTAAACCGAATAAAAGAGTTCACTATCTTGTTCATCGATCTCCTTTGAAGGACTTCATGTGATGGACTCTTTAGTATGAGTATGAACGAACAGAAACACTTGGTTGGTAAACAAGACTCAAAGAATTCACTATTAAGTTAATCGATCGTATTTTAAGATCTTATTGTGATCTACTACTCTCTTGTTTGTGTTAGAACAAAGATGAAATACTTGGTAAACCGAATAAAAGAGTTCACTATCACATTCACCGATCTCCTTTGAAGGACTTCACGTGATGGACTCTTTAGTAGGAGTATGAACGAACATGAAACACTTGGTTGGTAAACAAGACTCAAAGACTTCTCTTTTAAGTTAACCGATCGTCTTTTAAGATCTTATTGTGATCTACTCTCTTGTTTGAGTTAGAACAAAGATGAAACACTTAGTAAACCGGACTAAAAGAATTAAGTATCACGCTTCGATGTCGTTGGAAGGACTTCACGCCATGGACTCTCTAGTATGAGTATGAACAACACGAAACACTTGGTAAACAAGAGTCAAATACTTCACTATTAAGTTAACCGATATTCTTTTAAGGACTTATTGTGATCTACTCTCTTGTCTCGAAAGTTAGAACAAAGATGAAACACTTGTAACAGGAATAAAAGAGTTCACTATCTTGTTCATCGATCTCCTTTGAAGGACTTCACCGATGGACTCTTTAGTATGAGTATGAACGAACAGAAACACTTGGTTGGTAAACAAGACTATTAAGTTAACCAATCTTCTTTTAAAGACTTATTGTGATCTACTCTCTTGTCTGCGAGTTAGAACAAAGATGAAACACTTGTTAAACCGGACTAAAAGAGTTCACTATCACGCTCACTCGATCTCCTTTAAAGCACTTCACGTGATGGACTTTTTATTATGAGTATAAACGAACACGAAACACTTGGTTGGTAAACAAGACTCAAATTCTTCACTATTAAGTTAACCGATCTTCTTTTAAGGAATCATTGTGATCTACTCTCTGTGTCGAGTTAGAACAAAGATGAAACACTTGTTAAACCGGACTAAAAGAGTTCACTATCACGCTCATCGATCTCCTTTGAAGCACTTCACGTGATGGACTTTTTATTATGAGTATAAACAAACACGAAACACTTGGTTGGTAAACAAGACTCAAAGACTACACTATTAAGTTAACCGATCTTCTTTTAAGGAATCATTGTGATCTACTCTCTTATGCGAGTTAGAACAAAAATGAAACACTTGGTAAAACCGAATAAAAGAGTTCACTATCTTGTTCACCGATCTCCTTTGAAGGACTTCATGTGATGGACTCTTTAGTATGAGTATGAACGAACAGTAAAACACTTGGTTGGTAAACAAGACTCAAAGACTTCACTATTAAGTTAACCGATCGTATTTTAAGATCTTATTGTGATCTACTCTCTTGTTTGTGTTAGAACAAAGATGAAATACTTGGTAAACCGAATAAAAGAGTTCACTATCACTTTCACTGATCTCCTTTGAAGGACTTCACGTGATGGATTCTTTAGTAGGAGTATGAACGAACAGGAAACACTTGGTTGGTAAACAAGACTCAAAGACTTCTCTATTAAGTTAACCGATCGTCTTTTAAGATCTTATTGTGATCTACTCTCTTGTTTGAGTTAGAACAAAGATGAAACACTTAGTAAACAGGACTAAAAGAATTAAGTATCACGTTCACTGATGTCGTTGGAAGGACTTCACGTCATGGACTCTCTAGTATGAGTATGAACAACACGAAACACTTGGTAAACAAGAGTCAAATACTTCACTATTAAGTTAATCGATATTCTTTTAAGGACTTATTGTGATCTAGTCTCTTGTCTGAGTTAGAACAAAGATGAAACACTTGGTAACCGGAATAAAAGAGTACACTATCTTGTTCACTGATCTCCTTTGAAGGACTTCACGTGATGGACTCTTTAGTATGAGTATGAACAAACAGGAAACACTTGGTTGGTAAACAAGATTATTAAGTTAACCAATCTTCTTTTAAAGACTTATTGTGATCTACTCTCTTGTTTGAGTTAGAACAAAGATGAAATACTTGGTAAACCGAATAAAAGATTCACTATCACTTTCAATGATCTCCTTTGAAGGACTTCACGTGATGGACTCTTTAGTAGGAGTATGAACGAACAGGAAACATTTGGTTGGTAAACAAGACTCAAAGACTTCACTATTAAGATCGTCTTTTAAGATCTTATTGTGATCTACTCTCTTGTTTGAGTTAGAACAAAGATGAATAACGTGGTAAACTGTACTAAAAGAGTTCACTATCACGTTCACCGAATTCGTTTGAAGGACTTCACATGATGGACTCTCTAGTATGAGTATGGACGAACACGAAACACTTGGTAAATAAGACTCAAATACTTCATTATTAAGTTAACCTATCTTCTTTAAAGGACTTATTGTGATCTACTCTCTTGTTTTATTTAGAACAAAGATGAAACACATGGTAAACCAAATAAAAGAGTTCACTATCTTGTTGACGTATCTCCTTTGAAGGACTTCACGTGATGGACTCTTTAGTATGAGTATGAATGAACAGGAAACACTTGGTTGGTAAACAAGACTCAAAGACTTCACTATTAAGTTAACCTATCGTCTTTTAAGATCTTATTGTTACTCTGTTGTCTGAATTAGAACAAAGATGAAACACTGGGTAAACCAGAATAAAAGAGTTCACTGTCACGTTCACTGATATCCTTTGAAGGACTTCACGTGATGGGATCTCTACTTTGAGTATGAACGAACACAAAACACTTTGTTGGTAAACAAGACTTTATTAAGTTAACCGATGTTCATTTAAGGACTTCTTGTGATCTACTCTCTTGTCTAAGTTTGAACAAAGATGAAACACTTGGTAAACCGGAATAAAAGAGCTCACTATCACGTTCACTGATCTACTTTGAAGGACTTCATGTCATGGACTCTCTAGTATGAGTATGAACAACACGAAACACTTGGTAAACTAGAGTCAAATACTTCACTATTAAGTTAACCAATATTCTTTTAAGGAATTATTGTGATCTACTCTCTTGTCTGAGTTAGAACAAAGATGAAACACTTGGTAAACGGAATAAAAGAGTTCACTATCTTGTTCACTGATCTCCTTTGAAGGACTTCACGTGATAGACTCTTTAGTATGAGTATGAACGAACAGGAAACACTTGGTTAGTAAACAAGACTATTAAGTTAACCAATCTTCTTTTAAAGACTTATTGTGATCTACTCTCTTGTCTGAGTTAGAACAAAGATGAAACACTTGTTAAACCGGACTAAAACTCACCGATCTCCTTTGAAGCACTTCACGTGATGGACTTTTTATTATGAGTATAAACGAACACGAAACACTTGGTTGGTAAACAAGACTCAAAGACTTCACTATTAAGTTAACCGATCTTCTTTTAAGGAATCATTGTGATCTACTCTCTTGTCTGAGTTAGAACAAAATGAAACACTTGGTAAACCGAATAAAAGAGTTCACTATCTTGTTCACTCGATCTCCTTTGAAGGACTTCATGTGATGGACTCTTTAGTATGAGTATGAAGCGAACAGAAACACTTGGTTGGTAAACAAGACTCAAAGAATTCACTATTAAGTTAACTGATCGTATTTTAAGATCTTATTGTGATCTACTCTCTTGTTTGTGTTAGAACAAAGATGAAATACTTGGTAAACCGAATAAAAGAGTTCACTATCACATTCACTGATCTCCTTTGAAGGACTTCACGTGATGGACTCTTTAGTAGGAGTATGAACGAACATGAAACACTTGGTTGGTAAACAAGACTCAAAGACTTCTCTTTTAAGTTAACCGATCGTCTTTTAAGATCTTATTGTGATCTACTCTCTTGTTTGAGTTAGAACAAAGATGAAACACTTAGTAAACCGGACTAAAAGAATTAAGTATCACGTTCACTGATGTCGTTGGAAGGACTTCACGTCATGGACTCTCTAGTATGAGTATGAACAACACGAAACACTTGGTAAACAAGAGTCAAATACTTCACTTAATAAGTTAACCGATATTCTTTTAAGGACTTATTGTGATCTAGTCTCTTGTCTGAGTTAGAACAAAGATGAAACACTTGGTAACTGGAATAAAAGAGTATACTATCTTGTTCACTGATCTCCTTTGAAGGACTTCACGTGATGGACTCTTTAGTATGAGTATGAACGAACAGGAAACACTTGGTTGGTAAACAAGATTATTAAGTTAACCAATCTTCTTTTAAAGACTTATAGTGATCTACTCTCTTGTTTGAGTTAGAACAAAGATGAAATACTTGGTAAACCGAATAAAAGAGTTCACTATCACTTTCACTGATCTCCTTTGAAGGACTTCACATGATGGACTCTTTAGTAAGAGTATGAACGAACAGGAAACATTTGGTTGGTAAACAAGACTCAAAGACTTCACTATTAAGTTAATCGATCGTCTTTTAAGATCTTATTGTGATCTACTCTCTTGTTTGAGTTAGAACAGAGATGAAATACTTGGTAAACTGAATAAAAGAGTTCACTATCACTTTCACTGATCTCCTTTGAAGGACTTCACGTGATGGACTCTTTAGTAGGAGTATGAACGAACAGGAAACACTTGGTTGGTAAACAAGACTCAAAAAGACTTCACTATTAAGATCGTCTTTTAAGATCTTATTGTGATCTACTCTCTTCTTTGAGTTAGAACAAAGATGAATAACTTGGTAAACTGGACTAAAAGAGTTCACTATCACGTTCACCGAATTCGTTTGAAGGACTTCCCATGATGGACTCTCTAGTATGAGTATGGACGAACACGAAACACTTGGTAAACAAGACTCAAATACTTCATTATTAAGTTAACCTATCTTCATTAAAATACTTATTGTGATCTACTCTCTTGTTTTATTTAGAACAAAGATGAAACACATGGTAAACCAAATAAAAGAGTTCACTATCTTGTTGACGTATCTCCTTTGAAGGACTTCACGTGATGGACTCTTTAGTATGAGTATGGACGAACAGGAAACACTTGGTTGGAAAACAAGACTCAAAGACTTTACTATTAAGTTAACCTATCATCTTTTAAGATCTAATTGTTACTCTCTTGTCTGAATTAGAACAAAGATGAAACACTGGGTAAACCGGAATAAAAGAGTTCACTCATCCCGTTCATCGATATCCTTTGAAGGACTTCACGTGATGGGATCTCTACTTTGAGTATGAACGAACACAAAACACTTGGTTGGTAAACAAGACTCATAGACTTCCCTATTAAGTTAACCGATGTTCATTTAAGGACTTCTTGTGATCTACTCTCTTGTCTAAGTTTGAACAAAGATGAAACACTTGGTAAACCGGAATAAAAGAGCTCACTATCACGTTCACTGATCTACTTTGAAGGACTTCATGTCATGGACTCTCTAGTATGAGTATGAACAACACGAAACACTTGGTAAACAAGAGTCAAATACTTCACTATTAAGTTAACCAATATTCTTTTAAGGACTTATTGTGATCTACTCTCTTGTCTGAGTTAGAACAAAGATGAAACACTTGGTAACCGGAATAAAAGAGTTCACTATCTTGTTCACTGATCTCCTTTGAAGGACTTCACGTGATGGACTCTTTAGTATGAGTATGAACGAACAGGAAACACTTGGTTGGTAAACAAGACTATTAAGTTAACCAATCTTCTTTTAAAGACTTATTGTGATCTACTCTCTTGTCTGAGTTAGAACAAAGATGAAACACTTGTTAAACCGGACTAAAAGAGTTCACTATCACGTTCACTGATCTCCTTTGAAGCACTTCACGTGATGGACTTTTTATTATGAGTATAAACGAACACGAAACACTTGGTTGGTAAACAAGACTCAAAGACTTCACTATTAAGTTAACCGATCTTCTTTTAAGGAATCATTGTGATCTACTCTCTTGTTTGAGTTAGAACAAAGATGAATAACTTGGTAAACCAGACTAAAATAGTTCAGTATCACGTTCACCGATGTCGTTTGAAGGACTTCACATGATGGACTCTCTAGTATGAGTATGGACGAACACGAAACACTTGGTAAACAAGACTAAAATACTTCATTATTAAGTTAACCGATCTTCTTTTAAGGACTTATTGTGATCTACTCTCTTGTTTTAGTTAGAACAAAGATGAAACACATGGTAAACCAAATAAAAGAGTTCACTATCTTGTTCACGTATCTCCTTTGAAAGACTTCACGCGATGGACTCTTTAGTATGAGTATGAACGAACAGGAAACACTTGGTTGGTAAACAAGACTCAAAGACTTCACTATTAAGTTAACCGGTCTTCTTTTAAAGAATCATTATGATCTACTCTCTTGTCTGAGTTAAAACAAAAATGAAACACTTGGTAAACAGAATAAAAGAGTTCACTATCTTGTTCACTGATCTCCTTTGAAGGACTTCATGTGATGGACTCTTTAGTATGAGTATGAACGAACAGGAAACACTTGGTTGGTAAACAAGACTCAAAGACTTCACTATTAAGTTAACCGATCTTCTTTTAAGGAATCATTGTGATCTACTCTCTTGTCCGAGTTAGAACAAAAATGAAACACTTAGTAAACCGAATAAAAGAGTTCACTATCTTGTTCATCGATCTCCTTTGAAGGACTTCATGTGATGGACTCTTTAATATGAGTATGAACGAACAGGAAACACTTGGTTGGTAAACAAGACTCAAAGACTTCACTATTAAGTTAACCGATCTTCTTTTAAGGAATCATTGTGATCTACTCTCTTGTCTGAGTTAGAACAAAAATGAAACACTTGGTAAACCGAATAAAAGAGTTCACTATCTTGTTCACTGATCTCCTTTGAAGGACTTCATGTGATGGACTCTTTAGTATGAGTATGAACGAACAGGAAACACTTGGTTGGTAAACAAGACTCAAAGACTTCACTATTAAGTTAACCGATCTTCTTTTAAGGAATCATTGTGATCTACTCTCTTGTCTGAGTTAGAACAAAAATGAAACACTTGGTAAACCGAATAAAAGAGTTCACTATCTTGTTCACTGATCTCCTTTGAAGGACTTCATGTGATGGACTCTTTAGTATGAGTATGAACGAACAGGAAACACTTGGTTGGTAAACAAGACTCAAAGAATTCACTATTAAGTTAACTGATCGTATTTTAAGATCTTATTGTGATCTACTCTCTTGTTTGTGTTAGAACAAAGATGAAATACTTGGTAAACCGAATAAAAGAGTTCACTATTGATACGAATTCTAGTGCTTAATTCGTAAGGGTAGCGGAAGCAAACAACTAATACCGAATGTACTAGGTACAACCCATATTAGTCATTTTTAGGCTAAGTGTTTTGGATAGTTTTTTTGTTTTTGTGAAATAGAAAGGGATAGGCAATGTTAAACTACACCAATAGTTTAACAAAGAGATTAGCACTCAACACCAATTGAGCTAATCGGATTATTTTCAAGACGACGCTTGCAAATAACCGTGCGAAAATGTAGACACAAATTCTATGTTTCTTGAACTGATTTCTTCTTTTTCAAAGACCAGAATACAAGGCATATATATAGTCGAACTATATGGCTGAAGTTAGCTTACAAAGGATGCTAACTTAGCTTATTAAAATCGGAAATGAAAAGACAATTAAACAAGTAATTTATTCCATCAGCTATGTAACTTCTTTTCTCATGATGGTGGAAGTTCTAGAGTTGCCTTGAATTCTCCTTATTGCTCCTTTGTAACTCGATCAGCAAATGAAAGGTTGATTTATTTAAATTGGTGATAAAATGATTTAAAATATCCAAGTAATTAAACTCAGCTCTTGATGATGGCTAGCAAAGGATCCCACGCCTTAACTTCTTGGTTGTCACGTGCTTTGATTGCAAGTTCTTCTAGATCAATTTTCGCATCATCCCTCCCCTTTGAAAGGAATTGACCTCAATTCTTGAATACCATCATCATCCAAATATGGTGAGAGATCTCCAACATTGAAGGTAGCATGCACTCCATATTCTCAAGGCAACTCAATCTTGTAGGCATTGTCATTGATCTTTGATATAACCTTGAAGGGACCATCGCTCTAGGCATGAGCTTATTCTTTCTCTTGCTTGGGAATCTCTCCTTTCTCAAATGGACCCCACCGGATCACCTTCGTTGAATAACTTAGGCTTTTTATTCTTAGACTTTTGCTTGTAGGCTTCATTAACAGATCTTGATTCTTTCTTGTACTTGCTCCGTAGTTTCAACATTGATTTGAGTTTGGCCTCAAAGATCTGGATGAACTAATTCTTCATTTGGCATAACAATCAAATCTAATGGCAAGTAAGGATTCACACCATAAACAACTTCAAAAGGAGAATGGTTAGTAGCATATGTGGGGATCGATTGTAGGCAAATTCAGCATGAGCTAGCTTCATATCCCAATCCTTTTGAGTTTTATTAACCAAGCCACGCAGCAAAGTACCAAGAGTTCCATTAGTCACCTCTGTTTGCCCATCGGTTTGAGGGTGATGGGAAGTACTAAACAGTAACTTAGTACCCAATTTCCTCCATAATGTATTCCAAAAATAACTCAAAAACTTTGAATCACGATCGAAAACAATAGTTTTAGGAACCCCATGTAAGCGTACAATCCCACGAAAGTACAAATCAGCAATGTTACTAGCATCATCTGTTTTGTGACAAGCTACAAAGTGTACCATCTTTGAAAACCTATCAACCACCACCACCATGAGCCTCACGAACTAGCAACTCACGAATTGAATGCCTTGGGATGCAAAGCCGATTCTCTTTGAACAAAAATCCGCCCTGCATTATGTACCTTCCACATGCCCCATTTTCACATGCCCCATTTTAGAGTATATATCACCAAAATCTACATCCTCTTTATAATAGTCTTTCAAAGTCTCAAAACCAAGTAAACGAGTTTCGAGAATTGAAATCAAAGCATATCTCCTTGAAAGTGCATCAGCCACCACGTTACTTTTACCATCTTTGTATTTTGAAGAGAAATTAAAAGATTGAAGAAATTCAACCCATTTAGCATGCCTTGGACTCATTGATTCACGCACATGACCCCTACTGATCAATTCTTCAATTTGCCGTTGCAACTCTTTTGTCTCCTCCGGATTACACCTATAGGCAGCCTTGTTTGGTAATGGAGCTCCCGGAATTAGATCAATTTGATGCTCAATTCCACGAATAGGTGGCAAACCAATTGATAGCTCATTTGGAAACACATCTTCATACTTATCCAAGACAGCCTCCAATTGTTGTTTGAGAGGGGTTTCAATATCATCCTGTTTAGCATTCTTTGCAACCAACATGTAAACTAGTTCACCATTATCAATAGCATTTTTTTCTTCATTTTCAGTAGCAAACATAGTGAGGCTAGGACTTTTACCTCTTTTTGTAGTCATGGAACAGGCTTCATTTGATGCCATAGGTTTCAAAGACAATCCTCTTACCTTTGTAGTTCAATTCATACTCATTTGATCTTCCCCTATGCATCACATCTCTATCAAATTGCCAAGGACGTCCCAAAAGTATGTGACTCGCATCCATAGGCACAACATCACACACGATCTCATCAACATAAGACCCCATGGTTAACCCCACACGAACCTGCCTTGTAACTTTTATACTACTCCCATTGTCCAACCAATGTAATGCATAAGGTCTAGGATGTTTTATTGTGAGCAATCCTAACTTAGACACCATTTCAGTTGAAGCTGCATTGGTACAACTACCTCCATCCACAATGACACTACACCACTTGTCCTTCACTTGGCACTTAGTGTAGAAAATCTGATCCCTTTGATCCCCATCCAAGGGTGCAGTTTTAGCTTGTAAGGTTCTAAGCACCAAAGTATCATAGATGGGAGGTCCATATTCTTCTACCTCATCCTCGACGTCTTCAACAATTTCAGGTCCATCCATGTCAACATTGCCACCAGATTCTTCCCCTTCCTTAACCAACTCATCACGCATGCTAACCGCTTCTCTGAGGGTCACGACTCGTTGATTAGGACAAGCTCTAGCAAAGTGTCCAAAGCCTTGACACTTAAAACACCTAACCTTCGACAGGCTAGTCTCTTTGGGTGCAAAGACTAGACTGTTTAGAAGTAGGTTCATCTGCTTTGGTTGAGTCACATTTGGCTTAGTGCTAGGGGCTGCATTTGCACCACTCGACACACCTCCCTTGGACCAACCACTTGAACTTCCAGCATTATATCTGCTCTTATTCTGATTTTCAATTTTTAACCACAAGGTACACAAAGTGTCGAAATCAGTAAAATTACATAGCTCAACAGCAAAGGCTATGTTCTTATTCAGACCACGAAGAATACGACTCATTTTTTGCTCTTCATTTTCTCCAACTCACCCATTAAACATAGGTTTTCGAATTCATCAAGGTACTCAGCAACACTCATTTTGCCTTGTACTAAATCTGAAATCTTCTTATACAAGTTCAATCTGTGGTTCGATGGCACATACCTTTTGCGCAACTTTCTTTTCAGGGACTCCCAAGAACTGATTTTCTCCTTCCTATCTCGTATTCTTTGAGCCATCTAACCCTCATACCACAATGATGCACTTTTGCTAAGTTTCAAATAGCATACTTACAACGCTTTTCATCGTCAAGATCCTTGAAATCAAACATTCTATCGATCTTACGCTCCCATTCCAGATAAACCTCCGGATCTGCACTGCCATTGAATTCAGGTAGCTCGGTGATTTTGAACTCATCCACGTTTGGACGTGGTTCACCCCTTCTAGGCCTCCATCGATCATCTCCCACACCGACGCACCTTAAGGCTTCACGCAATTTGTCCAAGAAATCATCACTGTTGAAATCCACCATTGTCACGTAACAAGGATTGAGCCAAGCTCGATACCACAAATGATCACGAATTCTAGTGCTTAATTCGTAAGGGTAGCGTGAAGCAAACAACTAATACCGAATGTACTAGGTACAACCCATATTAGTCATTTTTAGGCTAAGTGTTTTGGATAGTTTTTTTGTTTTTGTGAAATAGAAAGGGATAGGCAATGTTAAACTACACCAATAGTTTAACAAAGAGATTAGCACTCAACACCAATTGAGCTAATCGGATTATTTTCAAGACGACGCTTGCAAATAACCGTGCGAAAATGTAGACACAAATTCTATGTTTCTTGAACTGATTTCTTCTTTTTCAAAGACCAGAATACAAGGCATATATATAGTCGAACTATATGGCTGAAGTTAGCTTACAAAGGATGCTAATTTAGCTTATTAAAACTGGAAATGAAAAGACAATTAAACAAGTAATTTATTCCATCAGCTATGTAACTTCTTTTCTCATGATGGCTGGAAGTTCTAGAGTTGCCTTGAATTCTCCTTATTGCTCCTTTGTAAATCGATCAGCAAATGAAAGGTTGATTTATTTAAATTGGTGATAAAATAATTTAAAATATCCAAGTAATTAAACTCAGCTCTTGATGATGGCTAGCAAAGGATCCCACGCCCTTAACTTCTTGGTTGTCACGTGTCTTTGATTGCAAGTTCTTCTAGATCAATTTTCGCATCAACTATCACATTCACTGATCTCCTTTGAAGGACTTCACGTGATGGACTCTTTAGTAGGAGTATGAGCAACATGAAACACTTGGTTGGTAAACAAGACTCAAAGACTTCTCTATTAAGTTAACCGATCGTCTTTTAAGATCTTATTGTGATCTACTCTCTTGTTTGAGTTAGAACAAAGATGAAACACTTAGTAAACCGGACTAAAAGAATTAAGTATCACGTTCACTGATGTCGTAGGAAGGACTTCACGTCATGGACTCTCTAGTATGAGTATGAACAACACGAAACACTTGGTAAACAAGAGTCAAATACTTCACTATTAAGTTAACCGATATTCTTTTAAGGACTTATTGTGATCTACTCTCTTGTCCGAGTTAGAACAAAGATGAAACACTTGTAACCAGGAATAAAAGAGTACATTATCTTGTTCACTGATCTCCTTTGAAGGACTTCACGTGATGGACTCTTTAGTATGAGTATGAACGAACAGGAAACACTTGGTTGGTAAACAAGATTATTAAGTTAACCAATCTTCTTTTAAAGACTTATAGTGATCTACTCTCTTGTTTGAGTTAGAACAAAGATGAAATACTTGGTAAACCGAATAAAAGAGTTCACTATCACTTTCACCGATCTCCTTTGAAGGACTTCACATGATGGACTCTTTAATAAGAGTATGAACGAACAGAAACACTTGGTTGGTAAACAAGACTCAAAGACTTCACTATTAAGTTAATCGATCGTCTTTTAAGATCTTATTGTGATCTACTCTCTTGTTTGAGTTATAAAGCAGAGATGAAATACTTGGTAAACCGAATAAAAGAGTTCACTATCACTTTCACCGATCTCCTTTGAAGGACTTCACGTGATGGACTCTTTAGTAGGAGTATGAGCGAACAGAAACACTTGGTTGGTAAACAAGACTCAAAAAGACTTCACTATTAAGATCGTCTTTTAAGATCTTATTGTGATCTTTTCTCTTGTTTGAGTTAGAACAAAGATGAATAACTTGGTAAAACTGGACTAAAAGAGTTCACTATCACGTTCACCGAATTCGTTTGAAGGACTTCCCATGATGGACTCTCTAGTATGAGTATGGGCGAACACGAAACACTTGGTAAACAAGACTCAAATACTTCATTATTAAGTTAACCTATCTTCATTAAAAGACTTATTGTGATCTACTCTCTTGTTTTATTTAGAACAAAGATGAAACACATGGTAAACCAAATAAAAGAGTTCACTATCTTGTTGACGTATCTCCTTTGAAGGACTTCACGTGATGGACTCTTTAGTATGAGTATGAACGAACAGGAAACACTTGGTTGGAAAATAAGACTCAAAGACTTCACTATTAAGTTAACCTATCATCTTTTAAGATCTTATTGTTACTCTCTTATGCGAATTAGAACAAAGATGAAACTTTGGGTAAAACGGAATAAAAGAGTTCACTGTCACGTTCACTGATATCCTTTGAAGGACTTCACGTGATGGGATCTCTAATTTGAGTATGAACGAACACAAAACACTTGGTTGGTAAACAAGACTCATAGACTTCCCTATTAAGTTAACCGATGTTCATTTAAGGACTTCTTGTGATCTACTCTCTTGTCTAAGTTTGAACAAAGATGAAACACTTGGTAAAGCGGAATAAAAGAGCTCACTATCACGTTCACTGATCTACTTTGAAGGACTTCATGTCATGGACTCTCTAGTATGAGTATGAACAACACGAAACACTTGGTAAACAAGAGTCAAATACATCACTATTAAGTTAACCGATATTCTTTTAAGGACTTATTGTGATCTACTCTCTTGTCTGAGTTAGAACAAAGATGAAACACTTGGTAACCGGAATAAAAGAGTACATTATCTTGTTCACTGATCTCCTTTGAAGGACTTCACGTGATGGACTCTTTAGTATGAGTATGAACGAACAGGAAACACTTGGTTGGTAAACAAGATTATTAAGTTAACCAATCTTCTTTTAAAGACTTATAGTGATCTACTCTCTTGTTTGAGTTAGAACAAAGATGAAATACTTGGTAAAACCGAATAAAAGAGTTCACTATCACTTTCACTCGATCTCCTTTGAAGGACTTCACATGATGGACTCTTTAGTAAGAGTATGAACGAGCAGAAACACTTGGTTGGTAAACAAGACTCAAAGACTTCACTATTAAGTTAATCGATCGTCTTTTAAGATCTTATTGTGATCTACTCTCTTGTTTGAGTTAGAGCAGAGATGAAATACTTAGTAAACCGAATAAAAGAGTTCACTATCACTTTCACCGATCTCCTTTGAAGGACTTCACGTGATGGACTCTTTAGTAGGAGTATGAGCGAGCAGAAACACTTGGTTGGTAAACAAGACTCAAAAAGACTTCACTATTAAGATCGTCTTTTAAGATCTTATTGTGATCTTTTCTCTTGTTTGAGTTAGAACAAAGATGAATAACTTGGTAAAAACTGGACTAAAAGAGTTCACTATCACGTTCACCGAATTCGTTTGAAGGACTTCCCATGATGGACTCTCTAGTATGAGTATGGACGAACACGAAACACTTGGTAAACAAGACTCAAATACTTCATTATTAAGTTAACCTATCTTCATTAAAAGACATATTGTGATCTACTCTCTTGTTTTATTTAGAACAAAGATGAAACACATGGTAAACCAAATAAAAGAGTTCACTATCTTGTTGACGTATCTCCTTTGAAGGACTTCACGTGATGGACTCTTTAGTATGAGTATGAGCGAACAGAAACACTTGGTTGGAAAATAAGACTCAAAGACTTCACTATTAAGTTAACCTATCATCTTTTAAGATCTTATTGTTACTCTCTTATGCGAATTAGAACAAAGATGAAACACTGGGTAAACCGAAATAAAAGAGTTCTTGTCACGTTCATCGATATCCTTTGAAGGACTTCACGTGATGGGATCTCTAATTTGAGTATGAGCGAACACAAAACACTTGGTTGGTAAACAAGACTCATAGACTTCCCTATTAAGTTAAGCAGATGTTCATTTAAGGACTTCTTGTGATCTACTCTCTTGTCTAAGTTTGAACAAAGATGAAACACTTGGTAAGCCAGGAATAAAAGAGCTCACTATCACGTTCATCGATCTACTTTGAAGGACTTCATGTCATGGACTCTCTAGTATGAGTATGAACAACACGAAACACTTGGTAAACAAGAGTCAAATACTTCACTATTAAGTTAACCAATATTCTTTTAAGGACTTATTGTGATCTACTCTCTTATCTCGAGTTAGAACAAAGATGAAACACTTGGTAACTTAGGAATAAAAGAGTTCACTATCTTGTTCACCGATCTCCTTTGAAGGACTTCACGTGATGGACTCTTTAGTATGAGTATGAAGCGAGCAGGAAACACTTGGTTGGTAAACAAGACTATTAAGTTAACCAATCTTCTTTTAAAGACTTATTGTGATCTACTCTTGTATGCGAGTTAGAACAAAGATGAAACACTTGTTAAACAGGACTAAAAGAGTTCACTATCACGTTCAATCGATCTCCTTTGAAGCACTTCACGTGATGGACTTTTTATTATGAGTATAAACGAACACGAAACACTTGGTTGGTAAACAAGACTCAAAGACTTCACTATTAAGTTAACCGATCTTCTTTTAAGGAATCATTGTGATCTACTCTCTTGTGCGAGTTAGAACAAAAATGAAACACTTGGTAAACCGAATAAAAGAGTTCACTATCTTGTTCTTTGATCTCCTTTGAAGGACTTCATGTGATGGACTCTTTAGTATGAGTATGAGCGAACAGAAACACTTGGTTGGTAAACAAGACTCAAAGACTTCACTATTAAGTTAAGCGATCGTATTTTAAGATCTTATTGTGATCTACTCTCTTGTTTGTGTTAGAACAAAGATGAAATACTTAGTAAACCGAATAAAAGAGTTCACTATCTTGTTGACGTATCTCCTTTGAAGGACTTCACGTGATGGACTCTTTAGTAGGAGTATGAGCAGAACATGAAACACTTGGTTGGTAAACAAGACTCAAAGACTTCTCTATTAAGTTAATCGATCGTCTTTTAAGATCTTATTGTGATCTACTCTCTTGTTTGAGTTAGAACAAAGATGAAACACTTAGTAAACCGGACTAAAAGAATTAAGTATCACGTTCACTGATGTCGTTGGAAGGACTTCACGTCATGGACTCTCTAGTATGAGTATGAACAACACGAAACACTTGGTAAACAAGAGTCAAATACTTCACTATTAAGTTAACCGATATTCTTTTAAGGACTTATTGTGATCTAGTCTCTTGTCTGAGTTAGAACAAAGATGAAACACTTGTAGCAGGAATAAAAGAGTACACTATCTTGTTCACTGATCTCCTTTGAAGGACTTCACGTGATGGACTCTTTAGTATGAGTATGAACGAACAGGAAACACTTGGTTGGTAAACAAGATTATTAAGTTAACCAATCTTCTTTTAAAGACTTATAGTGATCTACTCTCTTGTTTGAGTTAGAACAAAGATGAAATACTTGGTAAACCGAATAAAAGAGTTCACTATCACTTTCACTGATCTCCTTTGAAGGACTTCACATGATGGACTCTTTAGTAAGAGTATGAACGAACAGGAAACACTTGGTTGGTAAACAAGACTCAAAGACTTCACTATTAAGTTAATCGATCGTCTTTTAAGATCTTATTTTGATCTACTCTCTTGTTTGAGTTAGAACAGAGATGAAAAACTTGGTAAACCGAATAAAAGAGTTCACTATCTTGTTCACTGATCTCCTTTGAAGGACTTCATGTGATGGACTCTTTAGTATGAGTATGAACGAACAGGAAACACTTGGTTGGTAAACAAGACTCAAAGACTTCACTATTAAGTTAACTGATCGTATTTTAAGATCTTATTGTGATCTACTCTCTTGTTTGTGTTAGAACAAAGATGAAATACTTGGTAAACCGAATAAAAGAGTTCACTATCTTGTTGACGTATCTCCTTTGAAGGACTTCACATGATGGACTCTTTAGTATGAGTATGAACGAACAGGAAACACTTGGTTGGTAAACAAGACTCAAAGACTTCACTATTAAGTTAACCTATCATCTTTTAAGATCTTATTGTTACTCTCTTGTCTGAATTAGAACAAAGATGAAACACTGGGTAAACCGGAATAAAAGAGTTCACTGTCACGTTCACTAATATCCTTTGAAGGACTTCACGTGATGGGATCTCTACTTTGAGTATGAACGAACACAAAACACTTGGTTGGTAAACAAGACTCATAGACTTCC
>JAJHUT010000063.1:0-27612 GCA_020916435.1 Oxytropis ochrocephala
ATTCAATTGATCATTCAACACAGAATAAAAGATAGCAAACCGGGTCAACTCGTGGATATATCCTCTGTTTGCATGATTCACTCGAACACTGCTTTCGCCTTCCAGCTTCCATTGGGACCATTTTCTCTCCACAATGTCCACAAAATCGTGATATATTATGCCATTCTAACAATGCTCTGGCCTGGCCAAACCCACTAATTAAAAAGCAGCAATGTGTTTCGGTATTGTGATATGAAAGTATTTCAAAACGGCAATTGTAGGCTAAAATATGATAAAGGGTCAACAAAGTAGAAAAATTACATAACTGCAGGCAAACAAGCATTTTAGTATTTGACACCAAGACATATGACAGATCCACAAAAGAATACAATTAAGAGTAATAAAAACTCCCAAGCTTGTACAAAGTATTAAATATTGCAGCTCAACTGCTGCATATTTCAGATGTCGAGCGTTTATTTGGGAACAAAAGGAGGGCAAGTAAAGCCGAAGATGAACACGACCATGTATAAATAAGTTTTCTCCTATGATAATTTGATGTGGAACATGTACAACACAAACAACCGAGCCTTAGTCCACTAGACGGGGTCGGCCACATAGATCAAACGATGCCCGAAATTTCTATGATAAATCATGTCTATATCCAAACCACTGGCCTCTTGATCTTTCTTAATAGTTTCTCCCATGGTTTTTCTTGGCCTTCCTCTGCCTCTAGCAATAGACGCGCCTATCTGATCTACTCTCCTTACTACAAAATCTACAGGTCTCCTCCACACATGCTGAAAAAACCTAGAACGAGATCCCACAGTCTTTTACTCTTTTCTACAATAGGTTCTACCCCAACTCTATCTCTCTTTCTTTAATGCTATTATTTCTAATCTTATTCGTCTAGCCTTTCTGCTCATCTAGTGCAACATTCTCATGTCTGCTATATTGAGTTTATTTTGTCAGGTTGATGTTTTACCACCCAACAGTTTGTCCCATTCAACACTACCAATCTTATTGTCCTATGATAAAATTTTCCTTTCAACTTGAGCAGTACTTTTTTATCTCATAAAAACACCTGAAGCCCTTCTTCATTTTAACCACCCCGCTTGAATATGATGGTTTCCATCTCCCTCAATTTCCATGTCGTTTTGTGTAATAGACCAAGATATTTGAACTGTGTGACTTTTGGTATGGTATGGTCTCCAACTTTCACCTCCAAGCTATGGGTGGTTTCACTGCTTTGCCTTTGCTAAATTTACATTTCACCAATTCTTGCTAAACTTACATTCTATAAAATGAGAAGTCACACATTCACCCTAACTAAATTTGGTTTAAATGACATTTTAAGAGTAACCAAATTCTGATGTGTTTTTTTTTTTTTCACTTTTTCTCCAATTGTTTGGAGATTGTTTTGAGCATAATTTAAGTCAAACATTCTGCCAATGAAGGTTGGTCGAACTGATAAGGTCAACCAGCATCCATCAACAATAAGGCCTTGGGTTTCATTCCTAAAGAGCTGAAGTAAGATGACCTTAGTTTCTAAAAGGAAAAGGACGGCTCGGACATTGAACATTAAGGTAGCATTTGGCTTTGTGGAAAAAACAGAATAGAATCGTTTCGTTTTGTCATTCTCTAATCAATTACATTCTTTCAAAGAAACCAAAATATACCACTTTTCAAGTCAATGTAAAGTTCATTTTTAAAATGCACCAAATATAATATAAAACTCATACTATATATTATGTTCTGACCCCTAAAACCTCTGCCAAGCAGTTATTTCCCCCCAAATAATCGTGTAAACAAAACAAATGATTTGGACATGTGGTTATGTTTTGCACATTATTTGCTTCTTATTATCGTATAATGCTACTTATGATAGCAATGAACCACTAGCCCCATTCTTAATGTACAATTATTTAATTCATGTGGTTAATGTACAATTCTTAATGGGTATTTCTTAAAATGAGTAAACCCTCGATTTTTTTGTTAGCTTAGACGAAATGGGAAATAAACACACACACACTATCTAACGGACACACAGGTTCGAACCGGGAACTGAAATACCCATGTCGCTAAATTTGTCAATGCAACCAATGGTGAGGGACAAAAACTTAGACACTCTCCTATTTAGTCCCTAAAGTATAGGTAAATAATTAGTCCCTAAAGTTTGGGAAATTTATCTAATTATTCCGTAAAAAGTTTTATAGGTAGTCCAATGAGACATTTAAGGCATGTTTGAATTGGATTATTTGAGTTTATCTATTAACACAACACTTGTGAAACTAACTGAAAGAGCTTATGTTAACAGCTTATGACATGATTTGTTTTTGGCCTATTTTCATAAGCTCTCTAGCACAACTTATAGCTTATATGAAATCAGATTGACTTCATTTTATATTTTATTAAAAAAATAACTTATCCATAAGTCCTTTATATGACAAGCACTTATGCTATACATCAAATAAGCCATGTGTATTATGTTCTGTCTCGACCAAAAACTACTTCAAAGAGATAAACACAGCATCACTACTCTAGACAGTGTAATTATTCAACAGCAAAACAAAAGGAACTTACATGACCAGCTATAGCCAAGTTTCCCATAGCTTTGGAATCAACCCAATCAGTAGCAACCATAAGTTGTTCTCAGCTCCACAAAACTGAACCTTATGCCCTCAAATTCAGGCACTACCCTACGCTCCCTAGAGGACACAGACACATCTATCGCCCAGTAAACCGCATCTTGGTCCACATCCGAACCCAGATATACAAACGAGTCACCACTCAGTTCTGCATCCAATAACTCACCGAGTTCACCAACACCGATCCAACCGAGTCGCCATGACTCATTACCCGTGGAAGACGCGAGTGGCTTCCCGTTTCTGAACGGCAGCACCTTGAAATTCGGGGATAGGGAGTGGTGGTGAGCGTTGTCCAAGATTCGAGATTTTAGGGTTTCGAGTGCTGAATTGGGGGAAAACGGGTCGCCTTGGTTCGGTGTTCTAGATCTCAGAGGGTTGCCGGCGAAGGCGTGTAGGTTTACGGACATGGTGGTGGTGCAACGGATTGAAGACTTGTACTGAGAGAAAGGCTTTGTGAGAGGTGGGAGGTTCTTCTTATGAAGCGATAATATTAAAAAGAGTTTAGAAGATGGTAGGAGTTTCACCATGTTCTTCCATGGATGTTGGTGAGTTTCGATGCAACAAGAAAGAAAAACAAAAAAAATAAAATAATAATTATGGAGTAAAGAGAAGGGAGGGTAGATGGAAAAAATTTAGGCAAAATTGCTCTGACGTTGTTAACTTAATTTCAAATTTTCATTTAGTCCTTCATGTTTTTTTTTTCTTTTCAAATTAGTTTTTTAAGTTTCAAAATGTTACAAAAGTGTTAACAATTAAAATCTGTCGAGTTGTTGGCCAAGAAAGAGCCTAACTGAGGCAATGGTCCAAATGAGTCCAAATGAGCCGAGTTGTCCAAACTATTGGCAAAAGAGGTAGTAGGTTGTAAAAGATAAGACTATGTCTACCTTATTCTGTCGGCAAAAAAATGGTCCTAGCCTTCTTTAACGCTTTTAGTTCCATAATAGCATTACTTTTTTAATTACTAGAATAGATCACTTTTCTATCTATGTTGAGAAGTCGGCTCCTTGTGGAGCGACTTTTAGTTTTGTTTTTATGTTTTTTTTAATTTCTTAGTTGTGATGTCGCCTATACTAATTTAACCGAAACACTCAATTAAAGCAAAGCTTAAAAAAACATTAAAAATAAAGACTAGAAGTCGCTCCACAAGGAGCCGACTTCTCAACATAGAAAGAAAAGTGTTCTATTCTAGTAATTAAAAAAAGGTAGTGCTATTTTGGAACTAAAAAATATAAAGAAGGCTAGGACCTTTTTTTGCCTATTCTTTCTATTCTCCCTTTCCACTCTGAAGAAGAGAAGCCACACAAGAGATGTTGGTAGTCTTAGTTATGAGTGATCAAGAAGGTAGGCTTCGGGAAAGCAAAAAAGATATGTGCTACCCTAGATTGAAGTAATGGGTTCTCCTTAGTTGAAGATTATCAATTCTAAGGAAATTTCAATCAGTTGTGAATCCAACTAAGGGTCTTAATGAAGAAGTGCTTGTCGTGGGAGGTAAAGAAAGGCTATCCTTGAGAAGGTTTAGTGGTGGAGCTTGAACACTCAACACATATGCTGAGGAACTAAGAAGATGGCTCAGCTTGCTCCGCAAGGGCAAGGTCGGATAGGAACTCTGTAACACCACGGAAATAATTCAATTAATTAACTTAGTTGAGTTATTAGGGTTTGCAACATTTTACTTTTAAGTCAAGTAATTCATTAAGTAAACATTAAGCATGTGTTGCATTTTAGGAAAATGTCTAAGTGTGGAAAGGGTGTGTGGGTAGTAGAAGCCCACGGCCTAATAAGGCCAAGGCCCATTTAAGTCCCTTAGGACATGTTAAATGGTGCCTTCAAGGAGACCATTTCCCATTGTTCCAAAATCAGTTAAGTTACCAAATTAAGTAAGTAGAGAAGTGAGAACCGAAGAGAGAAGGAAGAGAATGGGCGTGGAGAGTTCAAGCTAGTAGAGGAGAGGAGAGCTTGTTCTTTGTGGTTAGTGGAGAGTGAAGGGTTCTCATCTTTCTCCAGTTATTAAGGTTAGGGGGCTCTTTTAATCCTTGTAATGTTTTGTGTTTGGTAGTATTTTTGGTGTGAGTGGTTTGAGATCACCTTGCATGTATGTTTTATGTGTTGTTCATAACATGTTTTTGCTGTGATTTGCTCCTTGCTGTGGTTTGTGGTGAGATACGATGGTGGATCGGTGTGGAAAGAGAGAGGAGTGTAACACTCTCTCTGTTCTGTGTGGCATGAAGTGAGCTTGCATGGTGAGGCATTAGAGTGAGAATCGGTATAGTGTGCAGAAATGAGCTTGCATGTAGAGTTAGGGAGAGGATCGAGCAAATGGAGTGAGTATCGAGTGTGCATGAGTGTGGTGAAGTGGATGTGTGTTGCATGTTGAGTTTAAGTGACGAAACAGAGTAAACTGAGTACCATTAAGCTTAAAGTGAGAGAAACCGAGTTGAGGGAAGTCAACGTTTAGAGTGTCTTAGTGTTGAGGGTCTGTTGGTGAGCTTGAAGGTGAGTATGTGTCTAAACACCATTAGCGAGAGGGTGGGACGCGTTTCGACCAAGTGTAGGTGTTTCGCCTTAAGGTTACCGAGTTGTAGAGGTAGTGAACCGAGGTCCTCAGTCGAGGTAGCGTCACCAAGGTGAAACGCCCAAGTGCCCAAGTGCAAGTGAATCGAACCGGGAGATACCGAGGAGTGAATTTCCATGACATTAGACGATTTTAGTGTGCGGAGTGCGTGAATCGTGAGCGCGCTACCGAATTGAGAGTTGAGTATAGTTAGCCGAGGTACACACATAGTGTACCGAGGTGATGTTGAGTAGTTAGCGGGGTACACACATAAGTGTGCCGAGGTGATGTTAAGCGCCAATGTTGCCTAGCACGCTTGCGAGGACGCCATCGTGAGTGCTATTCTAGTACCAATGTGCATAAGTCGGGAGCGATTAAGTCCATTTTGGTCCTTAGGCGACATTTTGGTCCCTAAAGTGTGATTTACGGTCCTCGGTGTGACAATTAGTCCACCATGGAGTGCCGAGGTGACCGAGAGGTCGGTTGTAGGTCCTGTGGTGATTCTACTGGGTGTAGTAGGGTCGACCTTAGCTTTGGTGATGATGTTCAGGTGGTGTAGACGCGTCGGTGAGCGACGAGTAGAAACGGCGAGTAACGACGGTGTAAGCATTCACATGCGTTTATGATTGATTGGTGTGTGATTGCATTTGTCATGAAGTCACATGTTCATGTGCATATAACGACGGAGGAGGTTTCGACCTCGGATGTGGTAGGACTTCTGGCCTCCATATCAAATAACGACGGAGTTAACGGCGGAGAGCCGATGGGCTAAATAACGACGGTGGAGGTACCTCATTGCATAATGCCCTGTGGTTGGGTTGCATTCATGCATACAATTCATAATTTACTGGTGTTAAGAGTGATTGATAATTGTTGTGATGATTTGAACTATCGGTGAGTGTTGTTTAGCCGAACCGAGGTGTTTTAATGCTATCTTAACCTTAAGCTTTCTTCACATTATATTACTTGTGTTAAGAGACTCACCCTAGTTGCTTTATGTTGCTCGCTCTCTCGTGGCAACTTGCAGGTACACATGAGTGATAAATGTGCTTAGCTCAAGTCGGTCGAGTCTGCTCTGGTCGTGTAACACTGGGATGGGGCCGAGTAGATTTTAGTGTTTTGTTTATGCCTATCTTGTGTATTTTTCTGTTGGATAGTCTTTTGAACTAAACAACTATCATATTTTGTTGTAACTTTTACTATGTATTGTGACTTGATGTCTTAATGGCCGAGATGCCTTATGTTGTGGGCTTAGACCCTTTAGCCGATGTGATGCGCATGATTACATGTTAGTATAATGTTTGTGCAAGCTTATTTTGAACTTGATTGAATTCTGTTTTCCTTTTAAATCACCAAATGTAGCCTCCTTTGAGTGGAATTTTGAAACTCTGATTTTAATTTAGTAAACCGAAATGATTAGATAAGGGGGTGTTACAGGAACCATTCCCGGCTTCCTCTACAAAGGGCAAAAACTCCACTCCACCAACCAGCTGCAAATATGCTTCTCTTGACCGGTCCACAAGACGGTTCAGTCCATCGTCGAGGGCCTTTCACGATCGAGATAGACTTTTTCCCATCCTTGTGGTTTGGAAAAACCTCCCGAGAACTTGAAAATATATAATGGAACAGGAGACCGGATGTTCACATTGATTACTATGAGAGTCGGAATGCCCCAAGTCCGATTATGTGTAGGTTGTTTTCTAACCCTTGATAAATCGACAAGTACTTGGTTTAGAAAGATTCCTCCAAATTCAATCACGTCATGGCGCGGAGTTGGCTAAACTTTTCTCTCGCAAGTTTGTCCCACTCCAGCTGTAAGCGCCAAGTCCTGGATGATCTGTGCAGCAATTCGTCAAGAAGAGCGAGAATCCATCAGGGCTTACGTACATAGAAAGATTCAATGACGAAGCAGGTAAGGTGTGTAGTCTCAATGACGACTTCTGTCTTTACTTTTTGGCACAAGGTCTACGCAAAGGTACGCTTTTTCAAGTTGATGTAAGTGTGAATCAACCTTAGTCTCTGATGGAGTTCCTTCGACTTTCTGAAAAATACATTGATCATGAGGAAGTATATGAGGCAAGTCACTTCTTTGTGAAACTTGGAATGAATCAAACCAAAGGTTTTAAACCTCGGATGGACAAGGGAGGATCAAGAGTGGAAGAATCTTGGAAGTTCCAAACCGAAGGCCCGGTCAAACCTCGAGTGGAAGACACCAGGAGTATGCCGAGCTTACTTGTGGTTGCATGAATGCCAAAACAATGAGTTCAAGGATGTAAGATATCCCGACCCCATTCCACCAGGACCGGGACAGCGTACCAACAAATACTGCCGGTATCACCGGAGTAACGACCATGACACAAATCATTGTAATGCTTTGAAAGATGATATTGAGGATTTGATCAAAAAAGGAAAGCTCGAGCAGTATGTGAAGAAACCTTTCTAGCAGAATGGAGGGGTAAAGGATAAATAGGACGACTTTGCAATCAAGGGAAAATAGGTCGTCAAAAATTCCGAGAAGAGCCTAATACCCAAAAGTCTAGAGGATGATTGGTGGTAATGGTCATCTCGAGGAGAACTGAAAGGAGAACCCACTAGGACGGGCAAAAGAAAATGGAAAGAAATACAGAGTGTGGCTTTCAGCCGGGCAGCTCCGATTCTACCATCTCGACCTCCTTTAGCTTTTGGAGATGAAGACTTGTTGAACGGAAAGGTCAACAAAGACATACCACTCTTTATCTCGGCTGTAATGGCTAATACCGAGGTTAGGAGAATCCTAATTGACCAAGGAAACTCTTGGGACATTATCTTTGTCAGCCTTTTGGAATAGATCAGAATCTCGGAGCAAGACCTTTCCCCTTATAGAGAGCAGCACTCGCCCGGTTTCAATGGATCCGTGACTGCACTGGGGTATGTGGAGTTTAATGGTCACTTTTGGAGAGGAACCTTTGTCTCGGACGGTCCGGTCAAAATTTATGGTTTTACCTTGTCCATCAATCTACAACTGTATCATTGGAAGGCCGACTTTAGGCAAACTCGGGGATGTGGCTTCCACAGTCCATCTAAAAATAAAAATTTATTCATTAAGCAACAAAGTCGTTATTGTCAATGTCGACTTAGATTCTGCCGAGAGGTGCTACTATTTGTACCTCAAGGCAGATCTGGCCGCAAGAGGAGAGAAAGAACTCCCAACACCAAAAAGCTCAGAGAAATACAAGAGAGCTGAAGCTTCCGAGGTCAATGTGACAGGCATGGATGCCGCCAGGTACGATCCTGACAGCTCGGAAGATGAGAATGATGACCCTTTAACTTTGGAACTAAAAAGGAAGATCAGGCGCCCGCAACCTGATGGAGATTTTGTTGAAGTAATACTAGGGGACGAACCTGAGAAAATAGTGAAGATCGGCGCCGAACTCTCGGAGGATGTCAAAGCCGAACTTACCCAGTGCTTAAAACATCATGCCGACATCTTTGCATGGTCTGCTGAAGATATGCCCGGGATTCCACCAGAAGTCGCCTGCCATCATCTATCTGTACATCTCGATGCAAAATGGGTCGCCCGGCGTAAGAGGGTCCAAAGCATTGAGAAGACTGTTGCCACTGCCAAAGCTGTTGAAGATTTAGTTAAGGCTAATTTTGTAACCGAGGTCAAGTACACAACTTGGCTCTCAAACCTTATACTTGTCAAAAAATCTAATGGAACGTGGCGTATGTGCGTTGATTATACCGATCTGAACAGATCATGTCCTAAAGATGCTTTTCCTGTTCCGAACACTGATCGCTTAGTCGACAGTGCTTCCAGTTTTCGCCTTTTATCCTTTATGGATGCGTATTCTGGTTATAACCAGATTCCAATGTTTCCCCCAGATCTGGTTAACTATATAATGAATCTTTGAGAAGTTCTTATGTTACTTTTGATGTCTTGCAATTTAGTTCTTGTATGACAATTCTTTCAAAGCTTATTTTAAGGTTGATCGCTTAGAATAAGCAGGGTCATAAATACAGACATGATTTATGGTTTGAACTCAAGAACTAATATGGTAGGTGTCTTAATAAAAGGAAACTTTGTTAATTCCAAGCTAAAACCTAGACATAGGCTAGCTTAGTCCATAGAATGAAACTGTTGGAGCTTAAAAGACAAGGGTGAACTTATTCCAGAGCTTAGACATAAGCCAGGTAATGAAACCCTGAAGAAAAGTGGCTGAAAGACACAAGTGTTCATTTTAACAGCATTCATTGTAGGTGCAATCATTGCAGGATATTTCCTACGTGAAGTTATATAGGAAAAGGCATTCCAACCATCTCTCTCATCTGAAACACAACATCTTTAGCTTTTATTTACATACATAATCAACACTCCTCATATTTTACTCCTGAACTCTTTCATCACTAAGCAAAACTACTATGTTAAAAACTAGCAAGTTAATACAATCCCTATGGGTTCGACCTTTCTTATCACTTTATTACTTGTTAAAGACTGTGTACACTTGCAAACCCTTTCTTACATAACAAGGAGGGAATTCTGCTCCTCAATTGTGGGTTTCCTAACTCCTCAAAAGAGGCTCAGGTTGGGTAGAGGGGACGCGAGGATTGGATTATCTACTAGCATAATGCATGAAAATAAAATAAAGTGCGGTAAAGTAAAGTATTTTTTTTTTTTTTTTTGACAAAAAAGAGTTTCAGTAGGAAAAATTGGAGATGCGAGAAAAGTAAAGATAAAATGCGAGAAAAGTTAGATTTGTGGATTGATTGATGTGTGTTTTTTCTACAAGTATTATTCTCTCTCTCTCTCTCTCTCTCTCTCTCTCTCTCTCTCTCTCTCTCTCTCTCTCTCTCTCTCTCTCTCTCTCTCTCTCTCTCTCTCTCTCTCTCTCTCTCTCTCTATATATATATATATGCCCATATCGGCCACTATGTGAGTCTACATTTGCCTACTATTGGATCAATTGAAGAGTCATGAAGGTGGGAGTGATGGAGACACCACGATCGGGGATGGGAGACCGATCGATAAGTCGGGGAAGACGCCACAACCGGCTATGGAGGTTCCGGTTGATAAGTCAAGATTGAGCACCACCACTGCAGCCGATAAGCTCTAAGAACGGCTGAAGAAGAACCAAAGAGACACGTCTCTAAATTTTAACTCAAAATTCAACTTTTTTTTATTTCATAAAATGCAATACAATATATAGAGAACCTTAGGTCCAATTGACTCAAAAGAACCTCGCACTCCAATTGACTCAATAGAACCCTAGAAATTAAAATAGGGTGTTTGTTTTCGCACCCCCTCATTCCCTCCCACACCCCCATAATACCAAAAATGCCAATAATACCCCTGCGTTTTAAAAAAAAAAAAATAAATAAATTTTTGAATTACCTCAAAAAAGGTATTTAGGTTCAAAAAATAAAAATTTGAATTACCTCTAAAAAGGTAATTCGAAATTTGTAATTTTTTTAAAAAAGTTTGTATTTTAGTCTTAAGATTTAAACGCGTTTTATTGGAAATATGATCTTAACGATTTACGATTTAATAACAATACGTCAAAATATATAAAATGACCAACATAAAATAGGAGTACAAATACAACTATGGGTCCAAAATGTCTAAAAATGACTGAAAATAAGCACGTGAAGTAGGTGAATGGCGACATCTAGGCATCCGGGCCAATCCGGGGCCGATGCAGTATATATATACGATTTGTTTTAATTTTTATTACTAAAAGGCTACTAAAAATAGTCAAAACTACTCTAAAAAATATAAAAACACCACTAAAAATCTAACAAAACCAAAATAAGGCTATACAAATTTTTAAGATTTTTGGAGACTATGAAAAATTAAAAAAATCGTAAAAAAATAGTAAACGATGGAATTTGGGATTTTGAGGCTGTTGTCCCGTAAGAAGTCCCTTCTAAGGGAGTCTTGATTCTTGATTTATTTCGCTTCTAATGGCTGTGGTTTCATTACGATCCGAGTATGTTGTCCGAAAACCGATTTTTTAGCCTAAATTATTCGTTCGAAAAAAAAAAATAAATTTTCGGAATTACCTCAGAAATAGGTAATTCCGGTTCACAATTTGTGAACCGGAATTACCTCATTTCTGAGGTAATTCCGAAAATCTTTTCGGAATTACAGGGTAAATCCGAAATTCCATTATTTTTTGAGGTAATTCCGAAATTTTAGAGGTAATTCCGAAATTTGTAATTTTTTTTTTTAACAAAACCATGTAATTTTTGTAAATTTTCAGGGGTATTTTTGTCCATTTGGGACATTATGGGGGTGTGGGAGGGAATGAGGGGGTACCAAAATAAAGGCCATTAAAATATACTAATAAATATAAAACCTAGTTTTAATGGAAATAACTAGGCTAAATTACTTTGTTTTGGTCCTTTATCTTTGGCCTTGATTTCATTTTGGTCCTTTATCTTTTTTTTTCTCGTTTTGGTCCTCATGTTTCGCTTTGTTTCAATTTAGTCCTTTTTTGTAATTTTCCATCCATCACCTTAACGGACACTTGCATTTGCGATTAGCTCACTTGACGTGGCGTCTTAAGTGTCGAGATGACATTTAACATATTAAGTGATGTGGCACATGGGGACCAAATTGAAACTTAAAAAAACACAGGGACCAAATTGACACAAAAACAAAAACATCAAAATCTTCATCTTCTTCCTCCAAACACCATCTCCATCTACTCCGGCGAGCCACCACCACCTCCGGCGAACCACCACCACCTCCACAAACCAATCACTCATCAACTCTTAATCCCTATCCTCTCTCCTCAAATTCAAAACCCTAATTTCTAAAACTTAATCCCTAAGTGTAAATGTTTGAAATCATATTGAGAAATCATATTGAAATCAACACTCCCCAGCTGAAACAAAAAACAAAAAAAATCACATCTTTTCTTAATCTAACCACATGGTTTTGAACACTGTTTTTTACAAAAGGAACGAGAGAAACATTGTATTGTTGTTCTTGTGCATTGTTGTTGTTGCTCCTTTACTTTTGGAATGGTGGGAGTGAGAAACATTGTGTGCATTTCTTGGAAAAAGAACCCCCCAATTTCTTGAGTTTTTCGGTGAGTTTTCCATTCCCTTTGGTTTTCTTTTTCAAGAAATTCTTTGTTTTATTGTTAATTTGTTGATGAGAGATTAGGGATTAAGTTTGAGAAATTGGGGATTTTGGATTTGAGAGAGAGGTTAGGGATCAAGAGTTGAAGAGTGATTGATTTGCGATGGTGGTGGTGGTGGTGGCTCGTCGGAGGTGGTGGTGGCTCGCCGGAGAAGATGAAGATGAAGGTGGAGATGGTGTTTGGAGGAAGAAGATGAAGATGGGAGTTATTGGGTTTATGTCAATTTGGTCCTTTATGTTATTTTTTAGTTTCAATTTGGTCCCTCATTTGCCACATCACTTAATGAATTACATGTCAGCCCTAACACTTAAGACGCCACGTCAGCAGTTAACTGCCAACGTGGTGTCCGTTAAATTAATGGATGGAAAATACCAAAAAAGGACCAAAATGACACAAAAATGGAAGATGAGGGACCAAAACGAGAAAAAAAAAGATAAAGGACTAAAATGAAATCAAGGCCAAAGATAAAGGACCAAAACATTAATTTAGCCAAATAACTAATTGGCATTGAATGCACCATAAATGACTTGGATCTTGTAATTCCTTTTTCCTTTGATTGCCTTTCTTGATGAGCAAGTTTGCATGATTAGTAAGTTTGTTGACTCCATATCCTCATCAAAACTCTACTAGCCATCATAATGACTTAACAAGACTTTAAAACCCAAAAACTAACTTAAGAAAGACCAAAACACACCTATAATTATTTTATTAAAATAAAATACGAAAATAAAAAATATTAGTTATCCCATGATTAGGAGCTGAATATTTTTGTTTTTCTTTGTAGGATTCCTTCCACATGCTTAGAGCACTTAGGTTCTCATCATAGTCTCAGCCTCATTGAGAATCCTACTGAGATAATATATAGCTCGCTCGGCCCCGTTGTCAGCATATTAAGCTAACAATAGCTTGATCATCAGCCGCAATATATAGCTTCAATGGTTTTCCAGACTACAGAGGCACCAGGACTGGGGGCTTAGCTAAGGCAGCCTTGATTTGGTCAAAAGCTTCCTGCTGTACTTGCAACAGAGGCACCTGGCTTCTTAAAAGTGATTTTCTACACTCGAATATGAGACAATGAATTCTTCTTTTGATTGATCAGCATTTATTGACCTTAATAAATAATTCTTATCTTTAATAAGATATGACTATGTGTCTTCTGATACTCAAGAAGCTATTGATGTATCTTCTTATCTTTGAGATTCTTCTTATGTTGAATCTTCTAAAGTCATAGAAGCTTCTAATGTTGAATATTCTGTTGTTACAGAAATTTCTTATAATGTCTTCTAATCTTGTGATACATCATGGCTTGAGTCTTTTAATCAAAAGAAGGTACTTGCTATCTCCCTTCTCATCTTGAGAAACTTTGTGCTACTGCCTACTCTTCTTGAGAGGCTTCATGAAGAGTTTCATCTCATATTGAGAAGCCACTATAGCTGTCTTGATTTTTCTGTTGTTTAACTATAAACCTTCATTCTAAGTTTCGAAGGCTTCAATATACCTTCTCATGTGGTGCTTTCTTAGTGCACTCTCTTCTTGAGACTTGATTGAAAAGTTTGTGTACATTCATTAGAACACTAATTAATCAGAAAACTCAAACACTCATCAAAAAGGTTTGTTTTCATCAAAACTCTTTCTAAAGATTTTACCTCAACAACCTCCCCTGATACGATTTTAAGTTTTCTGATATAACCGGTGTTAAGTACTAATTTTAGTTACACGCTAGCTCCCTCTGAGATGATGCACATTTTTTAGATTTTGAGGAAATTAAAATTTTGCACATCAGATGTAAACCAGAACACAATCCATTGATTGATGCAGTAAAATGTTACATTTAGGCACATTGTTCTGGGCATATAACAGAAGATAAAAAACTTAACAACTAAAATAAATAGAAGCATCAGCTTCTCAAAATATAGTGCTCTAAACTTTGCACAGATATATATGTACATACAATTAAGCATTTTCAAAAGAAGGGGTGCAAACCAGATTAAGATGCTACTTATATGGAAATGTGCCATCATCAGATGTAGAATTAGTTAGTTAAGGCGCATCACCAAAGCAAGAGGGATATGACAATTCTGGAAATGGAAGTAAGGGCTTGATAGTAGGCAAGAAACTTGAAAGAATCCAATCTTGAAATTGTTTGTGTATTGTGAAATAGAATTGGACCTAACTCCATCCCCAAAACCATGGTCAAGAGGAGGAGGTTTGCCCAACCTATATAAGCCTTCACACCAGGCTCATGACACCCGATGTGGGACTCCAAGTCAGGTTCATTACTCCCTCCTTGCAACTGAATATCAGAGAGGCTCATGAATTCCTGTTACATATTGCATCTTGGGCCCTCTAGCAATCTTGAATAATTTTATGTCTATCAAGAACTTGCTTGAGGAAAGACTTAATCTTCCACACTTGCTCCTCAACCTTTGTAGTTCTTGAATCTTCAGTAGGAGGGTTATTGTGCAGTAATTTGACTAATGGTTAGAGGTTGAGGTTAAGGAGGTGGAACAAAGTAGTCAAACATTGGCGGTGGAGGAGAGAACATGTTTAATTTGTAAGTTAGCAGGAATGAATGAGGCAGCAGTTCAAGTGGAGAGTTGAAGAGGGAGTGAACAAACTGTTTTCTCGTAGGACAACTTCTTTATGCTTCAAGGGATTTTCCTAAAGCATCTACTACATCAGAACCAACTAGGTTTGCATTATGAGAAGTATTAAACACTATTTCACATCATTCAGATCCCGTAAACCCTAGAAAACTATATTCCCCCATTTCTCGAATCATACAAATACAGTAGAAAAAGTGTCAAACATGATCATACATACTATTTTACGTACTTTACGTTCTACTTTGTCCATAAAGAGGGATATACCTTTGTTCTTTTTTGGCTTCCTTAGTGTTCCTTTCTCTCGATATTAATTCGTTCTATGTTAGGGTTCATATATTACAATTTGTGGGTTAAGGTTATGTTGATTCGAGTAATGAGTTTCTGTGTTCGTGAGGAAGGGTTTTAGGGTCATGTAAACTTTACACAATTTCTAGGTTCGAAGGTATAAAAATTGTTTTTTAACTGAAATTAGTGACATGGTGTGCCAAACTGTCTTTTAAATAATAATTTACAATGCCACGCCAATTAAAAATGTTACCCGCCCACTTCTAACATGCCAAATTTGAATGTGAACAACATTTCAAAAATTTGGAAATGGAGGACCAAATTGTAGAAAAAAAATTGGGTGACTAAAATTATGGGCAGGTGGACCAAAAGTTCATTTAACGTTTCTCCCATTTTACCAAAACTAATATCATATGATAGAGATGGAACATTTTTCACACACTTTCTCTCTTATCTCTCTCACTCATTCTCTTACATAGCGTGAAACATACTATGAGAAATCTTGATGGTCCCTTTTTATTAGAAGGAGTGATAGATCTTGGTTGTCTCATTAATATTATTGTTTACATTGAAGAGAATATTTTTATGGGGGTGGTGAATTGTAACAAAAACAACTTCCTTGCCCATCGCACCCTGATATCGTGCCGGGATATTTCAAGCTACAGACCGTTGGGCATAGTTCGAGACAGTTCTCAACGGGATCCACAGCTGGTGGCTTAGCATCTGAAACATTGTTTTCAATTTTCATCTCTCCATTAGCCCTGCAATGATAAATATAAATTATATGTAAGGACATATATAAAGCGTTTTTTCAGTGAATATTAAAGAAAACATACTAAAATATATCCGTAAAAGAAAAAACCTACATACCATAAAGCAAATAAAAGGAGAGGTAGAATAGCAAGAGTAAAAGTATTTTGTTTTCCCATTTGATTTAGCTTGAAACAGGTTACTCTGTATTGTATGGCTATGACTAGGTATATATAAGATTTTTTTAAAAATTTATAATAACTAGAGAGTTGACTAAATTTATAAAATGTGCACAACAATTATAAAGTCATTCCAAGTAATTAATACAGTCAATTTTTTTTTTTGAAATAATTAATTATATGATTTTATTAAACATTTATAATATAATAACTAGGAAGTTGACTCCTTTATTTTTTGACATAATAGGGAGTTGACTTCTATTTTGTTGTTATTGTTATAATAAGTATTTATGAACATCTTATCGTAACGGTCAAACTATGAGACATGCTAATGATGGAGAAAATTATGACAAAAATTTTGGGAGGAACATTCCAACTAATATCATCAAAAATGTTATTTGGACAAAAATTTCAGACATAAAACAGATAAACACAACTCATAACACAATTAACCAAGTTTTTGCACCATTTAGCCAACCTCGCTTTTTCACGCTTTTCGAGGCGTATAAAAAACTTGGTTAATTGATCACTTGGTTAAATGGTCTAAAAAACTTGGTTAATTGGTGTTGTAAGTTGGTGTTTGTCTACTTTTGTCTAATTTTTTTTGTTTGTATAACATTGTTGTAATATCATTATGGCTGCTAGGTGGACAAGATCCGACAACCCGTCCAAATCGCTTAACCCAAGTGATTTTTTTCGAATTAGACAAGACAAAGTCGGGTCCGGTTACCCGAATGTTAAAAATCGGTTTCTTTTGGACAAACATGGTCGGAATCGCAGATATGAACCTACAACCATCGGCACTCGAGTCCGATCGAACTATCACTACCACGCCCAATACTACTCACTTGCACCGACGCCGCATGCATCGCCTACTGAGGTTACTTTTATCAGATTTTTTTTTCTCTCCCAACTTACTTTTCAACAAGTGTCTCGGTTACAACACAATTGGTACTATTTTTTCTAACAACAATGCTATTTTGACAAAAAAAATTTTGACAAATCGACAAGTTACCAACCTACAACACCAATTAACCAAGTTTTTAGACTATTAGTCAAGCGATCAATTAACCAAGTTTTTAATCCACGCATTAAAAGCGTGGAAAAGCAAAGTTGGCTAATAGTCTAAAAAACTTGGTTAATTGGTGTTGTAGGTTGGTAACTTGTCGATTTGTCAAATTATTTTTTTTTGTCAAAATAGCATTTTTGTTTTTCTAACTTTATTTTCTCTCTCTCCAACTCTACATCTACTAATATTTTTATTTAACACTATTTTAATAACAGTTCTCTTTCTTCAACCTCTCTTTCTTCAACCTTGAGATAAACCTCTATAAAAAAACACTTCCATGAAATTTCTGAAACTCTCTTCCTCTCTTCTTATTACCCGTTACAAACCACCCGATAAAACCGCGAAACCGTCAAACTGAATCCGTACAAACCGAAAGAACTAAATGGTCGGATTTGGACCTCATGTTTTCAACCGCGGGTTGTCACGGATGGGTGTGTTCTGGACCGAATCCGGCCGTAACCGACCGGTGTCCACCCCTAATGGCTGCTGTTAATGATAGAGCGGTTATGTCTGCAAGAATTAATGGTGTTGCGTCTAGTGCAATTATCGATCGTGGTGGGTCTACGTGGCAACCGACCATGACGGCGTTGTAAAGTGGGAGCGTCTAGTTTAGCGGTGTGCATGATGTAATGAAAACTCAAAGTTAGTGAAATGAAGGACGACGAAATCTTAAATGTAGCAATACGAACGCCTTTCAATGGTAAAAAGTTTAATTTTTCGAGTCACAAACAACCACTATTGATCCTTTTTATTGGAAGGTCCCGGACACACCGTGGGTGCCGGGAGTTATGAGTATCTTAAGTTGGAATTGTTGAGGCTTGGGTCATTCGTCGGCAATTCCTATGATATGAGTATCCGTGGGAAGATTGAGCTTTGTAACTATAAGCCAGTGAGTGCTACCCAATTAACACAACTTCCAACATCAATTTGCAAACTACATAGTCTAGTTGACACAAGACATCTAGTATGAAAGGTAGAAGGAGTAGTTGGAGGAGTAGAGAAAGTTTCCTCCCTCTTTGGCACTATGGCCGAAGCTTTACCTTTTTACCTTTTTTAGTGTAGAAGATTCCTCCCTCTTGGTGTTTTCTTCTTTGATATCCCTCCTTCGATGGCTCATTTCATCCTCCTCAAGAACATGTGGAGGCCTCCTATTTCTTTTGTCATAATACTCACAAGGAGAGTCATATATCATAGGGGAATGATACATTTTTGGAGAATGACACCTTTTTGGGGAGTTATATCTCCTAGGAGAATTATACCTTTTTGGGGAATGATACCTTATTGGAAAATGATATCTCCTATCAAATATGGACTTCATCATTCCATGCTTTGTGTGTACCTACAAGACAAAGTTAGTACAAAAAAGTCACCAATAAGTCCTCACCAAAGTTTTTACCTCACTAAGTATTACTCCACTCGTGTTTTGGCTTTTAGAAAACACTCTCACTCAAGGGTTTTTGGTCACACGCAATGTAAGTAAGTCAATCAAGCCACTCAATTCTCCTTTAGAACTTGAAAAAATTGACCTATTAGCTACTATCCAAACCTTGGTGTTGATGTTACTATAGTAGCTAAGCCATGTGTGATCAATCACCAATAGGAATTGACAAAAGCAGACTACTACGACAAAACTAAGAAATTTTGAAGACACAAAAGCAAGAAAAAAAATTAAAAGGCTAAACCAAATAAACAGTATTTAAAAGACAAATTTAAACTAGGAAAAGGAGACTCAAAAATTTGCTAGCAAGGCACCAACAAATACCGCAACTAAATGAGCAAATAAGCTTCCAAGGGCAAAATCGTCCAAATGTTCTCAAAAATTTTTGAGAAAATTTCACATTGATCAGAGAAATGCATAGAAATAGTATGACTATTTCGGGAATTTTTTGAATTATTTTGATGCTCCCGCGGTAAGATTTTGCCTTTTTTTTTTTACTATTTTACTATTTTTGATTCAATCAGGTGTCACTATCATTGGTGCTGTGATTAATGCCTTCTTTAGCTTCTGGAATGCTTCCATTTAATCTTAATCAATTTTGAATGGCACATCATGTTGTAGCACTTGGCATAATGGCTTTGAAATCTTTGAGAAATCCTTGATGAATCTTCTATAGATACCTGCATGTCCTAGAAAGCTTCTGGTACCCTTGATAGTAGTTGGAGGAGGTAACTTTTCAATTACTTCTATTTTTGCCTTATCAACTTCAAGCCCTTTCTTTGAAACTTTGTGGCCAAAGACAATGCCCTCTTGAACCATGAAGTGACATTTTTCCCAGTTAAGTACTAGGTTGGTCTCCTCACATCGGTTGAGAATTTCCTCTAAGTTTTTCAAGAATAGATGGAAATTTGCTCCAAATGAGAAGTCATCCATGAATACCTCCACTGATTGCTCAATGAAGTCAGAAAATATTGCCATCATACACCTTTGGAATGTTACTGGAAAATTACATAGTCCAAATGGACTCCTTCTGAATGCAAAGGTGCCATAAGGACATGTAAAAGTTGTTTTCTCTTGATCCTCAAGAACTATAGCTATCTGATTGTAGCCTGAGTATCCATCTTAGTAGCAATAGAATTCTTTACCTGCTAATCTGTCCAGCATTTGATCAATGAAAGGCAGTGGAAAATGGTCCTTCTTGGTGGCTTGAGCTTTCTGTAATCCATACAAATTCTCCATCCCGTGACTGTTCTTGTAGGTATCAGTTCATTTTTGTCATTGGCTATCAGTGTCACTCCACTCTTCTTTGGTACACATTGTACTTGGCTCACCCAAGCACTATCTGATATAGGATAGATTATGCAAGCATCTAACCATTTGATTATCTCCTTTTTCACTACCTCCTTCATAATTGGATTCAATCTCCTCTGGCCTTCAATGCAATTTTTGGAGTTTTCATCAAGTATTATTCTGTGCATACAAATGGAGGACTGATTCCTTTTATATTTGACATTTGCCACCCTATTGCTCTCTTATGCTTCTTTAGGGTAGTAATAAGATCATCCTCTTGCTCTTGAGAGAGACTAGAAGAAATGATCACAGGTAGAGTGTTATTTTCCCCTAAGAAAGCATATTTGAGGTGTTGTGGCAATTCTTTGAGTTCAAGTTGAGGAGGTTTATCTATTGAGGACATTTCTCTTGAGATTTAGATTCTCAAGATCTAAGGATTCATACTTCTTTGCCCATATTTCCTTTACAGAAACTTCTTTTTGTAGGGTTTCATTTTCTGTATTATCCCCTGCTTCTGGCACTACTCCTGCAATGGGTGCTAGAGCAATGGTCAAATGATCTTGCTCCTTGTGAAAATATTTTTGTATTGCTTGGTCAAAAGAGACAATGAGTGAACATTCTTCAACATCTTCATCTGGGGTATTTGAGAGAGCATTCATGATGTTGAACTTGACCTCTTGATCATTGACTCTCATTGTTAATTCTCCTTTTTGTACATCAATGAGTCATGTTCTGCTCAGAGCTAGAAATGGGCTCCCAAGAATGATTGGTACCTCCTTATCTCGCATCAAAATCAAGAATAACAAAATCTGCAGGAAACACAAATTTGTCAACTTTAATCAAAACATCTTCTATGATCCTCAGGGTAACCAATTGACCTATCATCCAATTGGAGAGTTGATTGTTGGTCAGCGGTTCCAATACCAAGTTAGGTAAATATGGATTTAGGCATCAAGTTGATACTTGCACCTAAATCACATAATGCACAACCAATATAGTAATTTCCAATTGAGAAAGGTATAGTGAAACCGCCAGATCCTTCAATTTTACGGGAATTTTATTTCGCATGATCATCTTTGGATTTTTTGATATTGGTATAGTCTCAAATTCTCCCAATCTCCTTATTCTTGTGAGCACATCTTTCATGAATTTAGTGTAGTTGGGCATTTGTTGCAATGCCTCAACTAGAGGTACATTGATGTGTAGTTGTTTGAGTACTTCAAGAAACTTGCCAAATTGCTTCTCCTCATGAGCCTTCTTTAGTCTTTGAGGATATGGAGGAGGAGGGTATTCTGGTACTAACCTTGATGGAGTATTGACTTTTTCGATGTTCATAGCTTTAGATGCTCTTGCATCTGCATTAGTGGATTTTTTTTTCTTTTTCATTTTTATCATTTTTATCATTTTTTTCTTTTTCTTCCTTTTCTGTTATTTCTATTCAGTATGGCTCTGAGAGATCCTTCCTAGTTCTAAGAGAAACTGCTTTGACCTGTTCCTTCCCATGCTTTTGTGAAGTAGATGCTTCTGTGGTGGAAGGTAATGAACCATTGGACCTCTGGTACAAAGCTGTTGCTAATTGTCCCACTTGGTTTTCCAAGTTCTTGAGTGAGGCATCATGAGCTTGCCTTGCAGTTCTTGTTTCATTGATGAAGGCATCTATTTTGTTCATATATTCCCTGACATTGTTTCCAAGGAGTTTTCTATTGTTGGGGTAGGATTCTTTTGGTAGTTTTGGAAATTTTGTGATTGAAAATCTGGTGGAGTTGATGGTGCTGCTGCATGTGTTGCAGGAGCATTGTTATTGCTCCACCTGAAATTTGGATGGTTCTTCCAGCCTAGATTGTAAGTGTTAGAATAAGGATTGTTGTTTTTGTTATATCCCACATTGTTCACAGATACATGGTTGCTTGGACATTCTTCATACAAGTGTCCACCCCCACAGTATAGACAACTAGTTGTTCCTAGGGGTGCTTGCTCTATTTCATTTCCGCAGAGATCGGCATTGCTCTAGCAATGGGTGTTGGTGCATTGTTGGTACTGAGATTTTAGATCATGTTGGTGAGTGCTACAACTTGAGCTGATAGATTTGTCACTTCATTGATTTCATGAACCCCATCTGTTTTCTTTTGAGCATCGACCCTATTAATGGGCCAACTATAGTTGTTGGGTGCCATTTTCTCTATCAACTCGTAAGCTTCATTGTATGACAAGTTCAATAAGACACCTCTAGATGAAGCATCTAACATGAGTCTAGTTTGAGGTTCCAAACTGATCGTACCTGACCAATGAAGTGTTGAAGTGTTGACTGATCCGTCTATGGGCCGGTCGTTGAATAGGTGAAAGGACCGGTCCCGGCTTCACGCTGGCGTTGAGCACCTCGGGTGGTACCGCAAAGACACCCGACGATCTAGTGAGAGGTCGCCGGCAGATAGCACAAGGTTAGAGAACGTGCACGATGCCATGTGCGAATGGCGTATATATACGGCGATGTCCGACCGTTATGCGAGAATTTCTACGGCGAAATTGCGCTCAAGCAGGCGTGTTGGGCGATCGTGATGGGTCGGGCCGCAGTCCAATTCTTTGCTGGCGATCCTCATAATTGCTAATACACCCAGAACAGTTGCCCCAAGCCTGGGTCGCTGAGAGCGGGCCGAGGCTTGAATCGATGCCCCAGGAGTGGAGTTACTTTGATGAAACGGACGCGCGCCGCTTGCTTTTTCTACTGGCGGTGTCGACCGCCGTCAACCATCGACCATCGCCGTCGCGACGGTTGGTCTTTCCCGACATTTAAGACGTGACGTTTGGTGTTTCCGAGGCATGCGGAGACAACCATTGGTGAGAAGACGGCGTTGTGACTCTTCGTATCCGGCCCCTTCGCGCCAGAGGTCCGCGCTATAAATAGCCCTTCTCTTTGAGTTCATTTCTCACACTTCCAAGATTTGCTCGCCAACGACCGACTAAATCGCCACCGACTTGCATTCAAGTCGTTTCGCTTCATTTGCGACCGATCTTCAACATCCGCGCAAGGTACGAATCGACCGCTCCCTTTACTCTTTTAAACTTGAGCTTTTTCTTTAAAGTGCTTCGTGCTTTTCCACGCCTCGTGATAGGGGGTGTCAGTCGAGGATGGCCGGCCGCCTCTCATGAGTGCTTTACTCGATCGACTGACTCGATCCCTTTATCACAGTGTTTGTGTATGCCACGGACAAAGTTAATCGCCCGTCTTCCCGGGAAAACGCCGATCTTTCTTCGCCACATACATGTCCAGAGGTCAGGCGAACCCAAGTCGTCTTGGGCGACAAAAGCTCTAGCTCTCCAAGTAGTTCCTCGAGCAAAGACGGGCTCGAGCTCGTTCTCTCTCGGTGGGGATCGACTAGCTCCAAGAGTACTAGTTCCAGCCCGCCCATTCTCGCCGAAGCGCCGAGCAGCCTCTCCACCGCCCGAGGACGCGTTGTATCCGCGTGGAGGAGAAGAGGAAAGACGCCGATGTGATTATCATTGATGATGACGAAGCGCAGAGCGCCGCGTCGCCGTGGGACGAGGAGATGGTGGAGGCCGGCGCGACCGAGCCGAAGAAGTCCAAGGAGAGGAGGTGGTTCAGCCCGAAGTCAATATTTACGGTTTGGAAGCCAACATCGGAGGATCGAACGAAGGGTCGGCCGAGGTTTCGCCGAGGCCGAAGTCCAAGCCGATGTGGCTTCGAGATGTGTCCGACATGTCTTGGGTGTCGAGACTCTTCGCCCAACAGAGCATTATCACGGCCGCCACGATGCCTTGCCCGATCACGAGCCGCTTGAAGACTCACCGGCTGGAGGATAAGAGGCATGAAGCGAGGCGAAGATATCGCGACTTACTCTTCCAACTTCAAGTTCACGATGTATCGGCTCGTGTTCGAGAAGATGAAGATTACCCTCCTTTTTACCGAATTCCAACGCGATGTTCTGCGCCATATCAGGGTCGCCTTCTTCGCTCCATCCAAACGCATGGGCGTTTTAAAGACTTTCGAAGTCGTCGCTCACCAAAGCTGGGTCTCACGGTGTCGATGATGCTTTTCTTTGCTATCTTCGAGCCGGTGGCTCGCAGAGAAGGCCAACAAGGAGAAAAGGGAACAAGTCTCCTTCAAGATGCGTAAGACCCATCACCGATTTTTCAAAGCGTTCAGAGTCGCTGGGAGCGGCCCGAAAAGCCGATTTTTGGATCGTTCCACTGGAAAGGCCGCCAGCGCCGCTTTGTGAGTGTTCGCCAGACGGATGCTTGGGTCCCCTTACTTCCCCGATTATGTGGAATGAGGCTCATTTTCGCAGCGGCCGGGAGATTACATCTATACGATGAAAGATCTCGGGAGAGCCGACCTGGAGACTTTGGAGATGATAAAGTCGTGGCGGGCATGATGCGTCCAGATCCTAGGCGGCGACATACCTTGCTCGGCCTTTGTCTTATAACGTAAGGCTATGAACCGGAGGCCGAGATTGGTTCGCTTTTGAACTTTTTCGCCCTTATATTCTCTGTTGTTGACTTTCTTTTTCTTTTAACTCATGACTCGTTATTTTGCGTAAAGGATGGCCGGCAAAAGCCGAACCGCCGCTAGATCCCCCAAGCCCGAAGGAGGGGCTAAAAGATGCGACGGTCCTCGGCCGGGGATAACCCGAATCTTCCTCAAAAGTCCACCAAACTCCCAAGAGCCGAGGGGAAAGCCGGTCGGCAGGCCTCGGCCGCCTCCTCCCGAAGTCGTTCGATCGCTCACCCAAGCGCTGCCAAGCGTGATTGTCGAGTCTCGCCCCGAAGCGGGAGATTCCCATCATTCACTCAAAGCTTGGGTACACGGCCGACCGAGCAAGCACCGAAGAAACCCATGGCGCTCTGCGTTTTCTCGCATGGGGGTCGAAAGTCATGGCGGGTGGTGGCCGAATCGATGGTAATTTTATTTTTAGCCTTGTACTCTTCGCCTATCTTTGTTCGACCGACTAACAACCCGTCGACTGAATTTCGCAGAAAAGACAAGGCTTTAGGCCGAGGCGCAGCTAAAATATGACAAGCTCGCCCGATCGAAGGAGGCCTCAAACGGGGAGGAAGACCGCCAAGCCGGGCAAAGAGGAACAAGGAGCTTGCACTCGTGTCGCAACTTTGAAGGGCGACCTTGAGGCCGTGGTGAAGCGAGAGGCCGATTGGGTGGCGTGAGAAGGCCGAGCCGGAGAAAAAGATCCTAATGGTGGCCAAGGCCGGCCAGAGGCTGCAATCGAGCAATTTTACAACGCCTCGCCAGCGCTGGTGTTGAATACCGATCCGCAGATCAACTTTGATGACAAGATGATCAAGCTTCCACGCACTATGTTGAAAATAATAAGATCATGTTGCTGCGCATTATGACGCAAGCGTGGCAACGCCATTCGCCCTACCACCATTCTCTTTTGAAGCCCGCTCTGCAGCGGTGTAGTTTTGTAACTTGCCGGGCTCGACAATTTTTCTCGCTTCGTGCGCTTTAGTCGTGGGCGCTCGGCTGGCCAAGGCCCCATATTTGTAATGACAATCTTTACTTGCTTTCAATTCGCTGTTCGAATTTATATTGCTATGTCCGCGCATTTCTTGCATTCATTCGCCTTTTTCATTTTGAACTTGTGGGCCGGCGTCGCGTTTTGCTACCGATAGCGCTCGTTTTTGGTAAGCTTTTCTTTGCTGCGCGCGCGCTTGTATGTTTATTTTTCTCTAAGTCTTTGAGCTTTGGGACCGTTCGGTCGTCCTTCGCGCTTTATTTCGGAAGCATCCATTCTTTGATAAGTTAATATTCCAACGGGGCCTCAGATCGCCCCTACGACCTTCAATCGTGCCCTTCGATGGCATTTAAGTAGATCGTTTTCGACGGCCTACCGCGATGGGTTATTACTTAACCTTTGGGCCATTTTCGATGGCACTCGATGTAGATCGTTTTGACGACCTAGCGTTGTTGGGCCATTTTCGATGGCGCTCGGTTGGGACCGTTTTCGATCGTCGCTCGATTCTGCATCGTTTCGACGATCTAAGGTTTGCGGTTTTAACCCTGGGCCATTTCGATGGCACTTCGGTTGGGACCGTTTCGACGGTCGCCGATTTCTAGATCGTTCGACGATCTAAGGTTTGGCGAGTTTTAACCCTTGGGCCATTTCGATGGCACTTCGGTTGGGACCGCTTTCGACGGTCGCCGATTTAGATCGTTTGACGCGATCTAAACAACTTTGATAAGTCTTCGATCGCTCCTTTTCCACGGGCAATCTTGGAGCGCCAGGCCATACATTCTGCGAAAGTAAAGAACACATCGTATTTCTAAAGGTCGAGCCTCTGTAAAAAACCCGCTGGGAAAAAGCGCTGCATCGCTTTTCGTTAATAGGTTCGGCCGTCATTACATTCAAGTCACTTGTTACATTCAAACGTAATATTTCCTAAGTTTTTCTATATTCCATGTTCTCGTGGATAGTCGCCCATTCATGGTTTCCGGCTCGTATGCCCTTGCCGGTCTTCTTGATGACTCGATACGGACCTTCCCAATTTGGTGCCACTTCATGCGTGGCATTCTTGTTTCTCCCACGTCGCCCGCTCTTAGACGCAGCGGTGGCCGACCGAGAATCTCTCTTTTGAACTCGAAAGGCTGTACTGTACCGGCCGCGACCTTCCGCTTGATCAATTGCTCTCTTAGCGCGAAGCTTGGGTGCGCAGCATTTCTTCAATTAGGTCCGCTTCTTCTGATAGTCTTGGCCGTTGTCGATCATCATGAGGGGGGTTTGAAGTCCTCCACCCACCGCCCATTTCTATGGGTATCACAAAGATCGCCTGCACACCAATCTAAAGCGGCGACTCCCCTGGCCGATGAATGAGGGGTCGCCCCGTAGGCCCACGTAACCGATCGCAGCTCTTCGACCAGCTTCTTTCGCTTCATCCGGGGTCTTCGCGAAACCACGTAAGATAACTCTGTTGGCCGTCTACCGCTTGGCCAAGTAGTCGAGGGTGCTCGACCGAGGTGAAACGCCGTTTGACCCCTAAGTCGCCAACATTTCTCTCGAATCTCTTTGTCTGCGAACCGGTGCCGTTATGCATATCAACCGTCGGGGGATCCTAAACGGGCTAGCACACACCGGTCCAAGAACTTTGCCGACTTTGGCCGATGTGATTGTGGCGAGCGGCTCTACTCGATCCACTTAGTAAAGTAACCCATCGCCACGATCAGAACTTGAACCGCTCGAGCAGTGGAAACGGCTCAGAAGATCCATGCCCCACCAAAGCGAACGCCAAGGTGAGACAAGACTTTTGTAATTCCGAGGAAGGTGCAATGTGAACATCGCGATGTATTTGGCATTTCTTGCACTTCAACGAAGTTTCTTGGCATCCTCGCCCATGGCTCGGCCATCAGTATTGCTACTCAGCCTTCTTCTTGGCTATGGAGCGAGCGCCCGGGTGACTCCCACAAACACCTTCATGAATGTCCTCAAGACATGGTCGGCTTCGACCGACGTAAAGACACCTTAACAATGGAGAGGAGAATCCTCTTCTATACAATCTTCCTTCTATAACCGAGTACTTGGTCGCCTCGAGTCCGACCAACTTAGCTTGCTTTGGTCGCTGGCTCCTCCCCTTCAACAATGTACCTCAGATAGTGGGCGATCCAATCAACTGCAGACACACGTAACTGACAACGGCCGATTTTGGCTCGGGTCGAGACGCCAAT
>JAJHUT010000135.1:0-62500 GCA_020916435.1 Oxytropis ochrocephala
GCTACGTATTGCTGAACTGGCGACCGGAGGCTACTAGACTGAACCCAACTGAACTTACTTATTGGCAGCAAGCAAATATTCATCTGGCGCCGCCGCCGCCACGCCGAATGGCAATCGAAAGAGTCTCTTTTTGGCCAGCCCCCCAAAGCCACGGGACTCAACAACCACCACAGGAGACTCCTGACTCCGCCCACTACCACAAGACAGCGGGAGCCACCACCGCCGCCAACTTCCGGCGTCGAGCGAGGCCAAACGGCGCTAATTCGCAGTTTCGCGCGCCCATTCGAGGCCTGACGACTCACCACGCAAATCGTTTATCGATTTCCAGCCTCTTTGGCCAGTGAACTTGAATTGTCCTTTGAATGCAACTGTCGAATGAAAGCAACAATAACATCGACATCGACGAGCTACGCCGCCCACAAACGCAAAAACAATGAAACCAATTCCCAGGCTGTCTGTCTTTCGTGTGGTGGTGGCACAATTTGTGTGCTCCTTACTGCGGGTGTTTGGGGCCCTCTCGCTAAATGGCCGTCTCTTGAGGTCGGAAATCGAGCGCCACAGACGGCGTTCGAGGGCGCCTGACGTTGATACATTAGATGGGCTTCGGCGGCGTCTGGGATGTATTTGGCGGTAAATAACTCGCGCGCCACTCTATAGAGAGTGCACGTCTTACAGGTTTTCCGGCAGGCGCTCAAACGGGCGCCTGTCGTTGTTTAATTTAAACGACTGGTGCTATCTGCAACAAATTTGCTTTGCCATTTGTTTCATCTCATTCAGTCGGCCTCTCATCTCATTTGGGCCGCCATGAAGAAGAGCGCCAAACGAGTGGCTGGTCTGGGGCCACTAGGAACAAACGCATTCACCAGCTTCCCTCTGGTCAGGTTGAATTGACCGGAAAGAAGGGGCGGCCTGAGGCGAGAGGGCTTCTCACTCATTCATTTGTTTGTTTGCCCTGCTGTTCTGGCCGTTGTTGTTGTTGTTGTTGTGGTCCGACCGCCCGCCAGGTCAGTCGTCGTCTCGATAAGCAAAACGTGCCAGTGGTTGGGCGGCCGGGCGCCTGAGACTGGCTGCACCGATCATTGGCGGCCGGCTCGAGACAACAAAGGCTCACCGGATAAGGCTCTCGTATACAACGAGAAGTTTCAGCGACGCCGGCCCAAGTGTCTCCAACTGGCCAGCGGCGCGCCGATGCAAATCATCGGCCTTCGAGTGGGCGCGCGCCGCACCTGAGAGCGGGCGCCGGAGGGCGGAAGTCTCGAGCTGCGAGTAGCAAAGAATTAAGATGGAAGTTAAACGACGAGCGCCAGCTTTTAGCCTCAAAATGAAAGTACATTTTTCCCCTAATGGATTCTGCCAGCCGATTGCTCGTCTTTCTTCTTCTCTTCTCTTCCACTCCGCCATATTCGCCTCCGCCATCCATCTCTCTCTCCTCTCTCTTCATCTTGGCTTTGGTTTGGTGGTCGTCTCGGTAGTCGTCTTGGTAGTAGGCAGCTCCTCCGCCTCGAGTCTCCGCCGGCGCCGACTGGAAGTCTCAGTTGCAGCAGACATGGGCGTCAACAAACGCGCCCAACTTAGGAACGGTCAACTTAATCATTCATTTTCGACTCCAAATTGTGTGAGGCCTCAGCCTCGGCCGCCTTCGTCAGTCCACTAACTCACTTCACAGCCCGTCGCCGGCAATCAAATCCATTTAAATTTGTTGCTACTTGTTTGCCCCTTTGCGGGTCTGTTTGATTGTTCCGCCGCCGCCAACCTCTCGCGCTCGTGTCACTCTGGCGCTGCTCGAAGTTACAAGTTTTCAGCTCAGAAGAAATTACGTTTGTTTGTTTTGGTCTGACTGTTGTTGTTGTTGTTGTTTTGGCTTACAGTTCAGCTCTGTCTGTGTTGATGTATTTAAACAGCTCAGCTCTCACGTAGATAGAGATGAACTTCCAGAAATCGTCGTCAAATATAAAATTCCATTCAATTTAATGAGACCAAACTTGGCTGGCCAGACGAAAACATTTATTGTTTGCTGATAATAAAAATGGGAGAGACGCCAGCGACGACTTGGGCGACTTGGGACGATGATGGCAAATGATGACAATGACGATGAGAGTACATTGGGACAAATTGATTGGCCGCCGCATTGGGTGGCGCCGCCTTTGCCGCACGTGATTCTGGACCAGCAAATTCGAATTTCGGCGCACCCGAAAGCGGCGCCCGCCAGACCTTTGAGGCCGATAAAATCCGCCACTGCCGCCTTTGTCGACCAGAAGGACGACCAGAGTGGAATGACAACGACGAGCCAAACCAAACGCGGTTAGATTAGATGCAACAATAACATGCTAACAACAACAACAACGACGACGACGGCCTGAATTTGTTCCGTGTCGGGCCGGCCATCGTCACGCGCTCGCATCTCCGCGGCCTAGCGGCGGTCCCACATTGGCGGTGGTCGTCTAGGGGCGTTGCGAGTGGCGTCTGCTGAGGCAGCTGCATGCGGAGAGGACTGTAATTATAACAACAAAGACTCGCCGTTTGTGTTATCGTGGTCGTGCGCTGGCGGCCATTACGTGGCGCCGCCGCAACTAACACAGAGATATGCACTCTGATTATGCCGGCAGATCCTAAAATTGATTCGGCCAGTCGACGGCGGCTGTGGAGACGGCGGCGGCCAATCAGACGGCCGGGCCGCCAGATCATCATTACTTGTCGTCAAGTTTGCGGCCTCCTCGTTATTGTTCTCATCATTTACATTTAAATTGGGTGTCCGGCACTGGCTGTTGTGGCTGCCGCGGCTGCTCTGGTGGGCGCCCAAGACAGCCAGCGGGCGACTCATTCAGCCCCTACTCTCCTCTGCGGCGGCCCTCCCCAGGCCTCTGAGTTCGTGGACGGCCGGGCCCAGTGGCGCCCCCAAGCGGTGGAATGGCCAGCCGCCGGCCACCCGCACGCGCCTAATGAGGCCACTTGCTGCCACTCCGCGCCACATCCATGCGAGCCGACCTCTGGCAGGCCCCCCGCCATTGGCAATCGTCTGTCATATCTGGAATTATCTGCTCTAACTTCACCCGCCGCCGCATGGGTGATACTGGAGATGTCAGGAAACAGCGGCGGCTGGCCTGAAGCCGACCCTAATGAGCAAATCGGCGGCCACGCAATCAGTGCTCCGGACAAGCAATCGACGCCACGGCGGCGCCGGCCGACCAAGAAAATTGGAAATAAAGCTAATGAGAGCGCCGTCTGAGGCTTGTCGACGAAGACGAAGACGAAGACGAAGACGAAGACGAAGACGAAGTACGAAGACGAAGACGAAGACGACGACGACGTCCATTCCAGGCAGCAAAGCCAGGTCCAGGTCCAGCTCTCTAGATCGACGTCGTTCATGGCTGGATGGCGCGAACTAGCGCCAGCTGCTGGCCTACCTGGCGGCGCCAGGAGTGTCACCCTTGGGCGCGCTCAGCCGACACTCCAAGTGTGTCGGTGTCGTCCGCGCGTGGACGTGGACGCCGATGTCTTGTTAGCTCGGCCGGTGGAACAACAACAAGCGAAGGGCCATGCGAAACAACAACATTATTATTTATTATGGTACGCAAAGCATTGCTTGCAGCTGGCGGCCGGCCGTCTCTTTGTTTCATGGGTCATGGCCTGGCATGCCAGCGTTAGCAGCCCTCTCAGAGGCGGCCAGGCTAATGTCCAAAGACAAATGGCTGTCGTCCTGGTGGTCTTTGTTTGCCACCATCCTAATTCATTTGGCCTCTCTGGCGACTGGACGAGCTCGACGGCAGACGAATGTCACGCGCAGCGCCAGCCGCAGCCGTCTCGACGAGAGCTCTGTGTCTGAAACATTTACACTTTGCGCGCCAGCCCTTCTTCTGCTTCCGTCCAACTAACTAAAATTAATTCACTTAAATAAACTAAAACTTAATGAGACATCAACATTGAATAGAGTCGAATGGAACTCTGAGCGTCCGTCCACTGGTCTAATATCATTTCGTTTGCACAAACAAATGGAGCTGCAGAATCAACTCATCAAACGAACGACTTTCAACGTCTTCGTCGTTGGTGTCGTCGTCGTCGTCGTCCCAAGCAGAATAGACGTGTGGACTCAAATGGACTTGTCTCAGATGCGACGAGTTGTCGTGCTCCTTCCCGTCGTCGTCAGGTAGCCGCCGCCGCCGCGCTGCATTAGAATGGCCAGCCAAAGGTCTGCCTGATGTGGCCATAAAGCCACACTTCCAGTCGACTTTGTCTCCGCGGACTTGGCGGCGGCGGCGGCGACGACGACGACGGCGACGACGATGCCTCTGATGGCCGAGACGAATCTCGGTGACGCCTTTGTTTACCTGTCCGCCCGACTGGCCGCGTTCAGTTGGTTTGTGGGCGACCGGAAGTGGCGGCCCAGCTCGAGTGGCCAAGAAGACGACGCCAACGACGATGGTGTTTATGTTACAGAAGATGCGATCATCAATGAAAACAATCTAATGTGTTTATTTAACGAGCACCAATACAGGCTGAAATGGGGCGCCAGACGGACCGACGGACGGACGAATGGACAAAGCGGTCCACGAAGCGCCACCTGACAGATGTAAAAGAAGTGCAACAAACATCCATCATCATCTCTACATCATTGGAATGTCCGAGCCATCACATCTGGCTTTGCGGTACTTTGGGCGCCGCCAGCGGGATGATCGCCAGTGGGGCGTTCCCGGCGGTCAAAAACAATTCGGTTAGAGTGGCCTCCCACTCATTGGCACGCCCACCGACAGGAAGTCCACCGCGCGCGCGCGCGTCTGTCTGTCAGTCAGTCAGTCAGTCAGTCAGTCAGTCAGTCAGTCAGTCAGTCGGTGTATTTGTCCATTTCATTCGGCGGACATTGGCCGATTTTCGATTGATTTGCATCCATTGGGTTGGCATTAATTGGCCAGCAACAGCAAGTAGCCAGAATTGAGCGCCGCCGCCGCCAACAACAACAACAACAAATTGGACTCTAATCATTAATTGGACTCTTCGTCGACTGAACTGGACAGAAGTGGACCGGCCGCTCGTTAAGAGTGGACTTGATCAGCTGAATCAGCGGCATTGGTCAGCTCATTAAAATCAAGTGTCTGGTGGCTCGCGCGCTCGTCCGCTCGTCCGTTCGCCCGTTCGCCTATAAAATGGCCCATCGAAGCTCAGGCAATCGATGCGCGAAACTGCGCTATGGCCGCGGCGGCGTCACTGGCCATTCCTCGGTTACAGTTCGTTGATGAGATTGAGGGGCCAATTTGGATGCCAAGAAGCAGTTTGATGCTTCTATGTCATAACACATTGTTTGATGTTTGTCTTTCGGTCACTTGTTGGGTTGAGCGCTCGAACTACTAAAACAATCGCTGGCCAGTTTCGATAGCATTCAATGAAATTCTAAACTGTAATCATCATTCATTTGCCGTTTGCCATCCACTATCCGCCATCCGCCATCCGCCATAGAACAACCAGATCGATAACAACAACAACAACAACAACAATAAGTGGAATGAGTCTGCTGGCGGCTCATTCGATTGGCTCCGCCCACTTGTTGGAGGCCGCTGGTGTGTTGTGGACGTCGGCGAGCAAACTTTCAAGCTTGAATCGAGAGAATCAGTTGACTACTACTTAAATAATATTCTCGTCCGTCGGCGATGATCCACTTTTTCGCTTTAGTTGCTGCTTCTCGTTGAAACAATAATAATCCCGCGCAATACAACCCAAGTAGTCGTCGTCGTCGTTGTATTCGAAGAAGAACAACGACGACTCTCTGAGAGGTGGCAGACGCTCGGCCACTTGTTGTTGTTCGAGGCTGGAGGATGTGAAACATTATGATTTGAGTGAGAGAGAGAGAGAGAGAGAGATAGAGAATCAGACACCTGAGGATATCCGGCCGGACTGAGAAGCAAGAAGAAGAACAAGAGGCCATTTTAAGTTAATAAATGGAAACAAAGCCAGGCCAGCTAATCATCTCGGCGGCGGCGATTTGTTTGCGCGCCGCTTGCAGATGATGATGGCCGCCGCTACATCGGCAACAGTTAACTGCGCTTTAGTTTACCTGTTGAACTTGCAGCAAATGCATCCGCCGCCGCCACCACCGCCACCACCGCCAACCCAAACTATACCTGAATTTAATTGAACCGGATCGGAGCTCGTTTCGTTCCTTCCGTCCATCCGTCCATAAGTCCATTCGTCCATTCGTCCATTCGGCTGCTCCGAAGGCAGCGTAATTTCAAGTAGAATCCATTCTAACGAGAACACAACATCCGTCCAAGTTGAATTTAATTTACGCGGCCAACTCCAAAAGCCGCCTCAATTAACAATGTCGGCGTTGTTCTCCTCCTTCGGCTAGTCGAGCCGCATCATCAGGTGACACCCAAACAAACATCAACAGACAGTATTCATCCGCAATTAAAGACACACACTCACTGCGGACTGGTTAAATTGGCCCGGCAAACAAGACTCAATTAATGGCGTGCAGGCGCAAAGGAGGAGGCCGCCGACGCATTTGATACGCATTATTGTCCGCCACTGGCGCCGCCACTGCCGGGATTGATTTAATAAAATCATTAGGTCCTCATTGGGGAGACAAACATTCAAAGTGGTTGAGGTTGTGTTTTGTTTTGTTCTGTTCAGGCAGTTGAGAAGGAGGCGCTTCGATTGTTTTAAAGTGGCTGACCAGAGGAGTAAGTGTGTGTGTGTGTGTGTGTGTTTGTGACCAAAGGCGACCTGTATTGGCCGGCAAAAGCTCGTTTCCCCACTTTATTACCTTTGTTTTGTTTGTCCTGTGCTGTGCTGTGCTGTGCTGCACTGCGCCGGCCAGTCCATCTCCAATGGCAAATTCAGAGTCAAATTCTCTCTGGTCAGGTGCCAATTAGCGCCTTACCTGAGAGCACACCTGAGACCGATAGAAACTCGATCCACCGTGCGCCAGTGACTGTGTCAATTGTTAAATGGATTGTTTGGATGTTTCATTGCACATCAACAGCAGAAGCAGCAGAAGCAGCAGCGGCGGCGGCGGCAGTATCTCATTTAAGTTGAGTGCTTGTGGGCCTCCACCACCACTGACTGGAGCCACAAGTTGCAGTCAGTGGAGTCGGTGCAACACAAAACAAAACGAGAAGAAGACAAACACCAAAATCAATCTCAAATTAGCTGCCCGAGCGAGGCTTCGATTACCTGGCGGCCACGCCAAGCATCGCAAAGAACCCCAACAAGACACACGCAAGTTTTCTATTACACTCCATCTCGGCCAATTGAATAGGCTGATGTTGTGGCGCGCGACTCACCTGAAGGGAGCTTCCGTCCGTCGTCGTCGTCGTCGTCGTCGATTGTAGTGGTTGTGAGGAAGTATGTTGTTTAGTTGTGGATAAATGCAAAACGATTCGCGTGGCTGGTCGGGCCGATTCGGCAGCTCAGCCCGACCAATCTGCATACCTGAAAAAATGATCAGACGACGCAACCGGCAAGTTGATGTTGATGTTGATGTTGATGTTGATGTTGATGATCATCATCATCATCAACGACTGCATCTTCCTCCTCGCAAAGTCCATGTTAGCTCCAGTCGCTCTGATGGTTATTAGTTAAACTTTAACGTTAGGTTAGCCTCAACTACTTGATTATCGCCGCCAGACCGACCGACCGACCGACTGGAACTGGCCGACTGGGCTGCCTTCAAGGCCGCCTGACCAGTGCCAGTCGTAGTCCGCCTCCGGATCTTTGCTCAATTAGCGCTCGTCGCTCTCAATTCTAACTCTCAAATTCATCCCCAACTCACCTGGCTGGCTTGCTGGCCGTCTTGACCAGCCGTCCATCCATCCAGCGAGTCAGCCAGCCAGCCAGTGAGAATAATAATTCAATAATTTCTGACCTCCACTAAACTCAATAGAACAACAACAACAACTGCAAATTGTGAGGAATTTCGTTTTTATTTCCAAATTCATAACTATAGTCAAGTCGATGTGTAGTCTCGTTTCTCTGTTGCCGTCTCAACATTGAAATGATCGAGCGCCGAAGCTCCATCGTCCATCTCCACTGTGCATCTCCTTTTTCGCAAGCCATTTGTTGCAAATTAGCCCGCGCGAAGGTGAATCTGAGCATTTGAATGTAAATGCATGGCGCTGATCCGATTTCAAGCTCGAGTGCTGCCTCAGTTGGCTCGGCCTGAAACAAAAGTCCAACTAATTTGCCAATTCAAACAACATGCAAACCTAACCGAAACACAACAACAACAATAATAATAATAATTTAAATAACAACAACAACAACAACAACAGCAATAGCCAAGATCGCCCGCCGACGGACGATAATTACACTCAACTGGTTAGCCTTTCTTCTGCTTGTATCTCTTTCTCTCCATTGATCAGGTGCCGCAGCCGCCGCCGCCGCCGACAGCCCGAATATCATATAATCACTGATTGCAACTTGTCCAGCTAAATATAGACAATCTTTTCGCGGCTATTGATCGTCACTGGCGGCGTCTTGTCCATCGTCGAGTTCTCGCCTTAGACGAAGCTCGTGTCGGTGATGGGCTGCTGCTGTGGAGGCGGCCGACCAACAAGCGACATCACCTTCAGCTCACCTGGCGACTTCTCATTAGTTACCACTGCCGCCGCCGCCAGGTAAGACGCGTGCCGCTGCTCGTCGTAGTGGGCAAACAGCCGCTCGCTCGGGTAGCTGCTTGTGATTGTGGTAGTAGTGGCGGCGGCCGGCGTTGAGTAATTACTGGTCTCCTCTTGGAAGTTGGCGCCAGTTTGGGCCTGTTCAAGGTGGTTGTTGTTGTAGTATTGATGGTGGTGGTGCTGTTGCTGTTGTGGATGAGGCTCGGCCGGGCCAATTGCTTTGGCTGCAACTGCGATGGTATTGCGTCACCTGAGATATCACCCGAAGACATGGGCCGGCCAAAGTGGCCGCCTAATTGAGTTGTGGCCGCCACCTGATGCTGCTGTTGGTGGTGGTAGTGACTGGCGAGCTGAACTGCGGCCAATTGCACGGCGGCGGCCGCATGCTGCTGTTGTTGCTCGTCTGGGCCGACGGCCGGCTGCATGGTGCTGTTGTTGATGGTGGCGGTGATGCTGGTTGTGGTCGTTGTTGTGCCGCTGTTGATGGTGGTGGTTATATTGATGGTGTTGTGGGTGGTGGTGGTGATGTGTGGGTTTACCTGAGTCAGCTGGTGTGTCATAGATTGGCTGTCGGCTGCGTGCGCGTACAGTTCCGTATAGGTTTGAGTAGCCGGCAGATGCGCCTGCTGGTAGTGGCCCTCCAGGTAGGTCTGCTGGCTTGCTTGGTGGTTGGCGGGGCCACTTGTTGGCGGTTGTTGCTGCTGCTGGTAGTGATTGAACTGGCCATGGAAGTGGTGCTGTTGCTGCTGCTGCTGCTGCTGTTGGTCAGCGGCTGGCAAGTGGTGATATCTACCTCCTGGAAGCTGCTGCTGCTGGTTTACCTGGAAGAAGTTGAGTCTGACTTAGGGCCAGCTGTTGCTGGTGCTGGTGGTGCTGATGATGCATCTGATTTGGCTGCTGCTGGGCCTGTATTGACTGGTGCTGCTGCAGGTGCTGCTGTTGATGATGATGATGGGTATGATGATGATTGTGATAGTTTTGGTAGTTGTTGGTGTTGTTGGTCACTTGATTAGTCGATGTGATGACTTGGTGTTGCTGCTGCTGCTGTTTCTCTTCCACCTGTTGCAATGGGTCGCCCATCGTGCTTGTCACCGTCGCAACTGCCACCACTTGTTGGCTCAACTTGCTCGCCTGCCGCTGCTTAGCGCCGCCACTCATCAGCTTGCTCGAGCGGCCCACCTGTTTGGGTGGCTTCGTGTGTCGCTTCTGATGCAGCGCCAGGTGGTCGGAGCGAGCAAACGACTTTGTGCAATAGTCGCACTTGAATGGCCGATCGCCGGTGTGTTTCCGCTTGTGTCTGGTGAGCTCGTCCGAGCGGGCAAACCTGGAGTCGCAGTCGCCAAAGTCGCACTGGTAGGGCTTCTCGCCGGTGTGAATGCGTTCGTGAGCCTTCAGGTGCGAGCTCTTCGTATAGACCTTCTCGCAGCCGAGATACTTGCAGTTGTGCACGCGCCTCTTCTCGAGTTCGGGGTCATTGTGACGATGACGTTTCACCTGGCGCGTCTGGTGGCGGCCGACCAGGTGCGGGTGTGGGTGCTGGTGGCCGAGTTGATGATGATGATTCAAATGGTGGCTGTGGTGGTGGTGGCGCTGCAGGTGAATTTGGGTGGTTGAGGTGATGGCGGGACTTATAGTTTGCATGTTTGTGGTGTCTCGTTGAAGCTTTTCTTTGAATATTTTAGATATCAACAAGTCTTTGAAAGAAGTTTGACTTTTCTATCTTCCTGTCGTCGTCGTCGTCGTCGTTGATTAATTCTTCCAAGTCTGAGTGCGTGACATTTCTTTCTGATTGTTTCCAAATTGAATTCATCCGACTTTGAGTGGTCAGCAGCGAGTTTCGATTGGAAAACAAAGAGCAACAAGTCGACTGGCACTGGCTGTGTTGCACTGCGCATGAGCAGAAGCTCCTCGAGATGGTCAGCTTCTTCTTCTTGTTGGAGCTGCTGGTTCGACGTCGCGCCGATTTAGCTGCCGCTGGCAACTCAATGAATGCGCGGCGCCGCGAACGCCAACGCAGAAAAGTGGCCCTCAAAGCGGCTGCCTGTTAATCAAAGTTTAGCGGCGGCCCGACTGGAATTTGTGTTGTGTTTGCACGAACAGCAGCCGGCCAGGCCTGGATTGGACTGGCCTGGATTGGACTGGACTCGACTGGCAGACAGACAGGCAACAACAACAAGTGGCCGGGAATATTCATCGCGCGCTTATAGTTTCACACACAGGCCGGGAATGTCTGTCGCGGCCGGCCAGAGAAGTCAGCCAAACTGGCGACGACGACGACGGCGGCGGCGGCCTTCTTTACCTGTACTTTGTTCGTGTCTTAAGCTGCTGAGAATGGATAGGAAGAGATCTCGGCCGAGGACATGCAGAGAGAGAGAGAGAGAGAGAGACAATGAGCAGCCTCAACAAACAAACAAACAAACAAATTAAACGACTCATACAAGAGCACAGCAGTGAGATGGAAGCCATCCAAGGAATGATTAACAACAAGCAACTAAGCAGAAGAAGATGTAGAAGAGCCTCGTCGTGGTCGTTGTCTTGCTTGTCCGTTGCTTTGAATATGAATGGCTGCCAGGACAAAGCCAGACAAGACACAGAATCCGTCATTTAGTTGTCTCAATGATCTCTCATATGGCGGCTCAATTAAAAAAAATCTCGTCTCGTCTTGTTAATGGACTAAACGAGACGAGACGAGTGTAAGACCGACCTCCTAATGACTGGCCAACATGCGAGGCCTGCCGATCATCGGCTCCGGTGGGATTTTGCGGACTCGCTCAGGTTAATGTGACTTCTGGCCACTGTCAACACGCGCGCGCTCCCGACCGACGTCACAGGCAACTTGTTTGCGTAAGAAATGAAGCTGCAAAGTCATTAGAGGTAGTCAGTTGCGTGAGCGACGCCTCATGAGAAGAAGAAGAAGAAGAGGCAGAAGATAATTAGAGTTGGGGACACTTTGTGTTGCTCAAGACGCTCGGCTCGATTGTTGATTGTCTTTAATGAAGTTTGTTTGCGTGTGAAACTGGCGCCAATTAGTTGGACGAGCTGGCAGACATCATTTGTTTGTCTAGCCGGCGGAGGCGGCGTCAGTTCAAGTTTGTTTAATTAACCTCTGCTCATTTGACAGATAGATGGATATATCTGAAGTGGCCAGAACAAACCAAGCAAACAACCGATCAATCAATCAATCAGAAGATGGTGCTACTGATGATCGTCGTCGTCGTCGTCGTCGTCGTCGTCGGACATTCCCAACGAGTGACCGCTCACTGCTGCGGCTTTTGGGCCAGTTGGCGCATTCGGTTGGGCATGCAGCTTTGGGTGACGCGCTCGAGGAACTGAGTGTTGGATTCCCACATGGAGGTGGCGAACTCCATGTAGTTGTCCATAGTGCCGGACACGAGCGATGTCCTGAACGAGTTCCTCGCATGATGGAGCCAATGGTGGTCAAGTTCTCCATGTAGATACGCATGAAGCGGCTCACATCGAAGCCTTGGTCGAATTGGCTCATCTGGGCGAACGATTGGCTCAGCTTGTCGATGTCCTTTTGGATGGACGAGATGTCAGTTGCCTGTTGGCCGGCATTCTGCAGGTTCTGGGTGAACCTTTGCGACGAGCTCATGATATTCTCCTGTAGCGGTCTGATGTTGATGTTGATGTTGATGTTGATGTTTATATTGATAGAGTTGGTTAGCGCGGGTTGCTGAGTTGATAGATTGAAATAAACAATTATAACATAATGATGTTCCATACTCACCGAGCTGTGTCTGGAAGCCCTTCTGGCAGGCGTTCCAGTCGAAGTTCATCTGGGGCCGAGGCGACGGCCAGGGCGCCGAACAGGCAGGCGGCAAACAACATCTTTTGTTGGCAAGAAGACATGTCGTCGGCGTGTTTTGGTTCTTCGTTAGTTTTGAATGGGCAGTTGATTTAGTTGGATTTGGATTGGTGTTTTCGTGTGGTTAGATCTGTGTATTGGAACTCTTTTTTTGATTGTTGTTGGACAACTGGACAACTGGACAACTGGACAACTGGACAACTGGACAACTGGACAACTGGACAACTAGACAATTGGACAATGAAAATGATTCGTCCACTCGCTGCTTTTATATCCATTCCGGCAAACAAGTGGCTGCGCGAAAAGAGTACATCTGAATGTGCCAACAGAGCACAACAGCCCTCAACGAGGTCAGGCCGGGATTTGCCTTTGGCTCGCCGATCGACGGTGGCTACACCGACTGCGGTCACGCCGAACCCTACCTGCATTAATAATTAATTATGTCGCCAGTTGTGCTGATTTGGCGTGACAGGTGCAAAACAAATGGCCGGCAAAGGTAACTGTAACTGTAACTGTAACTTTAGCCCTAAATGTAACTGTAACCAACGAGAGAGCGGCCAAACGGCTTGTTTCTGCAAGCTCATCATCGGCGCGTTGCCTGGCGCCGCCGAAAGTGTCGTATTGGCAACTCGTTCGGAATGCGACTAATAACATCGAAGAGAGTGTACTGCCAAGGCTGGCACTGAACATCAGCCACCTGACTGAGTGTCGATCGGCCACGACCTGCACCTGTCCGGCCCACCGACAGCTCGCTGGCTGGCGGCCTGTTTGATCGCCAACCAATTAAGCCTCTTCAATTGGCTGTCTGTCTGTCTGGCTGGCTGGCGGACGGCGGCCGACCGACAACTTCCGGCCGCTGACCACCGGCGGCGATGAGCGCTAATGAGGGCGAATTTGGCGCCACGGCGGCCGCCAGCCGGACGACTGCGAGGCCCCGCATGACGCCGCCACCGCCGCCGCGAACACTTGTTGCTGGTTCGTGTGCCCTCACGAGGTCACGACGGAATGCGTCTGTCGTGACTCATTAGCGTCATTAGCATCGAGTGTTGTGTTGTGTCTGCCGCCATCACTGCCGACGGAATGCGCAACCAAAATTAACGCAAACCGACGCCAATGTAAGGCGAATGAATTGATTTTACTGGAGAGAGACGAATCTATAATCGCATACATTCATATCATTGCAGTGGGCCAAAGTGGCTGCCAGAATTTCAATTTGATTCCAATCCACCTGAGGGTTGCTTCTTGCTATTCCTCTCTCACTGCTGCCGCCGCCGCCTGAAACCAACGTCCATTCCGACGTCCACAACGACATTGACTTCCAGTTGGTTCGGTTCGCGGGAAATTCCAGTTAGAAAGAACAAATAAAAGCGCCACAAGTGAACATCAAAAGGATTTAATGTCCGCCATTTTTCTAATTGTCAATATAAACTTTTCAATTGTGAAGAATTTCAGAAGCCAGGCAAACCCTAATCGGGCGCCTGTTTGTTGTGTGGTGACTTTCGTGCGGCCTCTTAGGGGCGCCCAAACTCATCATTAGCATTAATCGATGCCATCCGTCGTCGTCGTCGTCGTCGCCGGCAGCCATCATCATCAGGTGGCTGTCGGCGGCTAGAAGAACGTTGTATACGCGTCCATGCGAGGTAGACTTTCGAGCGCCCCAAGTATTAAGTGACGGCTCGGCTCGGAAATGCTGGCTCAGCCGCAAAGGACAACCCATTTCCAGGTGAACCTTCGGAGGAGAATAATCGTCGTGGAATGACAACAACAACAAAAACAACGACGACGACGACGACGACGACGGCGCGACATTTGACTCATTTAATCTGGCGGAGCTTCTGTTTCAACCAATCAAACTGAGAGTCGCGGCCTGTTTGACGAGAGCCTCTCCGACTCGTCGTCGTCCATCTTTATCATTGCAGCCACTAAAGTCACATTATTGGCTGCCGGCCGCTACAACAGCAACAGCAACATCAACGACGACCACGTTGCTTACTTCCGGCCAATCGCTTGATTAATCTGCGCTCGCCACCACTTAATCCGGCTAAATATTCTTCGTTTGTTGGTTTGTGAATGAATGAATGTGTCGTGAAATTGACCGCTCAAATTGACTCGAAGCCGACAATGGCCATATGTTGCTTCTGCTGAAAATTGGCCCCACTTATTCATATGTTTGTTTGCCGATTGATTTGATTATTATAATTGAATTATCACGGCCACCACTATTGAGTTTGTAGAATCAAAGACCCATACAACAACTACAACAAGCACATGTCGGAAGTTGTATTGTAGTGCTCATAAGAGACAACAAGTGTTATGTTGTCTGTGGGCTGTCGAATGGGCGCTCTTATAATACAATGCACATGTAGGCCAATAGAGAAACTTGTCGTTGGTTTGGCTGTTGTTGTTGTTGGCATTCGACAGAGCCTAAAAACACATCCGACAAGCGAAAACGTGAGCTTCAAATAGTTCAATACACTACAGCCATTTGCAAGACACACGCAGGTAGGTAGAAAGTAAACCAAATCCCGTTAGACGTTGGCACCACCTTGCAGTGGTTGTATGTTGTATTGGTTGTCGCTCGCAGCCAGTCCATACTACACTTACACTGGCTTCCTTCCTCTCATTCTTCTAGTTGTCGACTGACGTAGTTGCCTGCTGGAGGCTCGACATCACAACACAAATGAAAGTGGGCCTGTCGTTGTTGACGTGGAACAAAACAAGCAACAAGTGTTTGTGGCCAACAAATTACTTTAAATGGTTCCTTACCGGCCGAGAGATACGCGCCGCCACGCAGATCAATTCAAGCCAATACATTCAGGCAGCGCAGTCAAGTGAATTCAAGTTTTAAATAATACCTGCCAGCTAGGAGAAGGCGGGCTGGATGGCTGGCAGTTAGGTGGGCTGGAAGCACCTTTCGTATGTCGACAGGTAGAGAAAGTGATCTACAGACATTGCACGCGCGCATTAGGGTAGACTTTCGACTTGCCTGTGTCTGTTTGTGTTCCGTTAGCTGAGCCAATATCATTAGTGTTATGTTGGTGTGGTAGTTGTAGTTGTTGTTGTCGTTGTCGTTGTCGTTGTCGTTGTCGTTGTCGTTGTGGTCGACGTCGACGTCTGCTTGATGTTGATGTTGATTTGTCGGCCAAGTTCAAAGTTTTCTCCTTCTCGAGTTCAGTTCAAGTTTACTCGTTCATTCGGGCTTATTGTCGAGCCAAAGTTGACTTTTAACTGCCTACCTTTCGCTACCGAGCAATCCAGTGATCTTGTTGTTCCGCTTGCATGCGGCAAATTGAATAAGGCCTGAGAGCTGGCTGAGAACTAAAATAAGCTCACCTCTTCCTCATTTGGGCGCTATATTTGCTTCCAATACAGCCACCACCACCACCACCACTGACTCAGTCGACTCCCCCAACAAAGAACAACACGTCGCCGTCGTCAGCAGCGGCGGCGGCCGCTACTTCCACTCGCTCAGTTAGCTGGGCGGGAAACTAATTTACTTATATTCGTTCGGCTGCTAGTTATTGTTGGTCGATTGTGTGTTTCTCACCTGTGGTTCGTTGGTTGGCAGAACAGGTGAACTTGAAATGTGGATTTTTACTTTGGGCGACCGTTCGGGCGCCTCGCCGCTATCGTCATTCCAATCGTCATTTCAATTTGCTGCAACAACATCAACACAAAATAACACGCGCACCCTCATCACGAAACACGCATATTCTTTACATCAACTAGTGCATCTCATACGTGCAATGTCTGGTAGCTCAAGCGCACTAATTTGTGAAAACTTAGCCAAAACAAGCAAAACACACGAGCTGTGTGAGGGCGCGAAACACACGCAGACAGACACGAAAAACAATCCAACTTTCACCATTTCGATCGCATCATCATGAAGTAAACATTTAACACTAACAATAATTGTTATTATTATCATCAATCATCACCACTTCAATTACATGCTAGTAGAACTAAATAATAAATCCAAACCAACAACAACAACAACAACGTATCCGTGCTCATCGTCATCATAAAATTTGCTAGTTAGATTTATAACAAATTTGATAATTATTCATTAGGGCAAATAGAGAGATATAATAGGTTCATATTGGCATTCATTGTGGTGCTTTGGTACGAGTTAGACAGACAGATAGGCAGACACATACAAAGAGAATAGATAATAGATCAGTCACATTCTGTTGGATGATTCAAATGTTTTGTCTTGTTCATTTCACAATAGGCCAATAAACAGGATTGTTATTATTATCGCACTAGCTAGTTCATAGATAGACAAACTACATTTACTGGCCAAATAGTTTGTTAAATAATTTCAATCAATCAATCGATCAATCATAAGCCATTATATCGATACTCATTATTATTATCATCATTATTATGCATAGAATCGTCAAGTTTTAATCTGAACAATATATTTATATTTATATATATTTAGATAGATATTTATAAATGGTTCCTCAACACCAACACCAGCCTCAGAGCCAAATCCACCGCAATAACCTTCACCACCACCACCACAACCACCAACAGCCACCGCAGCCCGCACCACATCCAGCTCACCAAAACCTCCATCTCCACCAGCATCATGGCCCTTCACCTGCCAGTCATAGTGCCAGTAAACAGCCCATATCTACGGCACTTAGAACGTTGATGCTCGAATTCAAGTCTACAAGAGGAACCAGTCGAGGGGTTCAGAGTTAAAATAGCCAATGAAGATAATTTATTCCAGTGGGAGGTGGCTCTGTTTTGGGCCACCGAGGACGTGTACGAGGGCGGCTACTTCAAGGCCGGCATGAAATTTCCACCAGACTACCCGTATTCGCCGCCAAGCGTCAAATTTCTCACCAAAGTCTGGCACCCAAATGTCTACGAAAATGGTGATTTATGTATATCTATTCTACATCCGCCAATCGATGACCCGCAAAGTGGTGAACTACCCTGTGAACGTTGGAATCAACCCAGAACGTTAGGACTGTCTTATTAAGTGTGATCTCGCTTTTAAATGAACCAAACACTTATTCGCCGGCAAATGTTGACGCCTCGGTGATGTATAGGAAATGGAGAGAGTCATGTGGACGAGATAAGGAATACGAGAATATTATTCTACGCCAGGTGGCCGCCAGTCGGGCCGAGGCCGGAAGGACAATGTCGTGGTGCCCACCACATTGGAGGAGTATTGTATACAACACAAGTCCAAATCGAACGAGCTAGAGGATTTAGACAATTTTTATGATGATGATCTAGGTTATGATATGGATAATGATGATGATTTTGACGAAGACGAGGGAGGAGGGAGGCCGACGACAATGGCAATAATCGGAAGGTATCTAGCAATTGAATTGAAATGAAATGAATATACATGGAAAAAGAAGGATCCTTTCGATTGAATGTCTTGATCGGTTTATCGGAAGGAATGTGGTTTATTTTACACAAACAAATTAGATAGATCACAGTTCATATAAAGGTACTAATTAGGATACATATAACTGCTTTTATATATATATATACATATATATTTGAAAAATAATTGTCCCTCTCATGTTTGTTGAACAGCATATTAGCATATTATTGGTTGTTTGTTGTGTAATAATTTTCAACGCAATAACTCAAATAAACATTGTATCTCATCTTGAGAGTCTTTCTTAGAGAATCATTTCAGCCTTTCGGTCAGTCGCGAACTCTCAGTCAACCAACCCAACAGACACACACAGATTTGATCGCGACTGACTCGTCACCTTAGTCGATGGATGTTAATTGCATGATAATCTATATCGATCAATGAAACTAGATGTGGTTGCCCTAGTAAATGAGATATAGTGTGCCAGTATCGGAGTTGGCAGCTGTCGATATTCATATCGGATGGTCATTAGCAAACTTAAGTATCATTAGGATTCAATGAACGACAGGAATAAAATGTCAAGTCGTCCTCCTCTCGCCCCCGAAGAGCATTTATAACACCGAAGTGAAATTTGCCGTCTATCACAATACCTAGTGATACCAGTGTTGGAAGTAGCTATAGCATATATTCAAATACAACAGTTACCTTGACTAACCGAGTTCAATTCATTCCATGTATCCATGCTCGAGAGATAATTCTCTCTGGATGATATCATTTGTAAGTGCAAGTCCAAGAAACGCAACAAGTCGCGCTCCTGCGCTTGGATCGATTAACAAACTGACGGAGGAGGAGGAGATGAAGCACCACACGGAGAGATTGCCGGTTTGAAAAGAGAAACAACGAGTTAGAAAGATGTCTAAATGATCTAGTTAACGGCGATTTGAACCCTCCGAAGTAGACGAAGCCAGCTTGGAACGTCTTTACCGAGGCAAGCCGTAGATAGATGAGGGAGGCGCCATAGTGCGAACTATTGAGCTGTGGTTATTATTTATTTGAGAGAAGAGAAAATCTCAATCTTATCACGACTGGCCAGATTATTTCAACTAAACTAAGGCACCTGCTAGCTCTCTGAATTAATCATCCAATCGATCAGTCATCAAATTCCTTGTCATGATTGTCTCAGAGTTTATATAATTGAGTAGATATTACTGACAAATCGGTGTCCTCTTCTGACGAGAGCCTTTCTTGGTTCGTTGGAGGAAAGATCTCATTGTCAAATTCAATATTGTCCACTATCAAAAACTCGCCTTTAGGACGAGACATCATCTTATAATCCACCTTTGGTTTGTTGTGGCAAATGGTTGTGCCTGACGCGGGAGCAGATGAATAACTAAATAGAAGGCAATGATATGGTGAAGGTTAACGCGAAGGTTAACTCCCTGGTAGCTTGTAATATGCTCGCATGGATGCCAACAGATCATTGACTCACAGCCAGTGTTACTCTGATAATCTAATTAGGGTTCCTCCGAAAGAGTTGGATTATTTATTTTGAGATCAGTTCGCGGTTGCGTCTTGTGGAGGTGTGGGGTTGAGGATATCCTGCGTCCATTCGCCACGGTGCTACTGTACTATTGTCGCTAGGAGTCCAGTTTTTAACAGCTGGCTGGTTGGTGCGAAGTCGACGCTCCGAAACAAAAGAGCCAGCATCGTAATAGACATTCTGAGATGAATTCATAGTGCCACCACCTGTAAATACCAACAATTTACATCGAAAACAATTAAACTAGCAAGTTAAGGGAAAGAAAAAACTATCAGGTGATGGGCAAGACATGAGAAACCAACAGGTTATTTTCATGTACATTTTCTATATTTATTAGTTGTTTGCGCTCGCATGTCTCGTCCTTGTCGTAATCACGATAGGTGTTCGTGCTTTGGCTCTTAAGAGAGGGTAGGAAAGACAGAGCGCACTCGTTAGAGTAATCAATTAATCAGAAAACGAGATGAATATATGATGATGTAAGACGTCGTCGTCGTCTCCGTCTCCGTCATATTGTCTTCTTGTTTGTCTATTGTTTGCTCGTCGAATTTGGCTGTAGGCCTGCGCACCAACCAGAACGGAGACCATCTATTCTGACAGGCCGCCCATCAATTGACTGATTGAGGCCGCCCTCTATGTTGAATTAATGCACGTAGTCTCAAGTTGTTGTTCTGGTTTGGCTGGCCATAATTATGATTGCCCCAAGGCTGGCAGCCGAACGCCACTCTGTCATGTCGCGATATTGCCGGCCCTTTAATGTATTATCAGGAACATGGAGGATTCAATGAAGGAATCGTAGGTATCATATGAGCGTCCTGTACTTGTCCAGAGTGACAAAGATCACAGTTCGAGCTGGTTTGGCGCGGAAGAACAAATTGTTGCTGTTGGTTGCTGGATCACTTGAAATTGGACAAATATTGTCAGGTCACATTTTTTGTCCAGCCTCTCCTTCAACATGACTCAATCAGCGACATTATTCACGCTAAAAACTCTGAGCCTATCCGCGAGCTGTACTATCGATGACACTGGCTCTGATCGCTCTTGTATTTGATCTTTTAGTTCTTGATTCGACAGGGCAATCACGACAGGTGCGACCATGTTTGATGCAACCTACCGGAGATTGTCGTGTATGTGATAGATTCGCTAGGCCACGTCATTGTAGGTGGGCAGCACATTGGCCAATTCTACGGGCTACATACTCTAGATAGTTGATATATTGTGCCCCAAAAGTCTCATTATTGTTGGCAATGACATCACCAGGGCACTTAGAACTCAATCAGCCAGCTCTTGTCGGGATGTTTTCCGTTGAGTTCGGGCAGTGGTGTGTCCAGATCGAGCACCTCGACCGATGATTAGCTGGATAACAGTGATCATAACGAAGCGTGGGATTGCACGGAGCTGGCATTGGGCGAGCCTGTGTCTGATTAGCAGCCGTCCTGTTGGAAATGTACCTTTACAATCCGATCATTGCTAACAGCGGGATCGCCCCTCACAACGTCCTTATGGCAACGAGTATGTTCGTGCTACTGAGAGAAAGAAAAGAGTTGGAAGCTTCTAGAATTAATTGTGACATGGCATCAATCAATTGGCAGGCTGGTGGAAAACAAATGACCACTTGAGTCGATTCAAGCCACTAAACTGTCAATCTAAAACAATCTTTATGAGAACAAACAGGTGTGAAAGGGCTTAATTTGTAAAAGAATGATCTGTAATGTGTACGTTGCGTAATCATTGATCATGTCTAGATCGGCATGAGATTGGCTACCAAATTGTTGCTCTTGTGCCTGGTTGGAGCAATGTAAATAAGTAATTTGAATAGAGATGGATTCATCGATATGGTCGGCTGGGATATCTCTACTACTAGGCAAGGCTCATAACTACACTTATGCAACTATGGCACTGATGGTGGTCGTGGAGATGGTGATGGTTGGATATGCAGCTTATAATCGATGGTTGCTTGCTAGAGTGCTGGCAATGAGTCAAAAATGTTCCACATGTGCACCATTGTCAGCCGGCTGTTTTTAATAATGTGATGGTGATGATGATGATGATGATACGCGGTCAATAGTTGATCAAGTTATATTTATAATTATTTTTTATTATTTCTATTTGGTGGAACCAAACAAGCCAACAGAAGTTAATATTGACTTGGTCGATTTTGGCCTTTGACGTTTCAGCTCTGCAGAGGCGGCGGCTGCGGCGCGAGGATTTGTTCGACTTAGACGTTCGACGCATCCTGCAGGTACTCTATGGGATGTGTTGCAGTTCGCTGGCTCTGCCTGAGGCCGCCCCTGAGTCGTTCGCGAGAAGCAACAAGCTGTTAGTGCCAGTAGTATCTGCAGTTACTTTTTTTGCCGACGGTGACTGTGCGCCTCCAAAGTCGTCGTCGTCGTCGTCGCCGTCAGTGCAGTTGTTTCTGGCGTCGCTACCGCCTCTGTCGCCAAGTCGACTGTTGCTGACAGATAATTCACTGTAACAGTAAACATGAGCCAATAAAAATAATCATCAGAAACTATATTTTAAACTTATTAATGCCACCGATTGAGTTGTAGATATTATTTTAACGACCACATAACAACCCCAATAATTATTACTACAAGGTCAAATCTCTATATCAATATCATTATTATTATTATTTACTAATACAGAAATTATTGGTGATTGATCAATCTGATCAAATTTTGATAATATAACAGTTAATAATTATAATCGATTTCCACGTCAACTACAAATCAAACTGAAATTGTTCAATAATTTATCACCACCGTCGTCAGTATCGTTTTCGTTATAATTGAAATGGCCTGGACCAATGAAGGCCTCGAGGGTCTCATTGGTATAGTTAATAAACTTCAAGATGCATTCTCAAATCTTGGCGTTAATCTCAGTTTAGATTTGCCACAAATCGCCGTGGTCGGAGGTCAATCGGCCGGAAAATCCTCTGTCCTAGAGAACTTTGTTGGTCGCGACTTCTTGCCTCGTGGCTCGGGTATAGTAACTAGAGACCACTTATTCTTCAACTGTCATGTCATTCACAGCAAGAGTATGGCAATTTTCAACACTGTCGAGGACAAATATTTACAGATTTCGATAAAATACGCCAAGAGATCCAGGATGAAACGGATCGTTGTGGCGGCAAAAACAAGGGCATCTCACCGATACCAATCAATTTGCGAATCTATTCGCACACATGCGCTCAACTTAACCCTTTATTGATTTGCCTGGTTTAACAAAGGTACCTGTTGGTGACCAGCCGCCAGATATCGAGAAGCAGATTAGAGACATGATTCTGACGTACATTTCGCGAGATAATTGTTTAATTTTGGCTGTCACGCCTGCCAATCAGGATCTGGCCACGAGCGATGCCCTGAAGTTGGCGAAGGAGGTGGATCCAAGCGGCATCAGGACCATCGGGGGTGCTGACTAAACTAGATCTCATGGATCAGGGCACTGATGCTCGTGATATATTAGAGAATAGAGTGTTCCCTTTGCGTCGTGGATATATTGGTGTTATTAGTCGTTCGCAGAAGGACATCGAGAGCAAGATAGATATTAAGGTGGCCCTGGATCGTAACGAAAGTTTTTCATAAGTCATCCCTCATATACTCATTTATCTGACAAATGTGGAACACCATATCTACAGAGGTCATTGAACCAGCAGCTGAACCAATCATATTCGGAATACTTTGCCAAATTTGCGCGACAAATTACAAAGGCAAATGTTTGCATTGGAAAAGGATGTTGCTGAGTTCAAGAATTACAAGGCAGATGATCCATCTATCAAGGCCAAGGCAATGATGCAAAATGATCCAACAGTTAGCAGAATGATTTTGAGCGCGCCATTGAGGGCTCAGGCAATTCTGTTATTAATATCAATGAGTTGTCTGGTGGAGCTCGTATTAATCCTTGTTCCACGAGAGATTTCCATTTGAGATAATGAAAGAGAATGTGATGAAGTTGAAATGAGGACAGGGAGATAGCTTTTGCCATTAGAAACACGCATGGTGTTCGTGTTGGCCTATTTACACCTGATTTAGCTTTCGATGCAATCGTAAAGACACAGATTACCCGGCTCCGAGAGCCAACACTAAAATGTGTCGATTTAGTCATCCAAGAGATTGGAACAGTCTTGAAGAATTGTACCAACCGTTTGTCGAGATATCCACGTCTACGGGATGAAGTAGAGAGGATTGTGATGCATCACGTGGGCGAAAGGAGCAAAATTTAAAAGGACCAACTATTGTTGTTGGTGGAGGTTCAATCGGCTTATATGAACACGAATCATGACGATTTTATTGGCTTCTCTAATGCCCAACAGAGCGCAAATTCGTCAGGTAATCCAAGTAGCCAGCAGAGAAAAATAGGCAATCAAGTTATACGTAAAGGTTGGATGTGCATACACAATTTGAGTATTATTATGAAGGGCGGCTCACGTGATTATTGGTTCGTGTTGACGGCCGAGACATTGTCCTGGTTCAAGGACGAAGAGAGAAGGATATAAAGTATATGTTGAACTTGGACGGCTTGAAGATTCGCGATATTGAGTCTGGCTTCATGACCAGACGCTCGGTGTTCTCCCTATTCAATGCTACACCGTAATACAAATGTTTACCGTGATTACAAGACACTGGACTTGTCTTGTGAGTCAAACGAGGAAACCGAGGCGTGGAAGGCGTCGTTCTATCGAGCCGAGTCTATCTAGAGCGTTCGCCTCTGACAACAAATGGCAATCCCTCTAATACAGCAATCGGTGCAGGTGGCTCAGGCTCGCTGGGTGGCCATGGCCAGACGATGATGTCGTCGTCTGAGGCAGTGGCTCGTCGCGTGGTGCAATGAACCTGAATATTGAGAGTAAAACAAATGGAAAACAAGTGGATACATCGTTGGATCCACAGCTAGAGCGTCAGGTGGAGACTATACGCAATTTAGTTGAGTCGTATATGCGCATTGTTACTAAGACATTTCGTGATTTGGTACCAAAATTCATTATGCACTTTTTTAATCAATTCAACCAAAGAGTTCATGCACACCGAACTATGGACGACCCTATTCAGACAAGAGGACCAGGCAACTCTAATGGAGGAGTCGCCCGAAGAGGAGCGCCGTCGAACTGATCTGTGAAACTTATCAGGCCTGTAAGGAGGCCTTGAGTATAATAAGTGAGGTCAACATGAAGACCTCCACGTCCATGCCGACAATGTCAATGCCTTATATCACAACCATTCTTCAGCACCGACACCAACTTCAACAAACCACTCCGATCACATCGGCAATCACCAACAACAACAACAACAACACCAACAACAATAGTAGCAATCATCACAATCCACAACAACACAACAGCTACTCTGCCAGCTCTATCACAGCCACCCACTCCAACGATGCAACATCTACAATTTCATCACCATCAACCACCCATACCACCTGTTCCGCCTGTATCTCAAGTGACATCGGCCTCGACGGCGGCAGCGGCGGCGGCGCCCCTCCTCTACCACCGGCCGCTCGCAACGATTTGATACAACAACAATTGCAACAATTGCAACATCAACATCATCAGCCGTCGGTGCCACTGGTCCCCTTGCAGCCCAGTGTTCCACCGTTGCCCAATCGGCCGGCCCCATCCATACCGAGCCGGGCGGCACCGAGAGAGCCTGGCAGGGCCTACCCTCGATTCCGCCTCGCATTCAACCAGGCGCCTTCCTAAACAACAACCAACAACAATTCAGATGATATAATCCATTAATCTGATTAAAGATTGTTCTATCTAATTGATTTCACATTCAGCACGATAACATTGAAATTTGTCCATATGTATGTCCAGTGTCATAATTGTCTGTAGTGATCGAAATGGCTCTGGACCAATTCTACATGTGTCCCCTTCCCTATCCCATATCTTCTATATAATAAAAACTTGAAAACTATCCGTCTGTTACAGAGCTCCAACTCATAAAGAATTTTTGCGCATTCCTCTGGACAGTGCCGGCCACTGGCTCACACATTTTCGATGTGAAAAGCCCACATTAGCATTCGACCAAAATCAGTGCATTCATGGCAGCACCAAAAAATTTAAAAATCAGAGAAACTACTGTAGGAGGGAAATCTTCCGAATCCATCTTTATCAAGATGTGGCTGTTATTGTATGATGCTTAGATATGTATACAATTATTAAATTTTGTTATAATTGGCACTGCCATAATCAATATTATACTTGTTGATATTCATTGAAGTAGTCAAATATCTTCATGATATTTGTTGAAAACCACGATCAACAATTGCAATCAAGTCACAAGAATAGACATATCAAATATTGTTTGTCAACACTCAATTAATTATCTGCACATGTAACATATCAATTATTGTTTGTTCTCTTGTTATCACATTCAATTCAACTCAATTATTAAAGGGAAAAGACAAGCAATCAATTAGGAGACACAGAAACAGGCGCTCCATGGAAGGCTACAGAGGGATGCAATGATATATCATGGCAAGACGACGACACATCGAATGTCCAACACTTGTTGATCCATGAAAGCGAGAACTAAAATGTTTGCTGTTTAACTTGAGACGATCAAGTTGTTGACACGGGTATTCACACAACCACCAACAACTACTTCATTTAGCGGCTTGTATTTCACGCTCGATTTGTTTAATTGTTCAACGCAAAAGATCCACTGAAGAAAAACAAGTCTCTTGAATCAACAACTACTCCAACATAGCCAAAAAGAGACGACATAACATCCAGTCCATGAGATGGGTAAGAGGAAACCAACGATCAGCCACAAATACAGAATGTCGCCAAGATACTGTGATTTCTTATGTCAACTACTGAAAGGTCGGCGCGCTACAACTTCCACGGTGGTGCCTATCCTGGATAGAGTCTAGTGAGTATGAAACAAGCTTGTTCGCCATTGACGCCCATATCAACAGCAACGAAGTGATAAAAGGTAAATTATTTGTGTTGTCTCATGTTCGCAGGTGGACTGGTATTTTGCGAGTTGTCACAACACAAGCCTACACGTTACTATCATCAAATCCGTTTGAGAACACACTATTTACGCTAAAACTTGTAGCGATAATATAATTTTAACTTTGTTATATCAATATTGGGGCCAAAATATTACTATTTATCGGATTGGAGTGAACGAGCAAACAAGCAGACGACATTTTTGGGCGAAATCTTTATATAGACGTCAAGATAATGATTGGCGAAGACTTGAAAAGTCCAGGTCTTCCACTAGAATGTCATCAAATTCGTATCCACCGGCAGGAGAGTAACAGGTTAGACAATCAGCATGAGCAACGATGTCAAAAGTTAACGGGAGATTTGGATAGTACGAAGAATCTGATTGAAATACACCAACTGATAGATCTCACAGATAAACCTATTCGCCTGAGACGAGACGAAATTTGCTCGTCAAAGGTCCGATGCAACGCCTCAAACTGTATCTGTTGCTGTTGCAACAATTCAATTACTTTAATCACAACCGACGATTCATATGCTCTCCATCATATACCCTGGATAACATACAATTCCGCAGAGACTAGTCCAAATCTAAAAACCTGGCCCTGTCCAATCATCGCAAGTTGGCTATCATCAATCTTGTCGATAATAATATGTGATCACAAAGGAGAGCTTACGAAGCATACTATCAATGGTAATGGACAACAATCAAAACAACAGCAACAGCAGCAGCAACAACAACAACACGCTGACAACGTGACAAATCGACTCAAGAATGAAACTAAATTCGTCAATTTGGCCTTAGCTGGACTAACCATGGATGATATTCTATTCTGGCGTTGGTTGGACAACAATACACTGGCAATATTGTCCCGCGAGTCTCTATATACTTGTTCGATCGATCAAACTCGCATCAATCACCCCGCCCTAACTGCCTTGTCGCACCGCTCTCAGTTATTATCAATGGATAAGTTATATGATATTCATCCGCATCTCAGTTCGTTGTGCAAAATTACAGATATACAACGTGATTCCAGTGCCAATCTATACTCAATATCTGGCTCATACTCAGAACATTAATCAGCCATTCTTAAAACAACCCACCCAAAGTTACTCACCATTTCAATATCTAAATACAATACGCCATCAACAGCAACATCACCAGCACCGCCTACCACAATCCAATGCCAATTCTCATTTGCCAGGTGCTAAAATGAAGCCAAGCTTCGGATCGGTGCCTAGTAGATTGTCTCAGTTGGTTGGCGGCTATGACACATCTCTAGAATCCATCAAACCAGATCTCTCATTTGATTTAAGGCGTCTGATAAGAGCCGCATCGTCCACGACCTCTTCATGTTCATCTTCATCACCAACATCAACCATCACATCTCCACCTCCATCTCAAGCAGCAGCAACAAATACAACTAACGGAGCTAATACTCGCAACAATAACGATGGAGGAGACGTCGAAGGACTAGTGCAAATCTATTGCAAGATAAAGATCGAGCTCAAGCTGATCAGAGCTCACGCAATCACATTTACATCTATCACTGCTAATGAATCAATCATTAAGACGACAGACGGAATTGTGTCAGCCGCCAATAATAATCCAAGCTCATCTACGTTAGGCACGTCACAAACAACATCACAAGCAACAATCTTAATTGCTGCCCACAGTTCAGGTAACAGATTGAGGGTACATTTTATTGGAATGTCAACGACAGAAGAATATACAACAAATGGTCAGGCCGCTTCACCGACCATCCAATTCAATACTCTAAATGGAACAGATTTTCCAACATCAATTGTTTGCTCCACTATTAACAACAACAACAACCAACAGCATGATAACAAACAACTTCATTTTGGCTATGATAACTACAAAATATGGGCAAATGTATGTTTGCAGTGTTCTTCACAGTACTGTATTGTTTTCAACCAGAATAGCTAATGATGTGATCAGTAGCACAATTCTGGAGGACAAAACAGGTGGTCTGATGGCAATTTGTGGCAATGGAAAGGTCATCCTGGTGGAATTGAATTCAAATAATTTGATGAGATTATTGAGGAAACAAAAGGCTTAAACACATATTATCGTGTCATAATATTGATGGAACATTTCATGTCGTTCCACCATTAGCTGTGGATCAGAATGTCTCACGACTTGGCTCAAGCAGGGCGGACCAACCTGACCACTTCGGCCTGCATATCAGCACCTGAGATTGGCGGGGACATACTTATATCAACGAAACTATAAGCCAAAGCCCACTATTTTGATCACTGAGTCTATCTGTTAGTAAAGTTCAATGTATGTGCCATCAAATTTTGGCATCTGTAATACTACATAGTTGATTATATCAAACATAATTTGTCGAGGGTATTTACTTAATATTGTTCGTCTGTATCACAGTGTGTTGTTCTCTCTATGCGTTACTAGTACTTTGATGTGAACCCTTTTGGGTGGGCGGCCTCGTGTGAGTTGTTTCCATGTTGTTTCATAACATGTTTATATGATAATCGAAGGTAGCAACTAATGAATGCTTGGAATTCAGTCATGTCCGTTGACGGTCTGTTTGTTTCAGTCTTTCTGACGAGTGCACTAGTTCAATGTGGCGCCCCATTCCACTCCCTTGCCGTCAATGAGAATACCTGAACTGAATGTTGTCAGTGGTCAGTTTGGTAGTTCAATCCTGAAAGCAGCCATTTTTGCGCTTGCCATCGCCAACAGAGGCCGATGGTGATTACCACGACAAACCAGCCTGACCTAAAAGGACGGGAGACGTGTCCGAGGATGGCGACCACAACTGTTTGGTGTTGGAGTTGATTAATGTTTTAGGCTGTAGTCGTTGTTGTCTTCATCGTCTTGAGATGAGCCCTCGAAGGAGGATCTGCTCCAGGAACAGCAAGGCAGCTCCACCAGGAGATGAATCACGAGGGTTAGCATGAATGTCATGGCCAGTCTTGCAATGTAGATGTTCATCATGTTGTAGATGCTCACGTGGAGTCCATGCCGGACGAGTCCACTATGGACGTGGATGAATATCGGATGGATAAGGTGGTCAATGAAGATGAGCCGGCTGAGTGGAATGAACGTCGACAACGACAACACATCCCACAATAGTCTCCATTTACCTGTTGCTCACTGGTGTATGAGGTAGCCGCTGACGATGGCCCAGCCCACCCGGTGGAGGGCCCAATAGATGAAGGCCCAGGTTTGGGTGAAGTGGTGCTGGTGGAAGACAGACGAGAGCACCAGAACAGCGATCAGGCCAACAACAATGGCCACAACAAGCTCGTGCCCCATCGAGTGATATGCCTCCTTCAACGATGGTTTCGATAACGGACGCTTGGCTTCTATTGATCTGAGCAGTATAAAACCACTCGCCATACCCACTAGGAAGGGGCCGAGATTATTGAACAAGCTGGTGTACAGTCTGAAGAGGTTGTCGTCCAATTCCATAACGCCTAACAGGAGTCATGCTAGCACAGACATCCTGAGAGAGAGAGAGAGAGAGAGAGAGAGAGAGAGAGAGAGAGAGAGAGAGAGAGAGAGAGAGAGAGAGAGAGAGAGAGAGAGAGAGAGAGAGAGAGAGAGAGAGAGAGAGAGAGAGAGAGAGAGAGAGAGAGAGAGAGAGAATCTACTGACCAATAATAGAATGATGGAGCCGATGAGAAACAGCAGCATTAGGACCGCCACGAGGGCAAACAGATATGGGACTCGCTGAAGAAGTTGTTCGTAACTGGTAGATTGGCCCACCATTTGTTGCGCCAGGTGACGCCCAGCCGCCGACTGGACCATCTCGGGCAACATCGGCCCGTCGGAGAACAGCGGTACCACAATGGCCACCCCAATCACGGCCACGTAGGTCGGCCAGAAGCGCAACACTTTCCTGCCAATAGAATGGAGCAAAACTAGACCGCAACTGGGGCCCCCACCATTGAGGCCGCAGTTACTGGTCGCGGCGCCCAGTTGCGAGGTCTTGTAGACAAACACCAGACACCCGTAATGTAGAGTAGAGTGTCGATTCCGAGCCTTAAGATGGTGATGGCAAACCAGACACTGTCTCGGGTGACGTTCATGTTGATAATAGAGCGGTAATATTGGTAATTATTGGCGCTGGGATAGAGGAACGAATGGCCGACGGTGACCCAAACGATGACCAGTACTTTCAAGCCCGACAGGTGGCTCAGGACATTGTCAACATTGATTATGGTCGTGCTGGTGGACTCTACCGAAGCTGATGGTGGCAAAAAGCTGATAGTCGCCAGTTTGTCCCCGTCCTGAGCGCCGTGTTTGTTGTCATCCGCATCCAACTTGTCGATTTTAAGCCACCTCAATTGTTCACTGTATACGTTCATTGGTTGTGTCTTGATTGCGGGTTCCGTCGATAGGTCGTTGTAGGAGTCCGACTGCTGCCCATCGACTGTTGTGGTCTCTATCGATTCCTCTTGGGTGGAATGTTTGCAAACAAATCGTAGGTGTCTCAAATGGAGCCCATCCTCGCTGTTGTCGTCAGCCAACGAGTCGTAGTCTGCATCTTGTTTTCGCATGAATTTCCTCCAATTGAGGCTAATGAAAAAGCAAGTGAGCAGCCTGACGGCCATAATTCCAATGGGCCCTGAAAGTTGGCTATCCGACACGAGATCTTGCATCTGTAAGGCTAGCTGTTCTGTCTTCAGTTTGGGCTGTTGTCGAGTTCCAAATTGGTCAGCCAAGTGCGGCCAATAACGCTCGACGAGGGTGCCAAAGAAGGTGAGGCCGACGAGCGAGGCGAAGGTGTGGCATGATGGCCAATTGTATGGAATCGGACGTCAGCTGAGCCCTTCAGGTGGTTGCTGTCCTGGCAGTTCAGCATCTGGCCATTGAGTTAAGAGTTCTGGGCGACCAGGCGATGGATCTGATCGAGATGGTCGCTGCCGCAACACTACGGAACGCAGACGCCCATCTGGAAGCCAGTGGTTGAGTGGTTGCCGGTCTAGTAGTTGCATATCAGCTCGTCCCAGAGGATTCCATCCGGATAGTTACCCTCGGGAACTGTTTGGTCGGCCGCCAGACGATTGTGATTGGTGCCTTAGCTCGATACTAACGAGACAGTATTTGCCCGAGAAGGTGCCCTCCTCGGCCTCTACCTGTGGATCTACGCCTGGCCTACTACTCGCCGAAATCGGTGAGTAAACCGAACATCACTCGGCTGGGGATCTTGGCCGAGGCAACCAGGAACTTGAAGGCGTAAGATTTGATGTCGCCCCAAGCCGCCGGCAAAGTTTGTGAGACTGGAGAAGCAGCCGCCACTGAGCGAGAGCTTCTCGAACATCTGGAGGCCCGACCGAGTGGCTCCTCTTGCAGGTTTCTCTTGATTTTTGTCTGCAAACACGACTGGAAATAAACCGGTCCCCATGATCTGTAAGATTCTTTGTTTCTGCTGGCTCATCAGCTGATACACCTTTACAAGCCCCAGCATCACGATCATCGCCTCCAGCGCCTGAGTCATTGTTGTTGTTGTTGTTGTTGTCTTGGTCGTCGTCGTAATCGGGCGCTACAGTTGAGGTTGTTTCTGTCAGTTTGGGTGTAGTCGTGGTGGTGGGCGCTGTTTCACTCTGAGGCGAAAGGCGAATCAGTTATCTTGTAGGGTTGATGCTGCTCTGCTCTTCTGTTGTTCACTTGGACGTACTGTAGTTGCTGTATTGTTTCCGACTGTCAGTTCGTGCGATAATACTATCGCAGATGGTTGCTCTTCGAAGGACTTGTGGGCCAAACTTGGTGAGGTTATGAGGTCGCAATTCGCACAACAAACAAGATGGTCACACCCGAACTACTACTTGCGGCCTGACGAGATTTGCGTGGTTGTCCTGGCTGTTGCTGTGGGGCTGCCCACCCAACTACAAAGATGTCCTATCTCTGAATATCGACACACCTGACAGATTGTCTTGACACTGTTGCGGCAACTCTGCTGCAAACGCCACCCCTTCGAGCTTTGTTAGTATGTAACTCGTTACTGGCATGGATGCATCTTCTCGTCGTCTTCGTGGCCGCCGCTGTCAGTTAATTGAGTGGCGATAAATAGGGCGAGTTGAAGCTGGAGATAACAATGATAACATCAACAGGAGGGCCAACAAATTGCCTGCCATAAGAAACAAGATGATGAATAGAGAGAATCCACTGCTCATTGCAAGTTGTCGCAGTGGTGGTCGTCGTCTTCTTGCTTTCCTCTCAACATTAGTTCAACAAATGCCTACCAACTGATGTCCGTAGATGGTTTGAATAACATAATAGGGTTGGTCTAAGGAAGCTGTCGGGTTGCCTATCGAGAGATCGGACACGATTAACTGGTTGGCCTCATCATTTCAGCCAGTCAAGAGACTTGGAGGCGAGCACCTGGCAGATATTATGCTCTATTTGTGTTTGCTAACCAACATTTGTTGTTTGCGAAAGTGGCGAACAACAATCAACGAGTCTACTTCATTCATCGCCTGTTGCCTGTCTTGATTGGAGTCTGTCTAGGCGGCGACAATATTGAGAGATGACACGAGAACGCGCAAAGTATGAGACGGCCGCATTTGGTCATCAAGAGTCAATCAATGAAACATGGCACAAAAGTTGTTATGTCAACGCGACAAAGAACACCTACTTGTTGTGGATACATTCCATTGTGTCCATGTAATCATGCATTTTTCTTTTTCAAATCCAAATATCACTTATCATGTATAAGTGATAGCCTTCACGGAATTGTGTCAGCCATAATAATAATCCAGGCTCATCTACGTTAGGCACGTCACAAACAACATCACAAGCAACAATCTTAATTGCTGCCCACAGTTCAGGTAACAGATTGAGGTACATTTTATTGGAATGTCAACGACAGAAGAATATACAACAAATGGTCAGGCCGCTTCACCGACCATCCAATTCAATACTCTAAATGGAACAGATTTTCCAACATCAATTGTTTGCTCCTCTCGGTCCACCTGTTTATGAAGTCCTATGTGTGTGCTCTCTCAATCGATCTCGCTCTGACTTAAGTGAAGTGTCTGTTGTTGACCACCAACCACATGTCCATCGAGAAGCAGATCAGAGAGACCCCAACAAGACAGGACCTGTCCACCAGTGATGCCGTGAATAGAAGGGCTCAATTGGAAATTTCTCCAGTGACCGAATCGCTGGCACAATATTTTTAAAATTTCGTCCAACCATTCGGTGGGTGAATCCACTTCATTAATTAGTTTGGCAATCATTTTGAGAAACCTTTTTGTCCAACAAATATTTTACGTAAACAAACTCCATCATCATTGATGTTCAACAGTTGTTCTATGTCACTGACCATAACAAATTCCGTCTGCCCAGATTCGTCCATCAAGCATAACAACAGCCAGCATTTTCAAGGTTACAATTAGATCAATTATATACATATTATCAAAATCATCGCCTTATTTAGACATCAATGGCACGACGCTCAAGTGTGTCGTGAGTCATATCAAATCCAATTACGAGCAGAAGTCAAATTTCATGAGTAATTTAATGCTAGTCTCGTACAACACGGTGATCCAAAAAATCAATCCTCTTCATCAATGTTTGACGCGATGTTCAGTATTGTTGGCATTTGATTATTTTGCATGTAAACGAGCAATTTGAGTGGATGAGAGAGATGGAGCCAATTGGATGCGCTCGAAATTTCAAGATTAAATGAACATTCGAATATTGTATCAATCAAAAAGACAGTTTGAGGGTTCAAATAAGCTAGCTTCTTAATATTAGTCGTTGTTGAAATAGTTGAATTTAAAGAGACTCTTTGATCAGCAAAAATTCATCACCAAATCACGACCACCCGACAGTACTCACACTGACCTCTCATCTGAGACTCCTGTCCATCAAGATGGCCTTTACAGGGGGAATTTGGATTTGGCTGACGATCTTTGTCACAATTTATTACAGCGAGAAAACGTTGGCAAGGCCAAGACATGATGGACACGATGGTTTGGCTTACAGAAACCATAGATCACCATGTGAGAACATCACCAAGGCGAAATCCATCGGGATATGTAGGTTACCCACCTACAACTAGTATTGTAGGATACCCACCTACAACCAGTATTGTAGGATACCCACCTTCATCCAGCAATCCAGGATACCCACCTGCGCGTAGACCCGCCGTTTAAGACCTTCAACAATGATGGTAGGAAGGTCTCGTCAATGGCGCTCACTCAAAGATTATATTGACTAACTGAATGGCGTATGACCAAAACAGATCCTCTAAGATCTATGCGCCAATCTGGCAAAAATTATATGGTCAAGAAGAATTCCATCACCATGTGGTAGCATTCATTTCTTTTATCTGAATGAAATAATTGTTCAACCGCCCAAATCCGCCAACCATAACAACAACAGTTTTATGTCTGTGTTTATTCTAAGCCCATGATGAAGGTCAATCTAATATTGTTCATCACTCTTTGCCACGCAAATCATTGAGTAGTTTCGATGAGATCATGGCTCTGTCGGCAATGATTTTTGACAGATATCAAGTGGTATGGAAATAACGTAGACAACGACGGCCTCTAACATCCACCTGTGGTATGCGACGATCGACGAGGTTGAGTATGGCACAACTTGTTCGAGTCTTTATAGTCAGAGAATAATATTCAAGGATATATAAACTGACCCATCTTTCGTGGATCTTGCACCATGGCACCTACAAGAACAATTTGGCTTTTCCTTGATATTCAATGAATATTCCACATAGCGAAAGAACATTGGCCACTTTGAGTTACGATGATCAAGATGGCCAACGAAACAAGATTTTCCGGTAGCTAAGGGAAGCCAATGAAACCCACCATCTCTGATCGGCGAGCCAAGCCAATGGAAGCCTCTGACAAGTTTGCTGGGCAGGCCCCATCTATCCGACCCACCGGTAGATTATATTTACTAGTTGAGTTACCAAGAGATATGAGCTAGAATTCCTTATCAAGTGACAATAAGATCACACCATCGTGTTATCAGCCAGACGAATGAGACTGACAACTTCCAAGTGAAAGCTGTTCACCATTTCCCAAAAAAGTCCGAGCTGTTTTACATGAACGCTCTAAATTCGCTCGCAGAGTCTGTACTTACTCCTACTAAAATCAATAAAGTTGAGCGTTCATATAAAGACAGCTTTGACATTGTAGCGTTCCTGCGGCAGCTGGGCGATAACTGCAGTTGGGTGGCTGCGCCGAAAGAACTTGTAAGAATAATTATTCTAACAGAATAAACTTATTTGTAAACTCCTTCCATGGAATATATCTGGTACCGTGTTATTATCAAGGAATTCTAATGATATCATCTCATCTTCAATTGGTGTTGACTTATGAGGGTGAACTAGAAATTTCAACATTCTGAGTTATTCTAGTGATGCCTTCACCCAATCAATGTCAGGTTATTTGGATGCCAGATCATGACTTTACTTGTGCTTTCGCTTCATGAAGCGGATCCAATCTCGAGGTTCGAGCAGCTGATAAGTGAGATGTTATATTCAATAATTCGCTTCTATTCGCTCAAGCTCCAAGTTAATTCTTATCTGTATTGATGTTATCCTATGTATTAATATATACTTGTTTTCGATGATCAGTACATATTTATAAGATTCTATATTAACATGAATGAACAGTCTTCGAGATAGCAGGCAACAACATTATAATTCACATATTCAAGATGATTTAATTGGCTCATGGATGCAGGAGGAGGGAGGAACCCCAATAGCAGCAACAACAACAGTCGATAGTATGTCTTCGAATATATCTCACGACCACAAATCTCCTTCTTCCTCCAAAAGTGGAAATAATCGACAGACCCAGGACTAGTGAGAATAGTGATGAAAAACGAGATTTAATTTCAGTAAGGAGGAATTGAAGGCTCGCTTGTCGCCAATCCAATACCAAGTCACTCAATTGAAGTCCACCGAAAACCAAACTCTGGTGAATATAACAAATTCGATAAGCGAGGGGAATATATCGTTGTATTGTTTGCGGACAGATTCTTTTCAAATCGGAGGCAAAATATGAGTCAGGTTGTGGATGGCCGGCGTTCTTTGATGCAGCCGATGAGGATAAGTTAAAATTTGTCCAAGATTTTGCTTTAGTTGGCTCAAGCAACCTACTTCTTCTCGCTAAAAATGCAAATCTAGTCAGAATAGAAGTATTATGCAAGAATTGTGATGCTCATCTTGGCCACAAATTCGACGACGGGCCCAAATCAAGGAGGCAAGAGATATTGTATCAATTCGGCAGCTTTGAAGTTCGAATCGGCAATGGACATCGGCAAGTAACTGCAAAACAGCTGTTCGGCGACAATGCCATGGGTAAGGCGGCCAATTAGCCCTGAACATATTTTCAGTCATCACTTGGAAGAACTGAGTCACGATGACTGTCTCTTTCGAAGAATGCACCAATAAGAACCTATAGTTTGGCCAGCTTATCAGCGAAAACGAATAATTGTGATGATTCAATGTGACCTTCCGCCTAGTTTGAAAGTCACGATTTACAATGATAAGCGATCGTTTCTTCTAATGAAAGTAAGGTTGAGCCAAGAGACAACACAACTATACAATCGAACATGTTGTGCAATTTCTTCAGCGCCATAAGAACCAAGATAAATAAAATATAATAACCAATGAGTGCTCTCTCTCTCTCTCTCTCATGGTACAAAAGAATTGCATGGTCGACGAAAACACTTTCGTCTTAGGGAAATAACTTCGGCGCTCAACCTATCCAGCCGCTTGTTGGATTGAGTTGGGAGGCTCGTTCTGGTGATGTTGTATTGTCATCAGTTTGTCTTGTTGTTATGATACAACGACACAACGACCGTCCGACTACCATTCAACAACTTGCTCGACTAATGAACAAACCGGCAGAATTTTGTCCCCATCCGAAAGTATAACTAGCTTGTTGTCCTGGTGACTTTACCTTCGTCAAACAGTCAAATCTACAATTTGCTATGAACGAAGCTTAATTTTTTGTCAATTTTGCATCTATATGGTTGTTGACATCGATACAAAATCGTTTGTTAGCTTGTTAACTAATCTTATCCTCTCTGGCCTGCATATTCTGTTGCCATATTGCAACGTTTGTCTTAGGGGGGACGCCATGAGTGGGAACACAATGAAAACCCCTAAATGAAGTAGTGAATGAGTAGCAAATCCTTCATAGCCGGCGTCCGTAACAAGTCGCGACCGTAAATGGCCGACCGAATTGAGTGGCGAAGTCATTCATCGATCCCAAGTCATTCGTAGAAGACATACACTCGCAACCATCGCAATAACTTAATCAATATCGAACAAATCTCAATCCTGTCCACATCTCACATCTAAAATTTCAATATTAACAACACTATCATCATCATCATCATCATCATCATGAGTTGTAATCAAACAGTCAATTCGGTTGGACAAGTTGTTCGCCTGTGCTCGCTCTCATTGAGTTTGATCATCTTGATTTCGTTCAGTATGAGCCAAGCCGATCTGCAGGCCACATCATCGTGGACCAACTCAACAGGTAGATACGATAAATACCTGAAGCCTATTGGTGGACAAGCAAGCAATGGATCCATCGAGGCCAGCGCTGAGATGGCCGACTCTCTCTTGAGCCCAGGATCTCCAATGGTTATTTCGCCCGACGCGGAGAATTTCCATTTCACGTTGGTGTTTACATCGATGGTGGGTATGTTTGTGGCGGAGTTTTGGTAGCTGACGGTCGCATCTTGACACTGAAAACATCTGTAGAGTAAGTAAATTGAATAATAATTGTTTTATAATCAACCAATTAAATAATTAATCAGTTCCATTTGGTCATTTCAATTAACTATAAATTAATATCATAAACCAATCAATGTCAGCAGACATGAATCAAACCAGTATCAAATCAAAGTAGGTGATTATGACATAGATGAAGATGATGGCGAGCAAACTTATGATGTTAGACGCAAAGTTGTGGATCCAATTTCAGAGCTAGCAATGTTGTTCACGGAGCATATCGATATGAATGTTGGCCCCTACCAGTTTATTCAATACAAGTACCTATCTACCAGCATGAAACATTCAAGGGGACTCTTACTATCACAGGCTGGTGCTGCAACTATCGGCGGTCCCTACTCGATGACTCTCAAGAAGGCTGAGGTTTCCCGTTCGCAAGTGCAACCAGCCTAGTTACGGATATTTTTGTTCAAAAGGAACCAATATGAGCCCTTGCATCGGAGATGCCGGCGGGCCAATCTTTGACAACAATGTTAAGAAACTAGCGGGAATACAAGCTGGTCTAATTGATTGCTCAGAAAGTTGTAGCGGCCCAAAATGCATAGGTAAATACATCAATATCTTGCAACATCTCGACTGGATAAGAAGACACATTTAAATCATTGACGACAACCACAACAACTGCTCATTGTTTTACTTATACTTATACTTATACTGATTTATGTAGCTGGAATTCAAATCGAACTCAATCTCTATCTATGAAGATAAACAATAAAAATAATCGATATCATTATGTTTGGTTGCCAACTAAAAGATGGCTCCTGCTTCAATCGTGAAACATTCTGTTTTCTCCCGTAAATGTATCTAGTTTAGTGATCGGGAGATGTCGATACAATCTTCTAGCATATGTTGCAGTGTTTGTACAACTGTAACTGTATGTATACGACTCTCTCGAGCCAACATCGAAAGCTTTAGGTCCTCCGAAGGATAAGCTAGACCCTTTCATGAGTCAATCAATCGAATCAATAACACGTGACATATGTGACGCAGTTCATCGAGTTGAGACAATAGTGCATGGACCACACAAACATAAATGATTATCATGAAAACTATCCCTGGACAACATAAATCACAACGAGACTTGATTTGATCAGAGGAACTAACAGCCGATCAATTAGCATAATAATTAAATGGTAGAGATCAATGATTAATATACCACCATATTGTTTAATTGTCGAGGTGCAATCAGTGCAGGGAGTAAGCCACATTTCAAGTTTTACGTGATGTTTCATATGAGATTGCAGCTGAATTCTTGTGCTTATTGCAAATGTTTATCTCCTCTCATTTCAATGCTCCCGGTGAGCAAGTGTCACCTCTCAACAAGACCTTCGCCGGCTACAAATAAGCTAAGACATATCAATCAAAATTATTTATAAGAAGATACTTTATTTTTGTGTGCTGATATTGTCCGTTGCTCGAGCAGCATATCCTAACTAGTCGTTGGCATCTCTTTGGAGGCCCTCTGATAATTATACTAACAAGCTGGCCTTATTCATTGGCTGACAGGGGCTCGAGATATGCTTTTGATGGTCTACATGACTGATTCATCACGAGAGAGTTACTTGATGTATCATTTGGGAGATATAATCAGTGCCAACTACTCATGAGAGGTAGAACGAATTGCGGCCTTCTTCGCCTGAGAGATCTCAATTTCTCTCTCATGATTTCACAGGAACTATACTCAGGTAACTTGAGTGTAGTTCACACAGGTCATTACACTCGGCAAGAAGTGGTCGGGATTCTGGCCTGGCTCCAGAGTTTTGCGGACAATGGTCAGAGGCGGCGAGAGACTCCGGAGGCCTCCGTAGGGGGAGCCGAGGCGAGCCAGTGATGAATTGTAGGAACTTCCTCTGTTCGTCCGCATTGTAGGAGCTCAAGATCTCGAATAAGTATTTGATTTGGATGCTCTCTGCTGGGTGAAGCCGTGGTCAGTCTTACAAGAGTCCATGAGCATTCTGACGTCCCAAATTTGGAAGCCTGAGCCACAAAACAAAGAGATGCAACTCCTCGGGATAGAATATTCTAAGATGGTGCAGTGGAACTATGGACTCAAAGCCCGCCTTGAATGCCTCCATTTGACGCCTAACACCCTCGGACAATGTCCAGTGCCTCAGCAGCTTCACATATTGATCGAGGTTGTCCAATTTAGTCAGGATAGATTTGCCCCTTTCTTGAGCTCGATAGACGAATAACCAGGCAAAAGGGTAAAATCCAGGTTGAGATCTTCAATGGGGCATCCATCGAGCGTCAACACCTCCGGGCTTATGTTCGCAAATATATCCTCTGAACTGATCAACGATTGACTTGATTGGCTGCCAACCTGTTGGCGCAGTTTCAATCCATACTCTTGGCGGTGGTCATTTTAGTCTCCATTGAGCTTGAATTGGAGGCCTCCTTAGAGGCTCGGTGAGCAATCATAATGTTATACAACTGGGCTATCCCTATGCATATGGAACAATGAACGCGACATCGTTGGGTCAATCTGAACCATGTCGGCCAGATCAATGTGGCCTCTTGCGACAACAGCCACTTATAAAATGGTAAGCTAAATGTGATATCAATCATTCTCGAGTCCATCAGTGCCTTGGCCATAAATTTACCCAACAATTTGTAACGATTGCGTATCCTCGACACATTGCCCAGTTTGGTGTTGCGAGCCAATGGCATTGGAAGCAATCCACTTGGCGAATAAATATATTTCTTCGATGGTGTTTGATCAATGGGCGACTTTGCCAGTGAGGCTGGCGGCGGGGGCGATGGAATCGTTGGCATAGTTAGCGCACCAACCTTTGTTTTCTGGCCCCTCCACCAGCAACACCGCCACCGGTTGGCCTACTCAGCTTGGTTGGACCGTTTTTGACATAGATATTATTATTGTTTGCTGTATTATTATTGCTATTACGGAGTCGAGGCAGACTTGCCGGCCGAGCCATATTCCACAAGCCTACCACATGCCAAAATTGTCGCTGCCTGGCCTGTTGTTGCTGCTGTTGTTGTTCAATTGGACATCTCCTCTTGAATGGCTGTGTCCTTGGCAATGATAGAAGTCGAGGAGGCCGTCCCGCGGTGGGCTCCTTTCGATAGAGATTCATCCTCTGGTGGTTGTATGAGTGATTGCAGGCCGGCACGGCCTCACTGCGCACTCCCATCTCCAGATCGGCGCATTGCATTTTCACGAGAAGCTAGAGCGTAAACTCCAATGTTGGCCCCAATCCAGTACCAACCTCATTCTCGTATGATATCTCCAACACTGTCTTAGAATTTGTCAATTCATTCAATATTATCTCAGCCTGTCTAAATAAATCGTCGCGGCTAACTGTCTTCTTGCGCCTCTTCCAGCCGGGGCGCCACTCTGTCCTCTGGACTATTCAATTCGGACGTGGTGTCAATAGACGCTGTAGGGCTCGGTCTCGATCGAAACAGGTGACGTAGAATAACAATTGACGCGTGTCAGATGGTATGAGAAAGGGACAAGCGTAGGCTAGTTGGGGTAACCAATTTGTTGATTGCCTAGTCATTATAACCAGGGGATCCTGGGTTGACGTGTCGCCCATGTGGCAGCTAATTTAGTATTAATAAACTCTGTGTTTCCTATCACCTGATGAGTATTGAAGCTAACACCATTCCTATAGAACCAAGACCAATGCCTGGTGAGTCCGAATATTGCCCGTAACAAAACAATTATCTCAACGGAGGATCCTTCAATGTGACTGACTGCGGCAACTTTGGACTCAAATATGGATCCAGTGGACAGGCGATTGGTGGCACTTTTCCCTCGGCCCACAGATCGTCCACCTTCTTCCCTAACGACTGGGTGTTCGATGGTAATAGGAGGAATACAGTGATGAGGATGAATTCCTTGTATTGTATCTACGTCCAGGTGATGATGATGCTGTTGACGAGTAGACGAGGAAGTGGCTGATGCTGGAGGTGTGCTGTTGATGTCGGTGCTGGCAGCCCAGCCCCGCCCTGATGTTGTCGCCGTTGACGATGATGATGTTGAGGAAGAGGTTGAGGTCGTTGATGAAGTTTGTTGTAGATGAGAATTGAGTGGACCAGAACTGGCAGATTGGGTGGTGGTGATTGTCGTTGAAGTTATCTGATATGAGTTGTTGGTATTCATGAAGATCAGATGGACGCGAAGTTGTCTGCAGGATCGGATGGTGGCGGTGGTGGCTGAGGCCCTCCTGGGTGGACCTGGAAACTCTCTTCGTTAGATACACTTGCGAAGTGGGTTCGCCCCTACCGGACACGCCAGAAGTGGAGGCACCTGGTTGAGATTCAACATAAGGTCTATAATAGATGGTATGCGTCTCTGTCCACATATTTGAATGGCCAACAACTTGTACATCATTCTCTTCCATGTCGGCATTGTTGCCCAACAAAACCGGATTACCAAATTTGTCTTATGGCTTGATAAACAGTCATATTATATGGTAGAATCTGATCATCAACAGAAAGCTGTAGTCAGTGTCTTCCAGTGGGCTGTGTCATCATTGTCATACTGTCATCCATCTCGTCTCCCGAGTTGTCATCAGAATTATCGCGCTATCCCTTATTTTGGCATAACCTCTAACTGTCAAGTATTTCTCTATAGCCTGAACAATGGCCAATGGGTCTATCTTGGACGGGTCCACCTTTCCATTGTCTCGAGATTGTTGCATTGTGGGTGTCGTTGTAGGTTACACGCCAGGCTGATGTGTATTGAAGAATTTCAGCGCAGGTGCGCCGCGTGTATTACCACTTCCCAGACCTGATAGATCATGAAATCTAACTGGAAATTGTTCCAATTGAGATATACATGCGTTGAGTTTGGTCACCAAGTTCATCAGAGGCACTGGATCGAGTTTTAAGGGAATTCGTATTCGTTCAATAGCAGTAATAGATGTCTCGGATCCTGAGGTAGACCCAAGAAGACAGATAGGAAAGCCCTTATTCTATTGTCACGATCTTCCAATTCATCACCATCGACATGTGTTGCAGGAACTTGACCAACTTTGAGACCAAACCACTGTGAATGAGCTCAAAAGATGATATATCACCATTCGCTAGGACTGCCTTGAATTGTTGCAACGCCTCGATCATATTCTCGTCCAACATCTCCAGGGCAGTGGTTAATTTGCCTAGAATGTCCATGGCAGAATGTGAGGCGCCACTTGAGCCACTGCTAGTCTTTACTCTTCAAAGGTTTGCGCCTGTCTAACAATCCAATCTTTCACTTCTTCCTTACGGCTCGAGGATGGAGATGCTACTCTTGTTGGCCAGCTTCTTTGGCTGATGCATCACACCTTCGCGACGAAAATATATCGAGAACACATCGGGCAGCTTCTCCATTAGAATGGTGGCCATTTGGATTACTCCAACCAATATACGTTGATCAGATGAAGACAACATGGCCGCTATGTGACTTGAAACGGATGATTCCTGAGCAATTGACGTAGGGTCTCAGTCGGACTATAATAGAATATTCTCAAAAGGCCGATAGACATTTGTGGCGCACTGATGGACCCGCGGAGCTGCTATATATCTCATACAGGACACCGCAAACAATGCCTGAGCGAAGCTCTCAGAACTGCCGGATTCTTCTCAATGTATAAGCCGGCCCAGGATCTCGGTCAGTCTCGGCCTGTTGATCTTGCGAACTATCCATTGGCACCGGAGGCTGTGGCTGTTGGTGGTTGATTTCCTCTTGAACAGGTCGTGATATATCTGTTTCCTCATTGATCTGTTGCATTGTTGTAAAATCAATAGTATAAGTCTTACCCGTAGTGACCAGCGTCACCTCCTCGTCGCCAGTCCTATGGGCGCTCTCTCCCATATCTTGTTGTCCGCAGCATTGTATCTATGCCAATTGCCCGATCATCTCGCCAAAGCCATGTTACAGATTCTTGTGTAGATGTGGTCTCTCTTCCTAACTTGCAAGGCATTAATAGAAAAGATACCATTTGTTGGCAATTTTGGCATTAATTCGGCTATCAAAAGTTAGTTCATACAATTCTTGTGGTGTTCTATTCGGTAATTCAACGCTTTCGTTCAGTTTGCTGAAACAAGACCCAGAGGCTGTTGTATCGTTCAATGATGTTGACGAGGCATTAATAGTTTGGACTGTTATTTTGTTGTTGTTGAATTGCCGCTCATTAGATCACTAGTATTCATATTGATGAGACTTATTGATTGACGATGATGTTGACTTTTGTCCAACTAATAGATATCTTATTGTTGACACAATATCTGAAGATGAAATAATCGCACTGCTAATTCTGGACAACTTTGGCACATCAAGGCCATCATTCTAATAATCATCACAAAGGTATTGATGCTTATTACAGACAGAGTTGCCAATAGCAATTGTGTTAGATTATCTAATAGATTGCCACTAGCCACTTCTATCAATATGGATGGCTCATTTTGGTAATGTTCAACTAATCTACAGAAAGCTAATTACGATGCTTTCAACACTCTTTCTTGTCGGTTGAGAAGTTAAATGAGAGCTCAAAGTGACTAGCGAATCCTGAATAAATGTAAACTCCTCTGGTGTTATATTCTGGCAACAATTGGCGGCTATGGTCAATGCCGATCGTTGGGCATTGATTGAGAAGAAGTCCAAATAGGTGAGACAGGCGGATACGCCACGGGCATGTAGGAATGGCTCTACTATGTCGTCGTGATAGCATCTCGAGTGCAGTCAATGATTGTTCGGCAACATCCATACATTGAATAACTTGTAACTTTTCCAAGAAACTGGGCACTGCATCGACAACCACCGAGGCAGATCTAGCAGTGATTCCATCATATAGGTCAACGCTCGACATGCATGATTCATGATATCGAAATTGTGCTCCATATTGAGCAATTGAATCAGATTGGGTACAGCTAATTTAACTGGGAAACCAGCTAGAAGATTGTCCTCGTTGCCCATTACCAACAATTGACACATCTCCATAACAGTTTGCAACTGTTGCCCTTCATCACCATGCGCCTTGAGACCTTGAACTAATTGATGTGCCTTACTTGAGAGCTCGAGCCAATGGTTCTATGCAATAGTGTTTGCATACGAGGTCCAAGTGCGCCCAATAGATGTGATGGTACTCCGCGAGCCTCTAGGATTGCTTGTAAGCGCTCATCTCAATTTCATCTGGTTCGTTGTCACTGGTAGCCATTGAAACGGCCGCAAACGAGGTATGTTGCTCATACCAGATGTTGCGTCAACAGGATTGTTATTGTTATTATTAGTGCTATTGCTAGTGGTAGTTGCTGGAGCTGCTGAGACATTGGCTGATCTGCTCGAATGGCGTCCACTGGATGGCTGCTGGCCTGATGAGGCCCCAAAGCAATGAGACGAAGTATTTGTCGGTGGCATAGATGTCAGCTGGCTTGTATTAGATGGCGCCGATTGTGGTGGCTGTGCCGACGAGGAAGACGACGTAGCAACGTTCGATGACGAAGCTTGATGTTGGCCATGGTGGTGATGATGGTGTTGTTGTTGTCCTTGTCTATGGTGTCGCCTGAACCATGACCGCATGGTGCAATAGTGTTGGTTGTATTGGTGGTTGATGATGATGATGTTGATGTCGATGTTGATGTGCTCGAATGCTGGCCAGCTGGTGTAGCTTGCGCTGCTGGTTGATTATGTTGTTGTTGTTGTTGAATCGATTGATCGTTTGTTGCATCATTATTATTGTTTCCCTTTTCATTACCACCAATCATACTGCTAGTAGTGGGAGTTGAAGAATTGTGTTGTTGATCACCCAGGACCTCTTGCGCAGTGGCTCTTGTGTTTGGATATTCATGTGAAGCTTTATATATAATTATATATATATATATAGTATCGTGTATTAAATTTGCTCTCCTGATGAGTGAACTGACGAGATGAGCTCAAGACGTTTTGCCCTATCATAATTAGGTTTTGGTTTACCTTATATGATATAGTATGATAGTAGTAATAGTGATGGTAATTATTGTAGATGATAGTAATATTGTAGCGCTCCGAGGTTTTAATTCCGTTCCCAAGTGATGTTTAATAATGATATACAATAAAATATGGATGATTTTTGTATCGATTGTAAGTGTAATATGTTTGGTGTAGATAATATTCTCATGCCCTTGTATGAGCTAGATGTTAATATAGTATTTGTTACCCAAGTTTGAAGAAATATGACAATATTGTGTATTGTTGATGATGGTTTTCAATAATAACTATAACCATAAACAACCTTGGGGTGTAGTAGAATCGTTTGTTAAATGTATATGTGTGGTATTTGAGTTTGAGTAAGTGTGTTTATGTGTGTGTCTAAGAGTGTGTTTTTGTATGAAATAGAATTTAAAAGGTGAAATAAGGTGAAATGAATTTCTTTTTCTTTTTCGCTTGATAATAGAAATTGAAAAGTCGTCGGACTCGCTCTTTTAACTGAGGCGTCTACGACGACGACGATGAACTACAAGACGATGGTGATGATGATGAAGACAATAATGTTATTTGTTGGCCGAAAGCTGACTACTATGATGATATTACCTCTCTCCCCTCTGTGTTTCAGTCACTCTGTTTATCCTTCTCCCTCTTTCTGGTCGTCGTCGTCATTCGTTCGCTCGTTCGCTCGCTCTCTCCATCTCACACAACACATTCAGAGTACGCTTTTGCTTTGGTGGTCGCCCGTCGCGCAGGCCAACTCGCTGGCTGGCTGGCTGGCTCGTCGTCGTCGTCGATGTTGTTGTGTATGCGTTGGCTCCAATGCAGCCGCAGCAGCAGCAGTTCGTCGCCGATTTGTGAGCAAAAGCAGCAGCACCACCACCAGCGATAGGCGACGGCAGCCCAGCGCACTTGAAGAGTGGAAATTGTTCACTGCGAGTGTTGTTGTTGTTGTCGTTGTTGTTCGTGAGTGCTGGCAATAGTGGGTCAGCCAACTTTTAGCCCGTCAGCTCAGTCGGTTATGAACGAGCGAACTCGGTTGGACATGCGAAGGACTTGGGCAAAATTCGCTGCTGTTCGTTGCGCCATTCGAATACAAAGACTCGAGCCGAAATTAGTCGAACTTCGTCCAGCCCATCGGCGCGACTGTAATGTTTGAAAATCCAGTCCCCACTGCTGCTCTCTGCCCTGCGCTGCCTCATTCGTTCGTCTGGCTTGGTCGTCGTCGTCGCTCTCTTCGCATGTTCTATAGAAAGGCCAATCTCTCGTGTGTCCAATGGAAAGCTTTCGATTTGAACCTGGGCTCGGCCAACATTTTGCTCGCTCGAAATGTTGCACCCCCCCAGCTCTCACTGGCTCGCAATTCTGGCCACCACCACCACCACCACCACCATAGCCAACAGCAACAACAAAACTGAAATGCGCACACAGCCCCATTGGAAATTCACGTTCGTCGTCCGTCGAACAAAATTTCGCTTCTGTCTGGCAAATTCGCTCTCTTCTTCCAGTCTCTTCTGGTTCTGTGTCGATGGCGACGACGTCGATGAGTTGCATCAAGCCAGCGAACAGAAAACCAACAACTGATGTCTGCCAGAAGAGCGCGTCCATTTTATTATCATTATTCATCCGCTCACAGTCATTTCAGAAAAACACAACATTTAGTTTCTGGAACCAATTGTTCATCTCATCTCCTCCTATCAACTATTATTATCACCATCATCATAACCATCATTATTATGTCATGAGTTGACCATTGACATCAACTCCAACATCTGTTAGTGGGTTTTGGTCCATTTCATTAATATTTTGATCATCATCACTTCGTTATTACTATTACTTGTCTTGGGCACTGAAACTCAATTATTATCATCACTATCAAATTACATAACAACTCATATTAGAACAGCCATATAAATATATATATTAACGAACATAATTATATTATAAAGGAGGTATATACATTAACCAGCAACCATAAGTTTATTTGTATTGTACTCTTTATTATTAGATTATGTTATCATATAGTATATAGATGTTGAAAGCTTTACCGTGTTGATATTGATTCTCATCCATCCATAGATATTATTGCAATTCTCTCTTTCTCCTATCAAATTTAGTAATAACTTTTTGTTGTATTAAACATTGTTTACGATCTAAACTATTATTTATCAAATGAGAAACAACTAAGTAGAGCAACAACTCCTTAAATTTGAAAACAAGTCAAACAACTAATCAATTAAATCATTAACTAATCGAGTCAATTAATCTTATGTATGCGAGCCAGACCAAGAGGTTGTGCGTACAGGAGACCCGTCTGACGACACAAGAGTTCAACATCACTCATCGTCGGCCGAGACAACAACAGCCACAACCGAACCCAATCAAAGCTAACTCGACAGCAATACATGAGCCCATCCAAGCTGGATCACAACGACAGCTAAACCAATCAAGACAAGTAGCCACAACAAGCAAAACCTCTCCTCAAACAAGTGCTGATAATTGCTCCATCACCACCTCTAAGAGTAATATAAAAATGACTGCCTCAGCTACTGGAAATAAGACTGACAATGCAACCAATTCGCCCGTGAAAATACCCACACCTGCCCATCCCACCTCACTGGTGCATCCAAACGATAGTGGCACAACACCACACGAAATCAATAATGACTCTGGCAACCGCCCAAGTGGTGGTGGTGATGGTAGAATCATGCTGATGAATACAGCATCACCGATAATAGCAATAATGGGGATAAAAATGCCGAACATGAGCTCATAAATAAGTTGATTAATGAATCAAAGAAAGAGGTCAAGCTCGAATTGTTGCTATGTTTAAGAAATCTTGTTACGGCGTGCAATAAGAAAAAACATTCTTTGGTTAATGATCGCAATTTCACCAAGATCATCAAGCTGATAGACGAGAATCAATCGAGTTCCGATGCTTGAAAGCCCAGCTAGCTCTTCTATTATGTAGTGTTGCCAAAGGTGGAGAACAAAATGTTAAAGTACTCAATGATTCGGATGTAGATGGCAGATTATTTAACCTGATACTGAACTCCGATAATGACATCAAACTCATAGAGGCTTGTTTGAGGTGTATGAGATCAATGATGGCATGGCCGAGCGTCTCACGGACTTGGATGTTCTATGAGAGTCAGCAAACAACAACCAGCAGCCAACAACAACGAAAGCACTCAAATGACACCGATCAATTGAACACCGGACCGGCCAGGATTATAGCCTATGCAAGGAATAGTGGCTCAATCATAATTCAAGAATGCGTTGCCGATATATTTGCGGCCACTTGTAGCCGAAATAGAGACCAAACAGTCCTCCATAGATCGGGCGCCTTGGCGTGTATCCTCCAATTCCTTGAATCTCCATCACATAGAGTTATGGTTTCAGCACTCAACTGGTTGATTGTAATGTGTCTAAAGAACTCAATATTGTCTCTTGAAGCTATCAAATCAGTGTACCCATCAGGTTTGTTATTATTGGATAGACTAACACAAATGATGGGCAAAGACCAACATTGTGAGGCTCCAATTTTTGGCCGCCAAGGCGTACACTCAAATATATCGAGCCCTCACTCCTGATCATCTGAATGGTGATTCCCGTATTGTAACTCACACACTGCCAACACTGATTAGAATGGTTCATCGAGACAAATCGCCCCATTTGAGGGCCAAGGCGGCCGAATGTATAGCGTATCTGATTGAAGGTGACAGCTTACTTCAAGAGACCGCCAGCATATGTGACCATCTGATTGAATCTCTCGCAAATATGCTAGAATATGACCAAAATGTTGCTTACATTGACCTGATGAGTCCACCACAGTTATATACACCAAGTTATAGGTGTTCGCGTGAGCGCAGACGTCGCATGGAATGGGATATCAGGTCATCAGCGAGAAAAAGTCACCGCCTTCGTCGATATTTGATTTCAGATTTCACCACCAGCAGCATTATGAATTAACCAAAAGTAGACTCAGTTAGTGATATCAGCAGTGAAGTTGGCCAAGAGATGAGACGGTCGGCATTTTTAGCTCTAGCAGCGCTCGCGTCACAAAATGACGCCATCCGAAAGAAGATCTTCAACATATGCGCTGTCATGCAACATTTAATTAAGAGTTTAAATTGTGATGCCGACACGAGAACATTGCGCGCTGTTCTAACTTGTTTATTGAGCCTATCTCGATCAGTACAGCAATTGAGGACTAGTTTTGCTGAAAACACTGTCTATAGTTCGTTGAAAAGTCTACTCAATACGACATCAAATGAGGTGTTAACTCTAGTCTTGGCAATTTTGTGTAATATATTATTAGAATTCTCACCTGGTAAACAGCACTTCCTAGATGCCACCTCGATTGGCTTTTTGTGGTTTAACCAAACGATCTGATAGGAATCTAAAGTTGCATGGAATGTGGATATTAATGAATATGGTCTATGAATTGAAGGATATAAATTTAAAATTCCAGATACTCAGGACACTTGGGCCAGATCATGTGCTCAATATATTGCAGACTGAAAGCGATGAAGAGTTGATCAAGAAGACGCTTGGTTTTTTGAGAAATTTAGTATCACAACGTCCACATATTGACGCCATAATGGGCAACCATGGCGATCAAATAATGCACGCCATTTCATTGATATTAGAGAGCCCATGCTCGCAAGCCAGTATTAAGGAGCAAGCACTGTGTGTATTGACAAATATTGCCGATGGAAGCGACTCGAAGGGTTGATTATGAACAATAGACAAATTATGTCCTATTTGGCTCAAATAATTTACGACCAACAAGAGAAGACAGTGGGCATAAGATTGGCGGCCATTTGTTGTATAACAAATCTGGTCCATCGAGAGCAAGAGGGCTCATGTGAACGACGAGATCTGATGAAAAAGTTTGGCATTGAGGAGAAAACTCAAATCAATGCTGGACACCAACAACTCCGACTTGTCCAACAGGGCGCGAACGGCTTATAATCAATTCCTAATTGGTGTCGACGAAGTATGTCAATTGGTCCAATTAAAATTAAAAGAATTGCCTCTGCACATGCGGAATGTCTGGTCTTTTGTTAGCGTATTTAAAAACATGTTTTTGCAAGCCTCATCATCAGAATGAACCAACTGCCAGTCGATGTGTTGCCAGTTGTTTGCATATCCAAATGTCCAGTACTTTTAGAGCAACAGTCGAATTTAATCTTTTTATGTATTTCTTATCTTAATGTGGCCATCAATCCGAGCCGCTGGCTACTATCAATCAGCGGCTCCAGGCTCTACCAACCGAACAATAATTCCGCCGATGCTTAGATCAATTGTATTAGATTGGATTACAATTCCAGTATTTGGACGGACGAACTCCAATTCGGTGAAACATGGATATTTACAGGATCACAACTGGCCATCACAAGTACTCAACAGCAACAGATAGCTTAATCGAGTTGCTAAACACAAACCAGCGTACCAACTCATACGAGATTAGTGGCTGTAAGATCAACTGTTCCGATTGGCATTCGAGCAGCTTAAATGCTATTGGATTGTGCAATAATCATGCGAAGACATTTATTGATGTTCGAGAGGAGCCCCAAGACGGCTCACTTTTAGGTTCGGCCGCCTTGCGAATATTATTCCCACCAGTCGTTTCTGTAGCAGAATAATGACGATAATGAGTTGATTATTGGTGGACATCATTTACTGTATGACACAAAAAGAACATATCCGATCGACCAATTGAGGTGCTGCTACCCTTCGTTAGCTACAGTGGGAGCTTCAATTGACTCCCCCCAATAGGGAGAACATTTGTTCGTCCATCATTGCAGGGACAATAAACTAGAACAATGCTCATTGAATGGTTGATCAGTCGAAGAGCTTTAATACGTCAGGATCATAAATCGTATGAGTAACATCGTGTTCGATGGTGGCCAGTCGACAGTCACTATCAAAGGTGTCGATTCTATATCACCGATTACTATCTTTTCATCCAATGACGGATGTTGGAGAGGACGTCCGCTGGTGGATGTATCTGATATCTTGACTGATCTCTTCGTGATCTATATCCCTATATCCAAGACGACGACGACGACGATCATGATGATGAGCCAGTCACTGGTTGCCGAATTGAGTGATAATCTTGGCCAACAGCAGGTTTCCACTACGACAATGCAGCCCTTCAACATTGACGTCTGGTGTCTGAGTGGCAGCAACGAAGACAGCAACTCGTATCGATCTATAGAAGTCAGACGCATGAATATTGTAGATGATAACACAAGACATAAATACTTGACCCAACCTTGGGTGTGCATGTTGCGAGACGGACAACTTGAGCTCCTCGCCATCCAGGTGAAGAAGTCAATCGCATTCAATTCGATTATCATCCAACAAATGAATAAATGAGTTCAACCAAATACTCTTTACTCTTCCTCTATCCTTCTGCTCTTGAGAATTGTTCATTTTCAAGGCTCAACTGTTTGTAGCTGACCGAGTATTTGCCTGTTGAAATTTCAAATTTGTGTGTCCAGGAGCGATTGGCTCCTCTCGGCATCAAATAATCGTTGCTCAACCCCAGCATTCGATTGAGCAAATATCAACACAGCAATAACTGAACTCAAGAAGCTTCAGAAGAATTGGGACATCTTGAAGACCTGCAGAATTCAATTGTTCCACTGAAGCCAATAGAACAATATATTCTCGCTTCATCCGATCAGTACTGTTTTTGGACGATTTGCTCACTGGACTCCCGGCTGACAATTCCAATTACGCCAACTAATCAAAACATATTCACAAACAGGCGCCCCTTTGGTTCTATCTTCCAATTCATTTTTGTTTCGATTAACCAATCATTTAGCCAAAGAGATATAGTTGATCCAGTTGAAAGCAGTGTGTCCATCCACCAGGCTCAGCCTTGTATGAGGTGAGAAGATAATGATAATGCCGGCGACTGGAGTCAACAGGTCGAATTGATTCGAAGGTTACGACGACGATTAAACTCACATAAAATCATCTGCTGCACCCTCGATTTGAACTCGACTTTCGGCTCTTCCGATTTGCGCCTCCAAAATCTGCAAAACTGCAAAACTCCAAACTGTTCTTCTTCTTGCTCAGCCATTTGCAAACAATGGCCAGTTGTCGGGTCAACATCATAGAGGTGGCGGTGGTTGGAGTCAAAGGACGAGAAGGGCAACTCGAGAAGGGCAGCTGGCAGGGCCTGCGGCCAACCAACAAGTGGCGGGTCGCCGCTCTATTTAGCTTGGCTCCAATTGGCCCGGAAACAAACATTGAATGTTGGCAGAATGGAGGATGGAAATCAAATGAAATGGAGAGAATTTGATGGATAAGCGAGGAAAGTCGAGTGATTCGAGCGGCGAAATGAGAGCAAAATGAATGGATTGGCAGGAAAGTGACGAGAAACGTCGATGGATGTTGCATCAGTCCGGTTTCTCTTTCTCTTGGTCATCGCACAAAATAGGCCTCATCAGATAATGATGAGCCTTCCGGCGGCCACCACCACCACCACCGAACGTCGAGGTGTAAACAATGAACACTGGCTTGGCGATGGAGTGCAACTTGTTGTTGTTGTTCTTGGCCGGCTGGAGCTGTGAAAAGTTGCGCCATTTATTAATCTTCTCGCCTTTGTTCGGTGCAGCCTACAACTTGATGATGTTCCCTTTCGATTTGAGTTAGCCTCGGCCTGGTGCATATCACTTGCATTGGCGCGTCAAATGCACCAGATCAATCACCTCCGTCGAGCCTCGAGGAGCGAGGAAACAAGTGTCTGTCTGTCTGTCTGTCCGTCCGTCCATTGGTCGAGTGATGTTGTTTTACTTTACAGTTGACGTCGTTGTCGTTGTCCTCATGAGCCGAACAGAAGTTGGCCGGAATGTGGCGGCTAATTAATTGCAACCCCAAGTTGCTGAGGAGTAAGACTTTCTCTTTGTGCAATCGAACTGCTTTGAACTCTCTCTCTCTCTCTCTCTCTCTCTCTCTCTCTCTCTCTCTCTCTCTCTCTCTCTCTGTGTGTGTTTCTCCTCGAACTGGCCAAATTGGCCACTGAATCAGCCAATCTAAGCTAATACAATTCGGCCGAGACGGAATTATGATAATATTTGATTAATCAAGAAGCGAGCCGAGGCGAGAATGAGCTCAAAAAGGTGGACAGTGGAGATGTGTGAGCGCAATTTTAGGCCAAATTTAGTCGAGTTTAATGTATTTCGGTGGGATGAACTGGCCCACGAATGAGGTGAGACACTCTGCCGGCCGGAATGAACATCCCCGGCAGGTGAACTTGACCAGTGGACGTCTTTTTGCAGTTCATTTCACTGTCGTGCTTTTCATCGATCGCCAGCCGACACTCGTTTTTGTCGTCCCTTTGCTTGGTCGGTGGTCGGTGGTTGTCTACAGCCAACCGATATGGAACGCCACGGATTAGTTTGCTTTCGTTTACAGTTAACAAGACACATGAAACAACCTGTGGCTTCTGTTGCGTCGGCGGCGGACATTCACATAATAAATAATGTTGTTGTGGTCGTTGCAAGCCATGGAATATTCAAACGAATGAATAGCCACCGCCCGTTTTGGTGTTAATTTGCTTTGCCCAAATGCTGCCGAAGCTGAGAGCAAATGATACACAGGTAACTTGATCTTATTTACACTTAACATGGCGCTTTGAGAAGGCCAACCAACAAGAGAAGGAGTTGCAAGTCTTTATTTAGTTCGCACTCTCCAGTAGCGGACATTAGCGGAAAGTCATTTTCTTTTAATTTTATTCACTTTTCTTTTCTTCTCGTCTGCTTTGTAGGCCACACACAAACAGCAAGTGGCTTCTCTCTGTCTCATTCTTAAGGATGAATTTGATATTAGAAGAAAGAAAAGTTGTCGCCATTTATTTGTCCAGCATCGGCGATCATCTATTCAAATGATTGCATTAGTTGAACTCATTTATTTGTTGTTGTGCTGCTGCTGCTGGTCATCCACAACAAACCAGACGTGCATTCCGCCCTCCTCGCCTTAATTCATTTTGCTCGTTTGGGCCCGTGTCAGCAGTGTCCATCGATAACCACCAGAGACGACTGCAAAGAATAGCCATTCACTTGGCTGAACTAAAACAAACATTTGCACGACGACGACGGCGGCGACGGCGATCACCGCCAGATGTCTGCCCAGCTTGAACTGAATTCTGTTGGCTCGCAACGATGATGATGCAACATGAGGTGAAGTTATGTGATGAAAAAGTGGCCGCCAGACGGAGAGAAAGACATTTATCATCATCTCGTTGGCCGCCGCCGTCGTCTTATCTCGGCTCCTTTGGAGTTTCATCTGCTTGTTGCTGTCCGCCTAAGATGTTGGCCAATTTTGCAAAAAGTCTGTTATGATAACTACAGTACTGTAAGACGAAGAAGGAGAAGAAGAAGAAGAAGAGGCTGGCGATGCTACCTGGAAGGTGCGCTGAGACGAGGAATTTTTATCTTAATGAATTGTCGCCCAACCACAACGACGACGACGATGAGAATGAGACTTGCGGCCTCGTTGCCCAGCCAGCCAGACAAGTCTCGGAGCTCCGTTAAATGTTATTTACAGTTTCCAACAGACTGACACTCAAACTTGATCTTCTTCGCCTTCTCGCTGTGAATCTCTCGGCGGACCAAAAGATTCCATCTTTTTGGCTGCCAGCCGAAGATGAAGGCAGAGCACAGCTCAAATTTGGTGATCGTTCGCGGCCCATCAGGTGGTTGCCGGGCCGAAACTGTTGGCCGCCAAGAGTCTGTTGCGTCACGACTTTTCTCGGCCATTCGCTTCCCTGATTCTCGTTTGCAGCCTCAGCTAAACATACAAATACAAATTCAAGGTCGCATTTACGACTTTGTTTGTGCTGTCTTTCTGTTCTCCTCGTCTTGGTCGTCGTTTGCTTTGATCGGACAAACAGAGAACAATAAATAACTACTTTCACTTGCATTTAATTGGCTGCCGTAGTGGGTCGGCGAGAGCCTACAACACGACCTGTAGATTCAGTTTACAGTCGATTTTATTGGCCAGTCGAATGTTGTCATTGAAGGAAAGTGAAATGTGCATTCAAAGGAAAACAACAGCCCTCAGAGAGTTTTGCACTTCAACTCAACGATTTATTACGAATGAATAGTCTAATTGGGGTTGGGTTGCGGGCCGGCGAAACTGAACAGGTAAACACTCTCTACAAGGTGGCCCCATCTAACAATAATGTGAATATACTCAAATATGAAGCTTTGGCCGTCCAGTGAAGATTGTCACGGCCTTATTGATGGCGGTTATCTCCAAAAGAATGCGCCTGCATTGGCTGGCCGTCGATGAGGAACTGAACAGGCTTCTTCTCGTCCTCCTGGCTTACTCTTTGCTTCGGCCGGCTTCTCCTCCGGTTCAGCTCCACCTGTTGAGAATGTTCGACCGCCTGCGCCTTAGCCTGTTGGGCCTCTTTCATCGCTCGATCGATTTGCTTGTCCACCCGCAGACGGACGTCCTGCGTTTCTCACGTCCGACGGATGATACTCTCGATTTCTGCCTAGCGACAGGCGCACCTTCTGGTCGCCCATCATGCGAGGCCCTAAAGTCGGTCACATCGGCCACGTCGCCCAACGCCAGCCACTTGCCGCACTTCTCGTTCTCCCTCTTCGACACCTCCAACTCCCTCAGCTCCTCCCTCGCTCGGCTCCGGTTCGCTCTTCGCCACTGGCGCCAACATTCCCCACCATCTTCTGTTGGTGCTCGGCTGGTTACTGGCCGCCTGATCTCCGTCGTCGTCGTTGTTTCGGCTTCAATTGCTTTGGGCGGCTGCAATTTATGCCGTTCGAAGCTATCTCGAGCAACCCTCGCATGGCCTCGTGTAGGATATTGAGTTGATCTTTGGCGCGGGATATTTACCACCACTAGAAAAGGTGGATCTTCTTAGCCTCAACCAGATGGGCTTTAGGTAGGTCTCATAGAATTGATAGCCACTTATTTTATAGAAATTGTCCTGATATATTCCATATCTGATATCACGCAAGGCGTAGGCGGGCGGCGACGGCATATGTCGCAGTTCCTCGTCGAGGGCTCCACTTTAACTACATCGAATCTTGTATGAGCTGACTCCACCACCTTCATGGTGGCATTAATCAGGAACTCCCTCTGGTTTCTGTAGTTAAAAAGCCCTGATGTACATATCTCGCTATACTGTTGAACTGGCCAGTGGGAATAATACCAATGGGTAGTTTTTAACGGCATTGGGCGCGTCGGGCCGATGCAGTAGCCCATTGAGGGGCCTCGTGTACTGTTCCATCTCCGCCAACTATTGCAACGCCGTCACAATTCGACATGATCTTCATCAGATCGTAGAAGCTTGATTGGATGACTCTGTCTCTACCAGGCTCACCTTGATGCCGGCCAAATGGAACAATGGCTCCACCCACTTCTGATAGAGTTTCTTCGATTTCCTCTTGCCGGCCACGAGGATTCAATATCACTGTGATGTGTCGAACCGACGCGTTTGGATTCCTGAGTCTTTCGTCGCCCAGCTGGGCGGCCTGTTTGCAACTGATCTTCATGGCATCATTAACGACGGTATAATCGTAGGTGAAGTAGAGGGCTGTCCGCTGGTGGTGGCCGCAAAGAAGGACCTCTTCGGTACTTCAGCATGATCCTGACAGGACTGGTCATTGTGAGTGGGCTAAGGGGTGGTTATTTAATCTTGAGACCGGTTCTATGATGGAATCCTCTTCTTGGCAACTAGTAAATGAGATGATTGATAGATTAATTGTTGTAGTTAGTTAATTAAATACAACAAAGAGTGCAATCTGGGAGAGCGAATATGTGGCGAAAGTGTGGTTTTGTTTATTTATTTGTTCGATGAGATTCGGTGGAGAGAGAAACGTGCGCTTTTCCGTGCTGCTGCGGCGGCCGCGTGCGCAAATTGCAAAAATACAGTTCGCTGCACGAGAGCAGAGCAGCGCAAAGTCAATTCGGCGGCGGCGGCGGCGGCGCCCAGCGAACTTGAAACTTTACAAAAAGTCTACCTGTCAGCTCGAACGAGCTAATTGAATTAGGGACAGAGACAGACTTTCAGGCTCTCGAACAGTTATTCTGGTTGAACTTGAAGTAGGATTTGTGTTCGTCGCTGTTGTTGTTGTTGTTGTTGTCGTCGTTTAGGCTGGCGTTGAGATGATTAACTTCAAATGAAGCCAGCTGGCACTGGGAGAAAAGTGCTTGTGTTCAGGTTTTACTTTTCAGATGGAGGCGACAGCATCTCAAGTGAGTAATAGTATGTTGTTGTTGTTGTTGTTGTTGTTGTGTTGGCCGAGAAAAGCTGGATGAGCTCTGGCTTGTCTTTAAATTAAATTGATAATTCTCGTCATCTTCGTCGGCTGGCTGGCTGGCTGCCCGCCTGGCTGTCTCTGGTTGGTCGACCGCAAGCGGCTTGGCGATGATTGGGAATGAGATATGGCAAAGTCTGGCCGAAGAGTCAGGTGAAACGAGACGACGACGACGATCATCAAGCGGTGGTTGTGTGGGCCTGCCACTGGAGCCAGAAACTGCAACTGCAACTTCAAGTGGTTGCCTGTGTTCGATTGGCAACCGAAATGAGCCCAAAGGCTTCTTCTTCTTCTTCTAGTCGGCGCCAACAAGTGGACGACGTCGTCTCTTGCCTGTCAGTTTGGCTGGCCACCAGTTTTACATTCACAATCTAAGTGGCCGGCGCTCTGTCTCCCCTACTTTCACAACAACTCCAAAGTCACGAATCAATTTACAGCTAGTTTGTGTGTTTGCTTCAATTAAAGTGCACAAACTAACTAACTAACTAACGAACTAACAAACTAACTAACTGTTTCAATTGAAACTAAGTTGCTCCTTCCAGGCGGCCATCCAGCCAGCCATCCATTCTGCTAGCGAGTGGACTGTCGTCGATGGTCTATGGGTAGACTCGTTGGATCATCTTGCGAGCCAATGATCGAAATGAAACTTGTTGATGTTTCGGTTGGTCATATTTCGCTTGTTCATTTGGCCTCACCAAAACGAATGGATGGGCTTCAAGTTTGAACTGAGAAAGTCTCCTCTTCAGTAGTTCGCTGGATGAGACGAGAGAAAACTCGCAATTAGTACGCTTTGGATGAAAGTGAGATGATGTTGATTGGAAATCATGTCGTCCAGTGGGATTGATTCTCAGTCGACAAGTGGTGGACGTCGTGGTTGATTAAGCCAACCGCCGCTTGTCACATGCGAGATGTTTCAAATGATACTTAAACAAATGTCTCCCATTATCTCAATTCAATTGATTTGTCAGTGGCCGAGCTGCTGCTGCTACTACTCGGCCAGTCGCGGCTATCTTGGCATCTCTCTCCTCTCATCGGTTGGATAATTATTCCTCTTCCTGTACGCCCATCGATGAGCTAATATGTTGTTGTGGTTGTCGTTCTTGTTGTTGACAAAATTGGAATTTGTTTTGGGCTTTCAATTAATTGATAAGCCGTCGGTCAGCCAATTGAACCGAAAGGAAAGGAAAACTCCAATGCATAAACTCATGCATTGCTTTGAATTGGTTCGAGTAGATTGGCCGAGTGCGCATGCGCCACACCAACAAACCGGCCCTCTCGAGCGCTGCCAAATGCACACCACAGCCTTCGGACCAGTGCCGTTAGATTCTTATTCTCTTCTTTGCTTTCGCCAGATTCACTCGAAGACCAACACCAAGACGAAGAGGACGACGACAAAACTGATGAAAATCCACTTGTTCGTTGATGTTCGTCCAAGTTTTATGTCAAAAATATTCCTCCAGGTAAACCAAAAGACAGCCACAAGACAACCAACAGACCGCCAGACCACAAGAATCGCTGAACAGCAAACAATCTCGACTAGCAACAGCAAACTAGACGACACTCGGTCGAGCCAATGAGCCATTCGAGATATATTTGGGACTTGAAATCAATTAGAAGAGAGAAGAACTTGCAAGAAGGTAAGTCTCGTTGTGTGTGAGTTGTTTAAATTTGGCACAATTCGCTCGAGTGGGAGATAAATCTCATGATTCTTATGATTCTCATGGTGCTGCTGCTGCTGCTGATGTCCTCTGTCATGGGTTCGAAAGGAGAGATGCAAAGATGATAAGACGAGAACAAAGGAGAGCAGTGCATCCATTTGTAGCGGATTGGGCGGCGATCCATCTTTCAGTTCAATTCAACAAGAAGAGCCTTGAATTGAATTAAAGTGTTCCTGGCCGGCTTTGCTCCACAAAACCCTCGCCTATTTGCTCCATTGAATGATCGTCGTCGTCGTCGTCGTCGTCGTCCAGGAGAATCTCGTCGAAAAAGAAAGAGTTGCAGGTGAATAACATAATGCGCGCTGTTAGTTTAGTTTAGTTCGATCCAGTGTATGCACCTGTTGAGTCTGGCGCCGGATTGTCATGGCCGACAATCAGCCATTATTATCGTTGTCGTCGTCGTCGTTATTATTATTCTATGCGCTTGTTATCATTATCTCGTCCATTGCTCCGCCAGACAATTGAATTCTGTCCAGTTTGGGCCGAGAAACAAATCGATTTAATCTGGCCGAGCCACAGTTTAGTTCAAACAAATGACTTCGTTCCCATTCCATCTTTCCGTTTAGCGCACCTGAACGGCGAATGAGAGGAATCGTCCAAAAGAACAACAACAACAGCAACGACAACAACAACAACAACAACAACAACAACAACAACAACAACAACCTGAGAAACAGAAACTGCATGAACAAAACTCATCCGAAGCGAATTAAGCCGAATTATTGTTATCATTTTGGTTCTTAGTGGTCGTCGGCGTCGAATTGAGTTTCTCGTCTGCTGTCGTCATCGTCGTCTACGAAAGCGACTGCGTTCAATTAGCAATTCAAATCCACCAGTTGATTTGGTTACTGCCAGGCGAACTACTCGAAGATAGGAGACGAAGATGAAGACCGCAATAATGATTTGGACGACGATAAAGAGGCTTATCGGGTCGATGCTGGTGGCGATAAGCAAGACAGGTAGACGAGAAGACGAGCTCACCGGGTGAATTAGTTTTGAAGTGGTGGAAGCCGAAGTGGTGGGCAACAAGTGTTCGGTTGCTGTGTCAACTCGACAGATGCAATTCCACTTTTGCCGGCGACGCCGCGCAAATCATCCATTCAGTGGTTACTTTCGATTGGCGATTGGCTGATCAAAATAATGGCAATCAATTTGAGTCTCGTCTGCTCCTGTTCGAGCATCGAATATTAATATCAGCATATCTGTAGATTGCATCTTCTCGCCGTCTCTTTCAGATCAGTGAAATTCAAATCTAATCTTCTTTTGGGTGCACTTCTTTTGTTTGGGCGGAAGACAACCAACAGGACAGTCCACTTTGGCAGTCGTCGTCGTCGTCGTCGTCATGTTCGCTCCTCTGGCGCCTAAAATAGATATCAATTCCACGGCAGCGGCGACCTGTTCGAGTGCCTCCATTCCATTGGCCGTCGTGGTGGTGGTGGTCGCCCACTCGCCGATTGAGGTGTTTCAATTTAGAAGAAAAGATGATGAACAGAATTAGCGCCTTTTGTGTGTGTTGATCTGCTTCTGGACGACGACGACGACGATGAGAAGAACAAAACAATCAGCCGACCACATCAACCACTTGATGTTGTCTCAATCTCTCGTCTTGGTCGTCGCCCACTCAACTCGAGCCGAGTCGACGGACTTTCTCCTGCTTTTGCTGCAACCAAACAACAAGTGGCAAAAACGTTCACTGTCTCGCGTTCGCTTTGTTCCAACAATTTCCACTCTAAATAGAAACAATTTGGCCTAAATTGAGCTCATTGTCTGCCTGGTTGACTAGAGAAGCTCATTCGGAGAGCCAAGACAGACGCGCAACAATCAACAGGTGCTAATTTGACGCCGGGCCGACTCGAACGAGAGACAGACACACAAGAGCACACAAAGAGGAGAAGTGAAATTGAAACTGAATTGAGAGCGAAAGTTGGAAAGTTATTATTGGCCAGCTGAGGTTCAAGTTTATTGCCATCGCGCGAGTACCTAACCTCAGCTCTTCCAGTTGATTGGCTTTCGATCTCAGCTCAGGACAACAGCAACAAGTCGCCGCTTGATTGACAGGCGGCGAAAGTCGTGCGATTTATTGATCGGCACGAATTTTGGCTGTTGGCTGCACTCCAAATTGGGCTCACTTGAAGGCGACAACAACAGCAACAAGTCGCCATTCGGTCTCGCCTGCCTTTGAGTGATTTCATATGATCTGATCCGATGTGATATGATTTGATTTGATTGGCGCCCAGTCCGGCCGACAGGTGATTGCCATCGGATATCTCACGAACGGCTCGAGATTACTGCTGTCTGGTTGAATGCAAATCAAATTGGCGACGGCGGCGGCGGCGGCGACGACGTCGGTGAGTTTGCTTGGGACACAGTAACAGCAACAACAACAACAAGTTGTCGGACGTCGATCAAATGACAACAATACCAGTTGACGGGTGGCGACAATACCGACGTCGTGGGGAAGAAACTGCAACAATCACAATTACAGTTATGTCTGTCTGTCACCTGTCTAAGCGTCTG
>JAJHUT010000135.1:65000-227484 GCA_020916435.1 Oxytropis ochrocephala
CGCGGGACCAGTAACTCTTGCTCGGACAAACAGACAGACAGACAGACAGACAGACAGACATAAATTCCAACCCCAAGTCTGTACTAACTCTGAGCCACCTGATGAATGGCGGCTCTTCCGCCAGAGAACTTGAAACAAGCCGGCAGACTCGAAGCGAGAATCGACATTTGATACACTTGCAGCGAGTGAGTGCGTTCAATTTAAATAAAAGCATCTGATCGATCGTCAGCATTGGCAGGTTGTTATTGTTGTTGTTTGTTCAATCAACACAGCAAATAGCTGAGAAGATGAAGAAGAAGGAGCCAATCGATCTTGAGAATCGCTCGAGATTTTCAGAATGGAAACTCTCGAGCGATTCTCTGTGCATTCTCGGCGCAACATCCAAAGAGGCTGCTAATCACTTTTTCATGTGGCCAAATCGTGATTTTCGACTTGGCCTCGGCTGGACGATAAAGGAGAAGATGCAGAAGCGCCGCCGCCGCCGCGTCGGGCCTTTGTTGTGAGCCGAAATACACAAGAAAAAGGGAAGGAAGGAAGGAAGTCAATTTGAGGCCTAAACGACAAGGCCGACCAGGAGAAACCCACATGAAGCGGAGAGTGCACTTGTAGGGAGAGCTACAGGTTGTCTGGCTAGCTCGAGGCTTCAAGATGAAGGCCAACTTACAGTGGAAGAGAAGAGAACAGAAGAGAGCCTCCATCTTCTCTCGGTCGTCTATTATGTAACTGGAATGGCGTTGCTCTTGTTTTAGTGTTGCATTCTTTTCATAAGAGCCTGCACGACTAATTAGCCAGAACATTGGCGGCGTCAATGGGCCGGCCAGGTGAGGCTAATCTGAGTGCTCGATCGGCGGCGGCGGCGGCGGCGGCGGTGGCTGCCATGGCTACAGGTTGCTGTTGATGACGGCCGGGGCGAGAAGAAAGTTAGGGCCGGCCGAGAGTTTAATTTGCCTCCCGAGCTTGGCCGTCGTCACAACAAAAGCCCGCCAAGAAACATCGTAAACTTTTCCAGCTCATCTTCTTGGCCTTTCTGGTCTTCTTCTCACACTCGAACTGGCCCATCGCTCGCGTCCATCCTCGGCCGGCCAGACATCGATCGAATGGTGTCTACCTCCACGTTGGCCACTTTCGCTCGTCCCGCGGCCGCCAGCCACATGTCTGCTGGTTTCCTCTGACGGAAGTGGCCGCCAGCCGACTCGAATGTCAGGACTCTGTTTGTTTCAAGCGCTGATTCTTATCGAATTGAATCATTCGAAGAGGAAGAAGAAGAAGAAGAAGCTGCTTGTTTGTTGGTTTGTGATAATTAAAGCAAACAATGCAGATGCGAGATGAGGCCAATTCCAAGCTGGCGAGTTCGGCCAATTAAACTTGAACAAATGCAGATGTTTGCGACGACAACGACGAGCAGAAATGCAATCGGACTTTCTCGTCTATTTGTTTGTTTGTTTGTTTGTCCGTTCAGGTCCGAGACTTTCACTTGTTGTCTGGTAGTTTGTGTAAGGACAGGTGGACTGGCATCTCCTCCGGGCCACTTAACGGCAAATGCGCGGCCCTAATTGAGATGGAGCGCAGATTAGCGCGGCCCAGAGATGAAGAGCAACTAATCAACTGGCTTCCAGCTGTCAGGTAAATCCCGCAACAGCAAATAATAATAATTAGCGAGCTCTCGTCGTCGTCGTCGTCGTCGTCTTAGGCTAACAAGTGGCGGCTGGCATTCAATTAGTGTACGGAAAAGTAGCTGATTGATCATCAGGCGGGAAGAAAAGTCACTCGTAAGAAGCCCAACGGACGATCAAGTAGAGGTTTATGTGTCTCTGCAAGCAACAAGTGTCGAGCTGGCCACCGAGATCATCTCCTCCAATCCAATCCATTCAATCCAATCCTCTTCAGTCCGTCCAATCCCCTTTGGCGGCGTCTTCCGTTCGAGTGGCTGAACTGGACGGGCGAAAGTGAAAAGTTAAAACTCGAAAGTGAGGAGTCGACTTTCTCTCTCTCTCTCTCAGTCTATGACGGTGGTTGTGTTGTGTTGTCGCCAGTCTCGAATGGCTTAAATTAACGCAAGCGAGCGAGCAAACAAACAAACAACAAGTGTCTGTGTGTTGTCTTTCCCTGACTCTTCCATTGGAGACTCTCCAAGTGGTCGGCGCGGCGCAAGATTAAGGTGAAGGCGGCTACACTGGCGGACAAATTTATTTGTTCGCCGGCCGTTTTTGCCATGGCTCGACCCAAAGGCTGTTTTTGTTGCCATTTTCACTGGAATACCCTCGAAGGCATGCCTTCGATGCCCAACACATTTGAATGAACCTGCAGGCTCGCGTCGCTGAGAAATGATAATTTTAGTCTGGCAAGGCAAATTGATAACGGCCAAGTTTATTTGTACAGGTATTGTTAGTTACACTTGTTATCCACCAAAATCGATGAAATTTAGTCAGCTAGTAGCTGATTCGGTCCCCTTGGCCTCAATAACTTTGGTAAGTCTTGCTCGCATAGAATCTCGTATGTTCATCGTTTGGTGCCGCCTCTCCCCGTTCAGGTGGTCGACAGCCGACTCAATGGCCTCTCTCAGCTCATTCGTATTTTTGAACTGTTCTCTATCATAGACAATATCAGTTAGCATGCCCCAAATGTTTTCTATGGGGTTTAAGTCTGGACTGCGCGACGGCCAAGGAATAACATCAATATCATTAGAATCTAACCAAGCTCGTGTTTGGGCGGAAGCGTGAATTGCTGCATTGTCGTGTTGAAAGATATAGTCACAGTCAAATTCATTGTCTAGGAAAGGCATCACATAGTCAGATAGTAGTCGAATGTAGTCGCTAGAGTTGCTCCGTTGATGCAATTCTCTCAAAACAACCCGTCCATCGGGCAACAACATTCCCAGAATTGCAGTGACTGTCCACCTTGTTGGCGCCGGTTTCTTATGAACTTTTCACCTGTCCTAATCCATGACCGCCACGAGTCCAGCCCATCCAGATTGAAACGTTTCTCGTCAGTCCAAACAACAACTTCAAATCGAACGTTAGATGAGAGCCATTCCATAGCCGGTTTGACGCGTCTTTCTTTGTGACTCTTTGACAACACAATTTCTCTCTTGGCCTCCTCATAGCTCAAATCTAGCTTGGATAGAGCTCTCTGACTGTCCTAGTAGAGACATGATGAAGTTTGCAGGATTTCTTCATCTTATTGGCAGTTATTTTGACCTCGACGGCTCTGAGTCAAGAATACTCTCGTTTCATCGCAACCAAATGTGATCTTGCTTTTGGTCCAGTTTTGTGCTTCACCTTCTTGCCTACATCTAACAATATGTTTCTGACAGAACTAGCCGAGATACTAGCAATATGAGCAATAGAACGATATGATTTGCCTTCCTGTCTAAGGCGTTTGACAATAGATCTAGTATCATCTGGAATAGTCATTTTTAATCATTTTACACGGAAAAAGAGAGAGTCGTAGCCACGTGGCTGACCGAGAGGGTTGACAGTATCACATTTCAACAGGAGGACCTTTTTCAAATTTTGATCGCCTAAACAACAGGCGTACAAATAAACTTGGCCGTTATCAATTTGCCTTGCCAGACTAAAATTATCATTTCTCAGCGACGCGAGCCTGCAGGTTCATTCAAATGTGTTGGGCATCGAAGGCATGCCTTCGAGGGTATTCCAGTGAAAAAATGGCAACAAAAACAGCCTTTGGGTCGAGCCATGGCAAAAACGGCAAAAATAAATTTGTCCGCCAGTGTAATTGGACTTGTACTTATTATTATCGTCCAGATTGTTGTTGTTGTGTCTTCCATTGCGAGCAACAAGTGTGGCCGCTCGGAAATGGAAGATCAATCAAGTCAGAGCAGAGAGCAGAGACTTTTTCTCGGCGGAACTCTTTTTGCCTTTGCGCCCAATCCAATCGGCTGCGTGAATTACTTTGCGGCCGGCCACTTGTTTCTCCACCTAATGCAGGTTATATTTACCTGCACCAATCGATTGGCTCTGCTCTCGTCGTCGTCTTCTTCCCTAATCCAGTTGAGCTTTGCGGCCGCCAAACACAGACACACAGGCGGAAGTCGGCCGCTTTTGCCATTTGTCGACTCTCGAAGATGAGCAGCAGCCACAAGTGTTTTTATTGCAACTAAATCAGTTGCCTTGGACGACGAGCAGCTCGAAAAAGCTCATTAACCCATCCATACAGTTCGAGTTGTCTTGGTAGTTGTGGTTGTTTGCTGTGGTTGTGGTTGTTGTTGTTGTTGTTGTTGTTGTTGTTGTTGTTGTTGTTGTGGATTTAATTGGCACCAGAATTGAGTGCTTTTCTGTTTAGCTCCGGTTTTCGTTTCCATTGCATTCCATTGCCTTTATTGTGTTTGCCTAAACAAATAAATGGAAAATAATTACTGCCACTTCTTACCTGGCCGCCTATTAGCAGGCAATTTGCTTCTCTTGTTGTTCATCTGCGATTTGTGGGTTGCTTTCTCGTTGCACATACACTCCTTCTCTGCTAATGAATTCAATCGATCTTAGATATTCAGAAATGAAATCACTTTCGCCGCCGTCGCCGTCCCCTCAGACCAAACAAACAGACGAGAGGACATTTACACTTCATTTGCATTCGCTAGCCTACTTTTGCAGGAAGTGAGATATGAGGGATTCATGGCCTGCAACAAGTGTGTGTTTTGGCTGCGAAATTAGCCGCACTTGACGAGCAACAAGTGCCTTGAATACGTTCAAGAGCGACTTTTGTCTTAATTACCAAGTCAATTTTGCGCGCCCAAGTGAAGGCGGCAACCGGCACAAACAACAAGTGGCCAGTCGACAATTTCTGCAAAGTGTCCGTCCAGTGGAGGCGAGTCTCAGCTTGCCTCCATTGGCCAAATCCATCAAACGCGAGGCGAAGATCCAAATTCTGTCGTCGTCGTTTGAGCAGAAAGTTCAACTTGATTCATTTGTTAGATTAAACAAAGGCAAATGCCAACAACAACAACAACGACGACGACGACGACGACGAGAAAACTAATGTATGAAATGTTTTGATATAATTCCATTGAATTAAAAACGACTTTTAATCGACTTTGTTTCTTTCTCTCTTTCTCTGGGCCGGCGTTTGATGCAGTGGCTGGATTTTAAATGATTTGAATGGAGTTTGGATGGATAGATAGACAGAATGGAGATTCATCGACGATTCAAATGTAAATGCGGCCCGAAGAGCAGTTTTCTATCATGAAAAGTAGCATCACGAAAATGAAAAGTTGGAAGGTTGGCCGGCCAGCTGAGGATAGACTGAGAAACACTGAGAGAAAGACAAAAAGTTGGTTACTTTGACGTCATTATCTCACCTTAGCTGACCGAATGGTTTGAGTTCGCCAATCAAATCATTCAGATTGTTAGTGATTTGAATACAACAACGCGCTAATGCAACTTGTTGCTGTTGGTTGGTCAGTTCGGCTCGCGCGCCCACCTCTTCTACCTGTCGTAGTTGCTGGCGCCGGCGTCAGACTCGACTTTCTCCTGCCGTCCAATGCAGTCCTTACAATCCAATCCAATCCAATCCAATAAGCTCGCCAATGATGAGAATTAACACGCAACTTCCAGGTTGCCCGACGCAAAAAGTAGATCAATTTAGTGGTGCCTGTCGCCGGTCGACACAACAACCACCACCACATCAACAGTACAAGCAAAGAGCTCTCGTTGCCACTTCCACCAGTCTCCTCCTCCACCAGTGCAACAAGCAAATCGACTGCCACAACAACAGCAACAAGCGAAAGTCGGTGGTTGTCGTCGGCTGCAACCACCGACAGCCAAAATGCAATTCCGTCCGCCAGTTGTTGATGATGAAAGTTTCGCCTCTCAGTCAGTCGTGCCCGACAGAGATGTGTGCTCTCCATCCACACATCTCTGTCTCCCTTTCTCTCTCTCTCTCTCTCTCTCTCTCTCTCTCTCTCTCTCTCTCTCTCTCTCTCTCTCTCTCTCTCTCTCTCTCTCTCTCTCTCTCTCTCTCTCTCTCTCTCTCTCTCTCTCTCTCTCTCTCTCTCTCTCTCTCTCTCTCTCTCTCTCTCTCTCTCTCTCTCTCTCTCTCTCTCTCTCTCTCTCTCTCTCTCGCCACATCGGCCGATCTATAAATTGAGTTCTCATTCATAAATCATCAAACTCTCCATTTAATGTTCAGCACACCGCAAATTGAATTGCATATCATTTCAATTTGTTGAGTGGCGGGCGAGATATGACTCACACCAGACAACGTCCATGACAACAACGACGACGACGATGATGACAACAAGTGGGCGTCATTATTGGCACCGTCTTGTTGAATCGACGCCGACGAGTGACAGTCAACTAAGTAGACTAACAAGCAACAAGTTGGATGAATGGGAAAAAGAGTTGCGGCCGGCAATGATATGACGTAAGACTTTTCCATATTCTCTTCTGTCCGGCCATTGTCGGCCAACAATGGCCACAACACAACAACTTGTTGTTGTTGTCGTCGTCCTCGTTACCTGTCTGAGGCTTTTTGCAAATGCAATGGCTACTTTTCTCCATCTATTCGTCTCCGTCGTCGTCGTTTCTCGCCGACGTCTTTGCCGTTTCAGCCGAGTCATTGACATTCCATTTCGCCATGGAAGTCGACGGAAGAAAACTTCCGCCAACTCTGCTCAGGTAACTCCTTTGAGCCAACTTGCACGCGACTCTGTTTGGCCAACCTAAATTTAGTTACATAACAACAACTAGAACAAACAAATCGATCGGCCGATATTCGTTCCAGTTCACCTGATTCACACCACAACCACTCTGTGGGTGTGTGTGACACTTTCTCTCGAATCACTGGCACCAATAGTTTACCTGAATTGGAAGAGCCGCCTGAACGTGCACTGAATGCAGAGAAATTAATTAAAACTGGCCCGTTACTCTGGCGATTGTATTCAAGGCAAATGAATGGCAATGAACTCGTTTCTGGTGCCAAGTCCACCATCAGATACATCATAACTCAGATCACAGAGTTCACATAGACAGACAGACAAACAAACGAACTGCCGCTAGTCGGGCAGACTAATTTAGTTTGTTATATTTGGCGCAAGTAGGAAGGGGAGCCTAAGGAAGACTCTCGGGCCGATGTTGTTGTTTTGGCGATGTTTTTGGTGGTCGAGCCTTCACAAACAAACTGAATTGGTTATTTATTGCCGTCGGACTTTGCAATAATGTCGGAAATGCTGCAGAATTTTCAAGTTAAAGAAGCCGAGCTTGCAATTAATTGCACTTCTCCTTTGCTCCATCGTCTTCTCCTTCTTCTTTTTAACGGTCGCTTCCAATTAAATTCTGCTTTGTCGTCAGCAGCAAAGAAGCGAACGCGGCTCGAATTGAGTTCGGAAAGTTCATTTAACTGGACGATGTTGACCATCCCAGGCGGCCACATAAACACAAACCGCTCCAAAGGAAGTGGCGGACTCTTCCCATGTCCAAGTTTTGAACTGCTCCCAATTTTAAAATTAACTTCTTCTCGATTATTTACAGATTAAACGACAACACAGACGACTGGCTTGCTGTATGCGTTAACATTATATTGACCGTTAAATTGGTTTGTTTGTAGGCGCACAACAACAGCAACAACAACACCATCGACAGCAACAAGTCCACGTAAATTGTGTGTATGCATATGTTGTCTGGACTTTAAACTACCACCACCACCACTACTACTACTACTACTGTAACTGTAAAACAACAAGTGTCGCCCTGTGGCCAAGTTCAACTGGCCGTTCGCTTCTCTTTCCGTCTCTCTCAGTCGGCCATTTAATTGGATTCCTCTGTGTCTCTTGAGATGGTCGGCTTGCTTTGTCGCTCTTCTATCATCACCAGCACCAGCAACAGGAGCAGCCGCATTTGAATATCATCAGCATTCAAGGCGAGTATTGTCGTTGTTGCTGTTAGTGTTGTAGATGTAGCTGGACTTCCAGTTCTTGATTATCTTTGCCCTCATCAAGATAATAAAATAAAACATATTCCAATGTTTCTCCCACGCGCGAGCATCAATACAGGCAAACAACCTTGATTGTAATGAGCTGTCCAGTTGCTTGTTGTTGTTCTTGTTGCTACTCAACAACTTGTTGGCATACTTAGCTTAAGCGGAAGCAACGAATATTTTAATCATTATATTATATTCAATCGCCAGCTAGTTGTCGAATAGAGCACACACACCAACTGACTGGCTTGATAAAAATATATGCAAACTTCATTTGCATCCTCGTCATAATTCATTCCATTTGCCTCGAAGATAAAATTTGACCAACAAAACCAACCAAACCAACAACAACAACAACAACAACAACTACTACTACTACTAAGAACAATCTTGCAAAATCTGAATTCATTAACCATTTTGGTTGGCGGCTTGCCAATATAACAATCCAAACAGCCACAGCTTCAGTTTCCTGTTCAGTCTTGAAACAACAATAACAATAAGGAGTTTGTCTGCTGGCTGCTTCGGGTCGGCTATATGTTGGCGCTATTTGTTAACTACCAAGACGACCACCAACATGGCTCGAGTATGTCCACCTGACCACTTGTTTGTTTGTTCGTCCGTCTGGCTAACCATTTAGTTTCAGGCTCTCTCTCTTTCTATGGTCAACTTCGCACAATCAAGCCAACTTCCTGCTGAAAAGTCCTTCTCCTCCTCTTTCTTTCGGCTCCAAATTGCCTATTAGCTTGGCTTAGTTTTGCAACTCCATGAATTGGCCTCAATTCAATTTGCTGGTGGCAACAAGAATAACAATAACGACGACGACGGCGACGACAGACAGACGGACGGACGGACGAAGTTAAGTGGTGATGAGCTAACTGTAAAATCGGTTGTGCCGTTCAGGTGAACACCAGAAGCACACAAAGTGTATGTTTGTGTTTACATTAGTTAAACAATCGACAGCGCCGACATTCCACAAGTTTCACTTCACTTTTGGCGTCTGCTTGACGTTGTTGTTGCTGTTGCTATTGGAGTTGGTGCAGTTCGAGTTCTCTCCTTGCGAAAGTCAATAAAAATTTTCACAAATATTATTAGCCAGAGAGGAGCAACCAGTCGGCCAGTTCAATCCTATTTAACTTTCCCATTATGGTTCACGTCGTTCGTTGCAACTTTTGCGTCCGCTAAATACATCAATGCCAATGATACGAGCCGGCAAATGCAAACCTTGCAAAATGTGTTGCGGTTGATGAAAGTTCAACTTTCGGGTTCAAAGCTGGCCGCTGGTGCTGTTGGTTCTCCATGGGCCAGCTCATCATCAGCCTGGCGAGCCCTCCTCAGTGGACTGTTGGCGCCAAAATGATGATTGTTTGTGAAAGGCTTGGCTATCTCTCAAGTCCCTTCAGTCCAGTGACTTTGAAGTGGTGCTTGTGTTTCTGATCGATGGTGATGCTTCTGCTGCTGTCCTCTTGTCGTCGAGGAGGTCTCACGACAAGTGTGAATGATCCTAATTTGCTCCTCTCACCTAAGGCTACCTCACCTGTCGAGGATTTCCGGCCGACTTGGTGCAATGGCTGCGTTTTCAAACTAACCTTTGCGACCCAGAACATTGTAATTACCATTGATGGGAGTTGGCTGCCGATGCTGAGACAACCACCCAATAGGCAATCATTTCCAATTTGGCCTGCGACGTGGCAAGTTCAAGAGTCTTTAATTTGATGAATGCTCGTCATGTTGATCATCTCTTCGCCCATGTTTCTTTCCTGATTGGCGTCTCCTCTCTTGTTGTTGTTGCTATTGATGATGGAAGCGGCTATTTCTGTAGTTCGATGCTTCAACTTGATCGAGAACAAAACGAAAAGATTTATTATTCTTCGGTGGCCGTCGCCGCTCGAATCGTCCATCTCTGTTGCCTCAAACAATGCTTGTCAGGTAAGTATTTATTGTTGTAGTAGTGGTTGTTGCTGTTGTTTCCTTTTCTCTATTTCTCATTGAATCCTTTTGCCTCTCTCATCAGATGCTGAATATATACATATGATACTGTTGTTGTTGTTGTTGTTGTTGTAAATTCATAAGATGATTGCTCAAAGAATTCGAACAAAAGCAGTTTGCGTTCATTAGCCTGAGGACGCAAATTCGGCGGCGATTCTCAGCGAACTTGATCGAATCCAGCGAATCAAAGTTCGACAAGTTCGTTGGAGTCTCTCCTTTGTATTCTTCGTATTCGTGGCCGTGGCCGTCGTCGTCCAGTTGATGAGGGCCGCTGGCGCATAGTGAGCCGCCGAGCTGGATGTTGAGCTGACTGTGTGGAGCGGACACATTGACTTTTGTGTGCGTGTCAGTCAGTCGTGGTCGCGGTCGTGTTGCAGCTGTCAGCTCAAGTGCATCTGCCGCCGCCAGCCGCGGGCCTGGGGATTAAATGAATTAGCGCGCGGTCGACTATTCATCCTCTCCTTCCTTCGTCTCCAGTCGCGAGACGCACCACTCACAAACTCATTATGGTCGCGAGCTGTCGAAAATGCGTGCATGGACGGAGCCCATCAACCTGCGAAGGAGGAGGGGGTTGGCTCGCTTGCCGGCCCCCATCCACAGGAGACAGAAAGAGAGATTGGGAGGCTCGATGAGGCGCCAATTGAAGTGCATGAATTTGTCCAGAGAACACCAAATTGGAGATTTGACTATTTGCAACAGCCACGCCCACCGAGATAGAACTACTCTAACAGTTGTAGTAGTGGAGCAAAAAAACATTTCGTGTGCGCTTCTTCTTCTCTGCCTGCCTGCCTGCCTGCCTGCCTGCCTGCCTGCCTGCCTGCCTGCCTGCCTGCCTGCCTGCCTGCCTGCCTGCCTGCCTCTAATAGACTTGGGTTGGTTGGATCTGTCAGAGTTTGCACAGAAACAGAGACGGAGACAGAGGAAAGACAACAATCTAATGCGCGCTCCAGTATTTTGTGTGCAATTTAATTTCTATCATCATTTGGGTTCTCCTTCGCCGTCATGAGCCGAGATGAGATCACATTCGGTTCGCTCATTTGCGCCAAAACTACGACAGCCATCGTGGCGAACCAGCCTCAGCAAGTTGTTGATGCTAATGGCAGCCCCACTTTGTGCGGGCTCGTCGCAAGATTACTGGCTGGAGGAAGACAACACAGATGTCGGCAATGATTCGGCGGCGGCGGCGGCGCCTGTAAAAGTGCAAGTGCAACAGTTCTGTGCCACAATTTGGGGAATCTGTGCGCGTTTTCGATTGTGAAACTTCGGCACAGAATTAGCGAGACGACTGCCAGCCGCCAGTGCACTTTGCACGCACACACAGCTCAAGTTGTGGTGGTGGCGAATCGGCCCATGCAAAGTGCACGCTTTCCGTGCCTCTGGCCCTGCATCATCTGTTGTGGCCCGCCGCCGCCGCCATCATCGTCGACTGGGGAAGTTGTGCGAGCCGTCGTCGTCGTCGTCGTCGTCGTTGTCGACGGCGGTGGTGGTGGTGGCGAAGGAGGAGAAAAAGCGCGCACTTGTTTCACGTCAGCTGCCTCCTTGGCTGCATCACATCCAGTCCCTCCGCCCGCCTGATGTTAGACTCCCCACTGGTTGTTGTGGCCCGCGAGCAAACAGTCGAGAGCTAACGAGCATCGTCGGATGGAGCCGGGCCGAGCAGCGCGTGCCCTTCCTCATCGTCACATCATCATTTGCCAATGCCTTACGCAGCCAGCAACAGGTTGATTCTGGGCCGACTGACGACTGGCGAGCAAAGACTCGACACACTGCCAGCCGAGAGCTGGCGAGCCAACTGAAGTCGAGCTGACAGTCGCATTATCAGAGTTCGCTGCTGCGCCTGCGCGTGGCTCACCCACCAAAGTGAAGCCGACTCTCAACGCCCGTCTCCGTCGTCGTCGTCCTCCTCCTCAGTTCGCAAAGCCTCCCACCGCCGTCCTGTTCGATCGTTCGTTTGTTCGCTCGTTCGAGAAGCGAAGGAATTCGCCGAATCGAATGGTCTGTTCTCTCCTCATACCAGTATTATTCATAGAATTCATTTAGAGAAAACAACATTAAACGCACCACATCGAGAAAGTCCTCGACGAAGGCGCCAACAAAGTCACCCGAAACAATTGAGAATATCATCAAAACACCAACCAACCAACAAAACAATATGGACAACAACCTGAATAATAATCATCTTCTTCTCCATACTCATCTTCGATCAAATCAGAACCCACAGTAACCAAAATTTCATTCGAGAATCACCGATAGACCTCAACTGATCTGACCAAAATAGAGGGAAGCATTCTAGAAGGGCCTCAAAATGGTATTTGGCACCAAATCATCGGGTAAAACCAAGCTGTTCAAGCAACCACTAGACAAATTGTTTAGTCCGAAGGCAATCAAACAATACAACAATGCCGTGGCCGCAGCTGAGGCCGCTGGAGGCGGCTGCACTGGCAGCCAACTCTGAGGCCATCAACAACAACAACAACAATAGGACATTATTATGCAATTCGGCCTCGGTTCCGCTGACTTCGGCAGTCGGCTCGGCCGGTTCCTGGGCTAAATTAAGCCAGGAAAACAGTGCAACCAAACGAAAGAGGGCCGCCGCTCGCTCTGAGAAGATTCACCTTAGATGCCAATAACAATGCCAATCTATTATCACAAATAACTGAGCCATCAGCGGCAACATCCATATCAAATCTAAATGTATTAGTTAACAAACCAGCTTAACAGCAACAACAGCAAGGACATTCAACCCATTCGAATGATAATAATCAGCAGCATCAGCAAGATAATCAGCATCAAAATCAATTATCCGAAGAGGAGCGTCGACAGCTCATGCTCGGCGTTCTACCTGAACCAATAAGACGCTTACTGAATGAACTCTACGTCCGAGGTCCGACAACTGTTGGAATATTTAGGAAGTCACCGAATGCGAAACACTGTAAAGAATTAAGACAGCGGCTCGAATTAGACAGCCAAAGTTCAATCGAGCAGTTCCAAGTCAACGTGATTGCATCAGTTTTCAAGGTAAGTCCACCTTTTCTATTCTCCTTTCTTTACTTCCTACTTTTATTCTCCCGCAAACACCTGCCGTGTGTGTGACTGCTTGCGAATGTTTGTTGTTGTTTTTCTATTATCAATGTTTGTGTAGGCTGGTTGTCTTTGAAAGGGTTGCGAACACGACCCCGTGAAGGCTACAGTGACTACTACGACCGGACATACTGGCTTTAGTTGGCTATAAAAGAGTTAAATCAACCTGTTGGTCTTCCTTTAGGAGACAGACAGAGATGTCCGTTCCTCCTTGCGTTCGTCGGTCCATTCATTAGATTGAAGGTTAAGAATGCGCCGCCGCCACCGCCGCCAAAGTTGCTGCAGCTTCTCGCCAATATGTTAAGCAGTTCAACAGGCGCCACTTCCAGATCTGACGGAGCTTATTACGACGTCCGACTGATGCAGTTCCGAGGAAAACGCAACAGTGTTTCGCGTTCCTTTTCATTTAGAGGCAACCATTTTGCAGCTTAGCAGCCGCACCAATCGGCAGCTGAAAATGCACCAAGTTGAACTTGGTGGTAGTTTGGAGGCTGCTTTTGGAGCTGCTGCTGCTGCAGCCACTGCCAGCCATCATCTTCCTCCTCCTCCTCCTCCTCCTCGTCGTCTTCGTGACCGGATGAGCCACTTGACGAGTAGACAACACTGCGACGCGTTACGAGAGTTCAAGTTTGATCATCTAAGGTTGTTGTTGTTGTTGTTTTAGACGGACAGCCAAATGAAGTAGACTTAAGAGACAGACATAGACAGATAGACAGACATGAGGTAATTTTGTAGTCGCTGTTGGTTTTCCTTCTTGATCTTCTCCTCTTTATTAATGCATAATAATATGGATCGCACGCATCAAAGAAGCAACCAGACGCCAAAAGCTCATTACCTGTTTTGTTTGCAAACAATCCCATTCGTTGCTCCGACGTTGCCGCCGCCGCCGTAGTAGTAGTATATGATTCGCCGAAGCGATACTCTTAATGATGATGATAATCATAGTTATGTTTTTTTGTGTGTAGTTATGGTTTGTTTGTTAAGTTGACGAACTGGCGAAGTATGCAGCAACAACACCAGCGTCGAGTGTAAGCGAACAAGACTACCATCGAGCCTGATGCAGATACGTTTTGTGTTTGCATATTCAAGTTTAATCTAATTTGAATTGACTCATGAACACATGTCAATCGGTCAGATTGCAGCATCCGAACGAGCGGCCACGAATCTGGCGCATTCAACAGGTGCAAGTGAGCGCCGTGAACTGTCCTTGCAAACTAAATCAAGCGGCTTGAGGCCTCTGCCTGGCTCGCCGCCTTCGAACAGAAAAGAATACAATTTCAGGTGTCAATTTACAATATAATTAAGTTTCATGTGTGCAATTGTTTGTTTGTTTGTTTGTTGTTTATATTTACTTTGTTGTTGTTGTTGTTATTGTGGTTGTTTGTTGTCGGCTAATGTAATCATCGTCATGATGTGATTGATGCCGCGGCGACGACGACTACTACATGACTTTGGATCGAACTGACAGAAATCGAGAGGAGAGACAAATGGAAAGAGTGTCTGTAGTGTTGTTTCGTCGTTCGTCATGTTTCGCCCGATACTCATTTATGTGATGATTTACATTAGGGGATGTTGTTGTTGTTGTTGTTGTTGTGTGTGCTCTAATTGTATACAACTGTTTTATGTGTTGTTGTTTACTTGATGACTTAATAACATCACTCGGAGTGTTGTTTTGCATGATTCCGGAAATATTTGTTGTGTGTATGGGTGTGATAATAATTAATATATAATTGTCAAAGTTGGATGTTGTCGTATGTCTAGGCGCCCAGTGCACGAGGAGTTTGAAATGAATCGCGCGCGAGAGAGAGACAGAGAGGAATTCAGGTCAGCCTAAGCCGAGATACTCTCGGATTTCTCCCCATAGACAGTGTAGACATTCTGTTGGCCGATTATTGGGTAGTACATAACTGTCGTTCCCGTGTTGAGCACTTCCAATTCCTAACGACCTAATTGATTGTTTCATTTCAGATGGATTTCGTGTGTGTTCGTTCGTTCGTTCATTGGTTAACCACAGCAAAGTTTATGATGATGAGAGAAAGAGTTGTATTGATGATTAGACGTCATTTTTCAATTAGTAGTTCAATTAAATCTCACAAAACAAGTCAGATGCTGTGTTGTTGGTTGCTGTGTTTCAACATAATGATAAACATCATTATATTTGCGTTAATTTACGACGACGACGACGATGACAACCGCTGAAACAGCAGCGCCAGCAACCACAACATCCGAAAGTTGGAGTTCTTTAGTTTATGGCTTTCAAGTGGTGCCTCTGCTGGCCAGAGCACGCAACGGACGCCAGTAACAAGTCGTTTCTGGTCGTCGCAACTCTTTCGCCTGTCATCTGGACTGTGGCCGGCGGAAAGAGCGGCTGAGATTGCGCGAAAATCAGCAGGACGCCATGGAAATGGTCGCTGGTCAGTCCGTCCGTCCGCCCGTGTCGAGCCATTAGCAGTAGCGCTTTGTATGTATGTATCTCATTCTGATTGATGTTGCGCGCCAACAGTATATTGTTATTTCACCTTCAGTTGGGTGCTGCTGTTGTTGGTTATCATTGAGGAGGAAGTGCGAAGAAGCAAAGGGAAGAAGTGGTGGAAATTGAGAGATAGAAGTAGAGGTTGGTTGGATGAAGATGGATGGACCATCAACATCAACATCGATATCAACATCAACATAGTAGTAGTAGTAGTGGAGGTCGATCAGTAGCCGCTGCTGCGACGAAATGGATCATCTCGTGTAGAGTAATCAATGAATAGTATCCAATAATATGGCTGCGTCTCGTGTTTTTTCTCCAGGCAGTCGAGTCCACTCGAATGGTCGTCTATCTGCTAGCCAATTGTTGCATCATCGCCGCGTGAGCTCTCCTCAGGTTCAGATTACGCTGGCCAACGCGAGCTCTGAGATGAATTCTTCCACAGGCTGCCAGTAGTTGAATATCATTCCCATTCGAGCCTACTTGATTGATTTCACTGGCGTTGCTTCCAACGAGCGGCGTCGTTATTAGACGTGAATGAATACTAGTGCCAACAGGTGATTGCGACGTTGAACTTCCGTTTTAATTCGTATGTTCTCATCTATCGAGTGGCGTCACCCAAATGCTGATTGATTGGTCGCTTAGGGTTCATTGTGTTTCCCTGGCGCCGAGACACATTCAGAGGTGGCATTGTCCGCCCGAAACGAGTCCATCCGGGCGCGGCGTCTTGATGTGTTGGAAGATGTGGGATTGGAGACAGGTGAGGTAAGTTATTAGTGCATGTACACGTACACAGATCGGCCCACTGGCCGGCAGTAGATTACTTATTCATTAGGATGTGTGCCTTTGAATCTGGCGGAGATGACTTGTCCGAAGGCTCACACAGTCACATCTTTTCGAGTTCAGCCTCAAGCTAATGCATTTGTGCTGGTCACTGTCTGTTTGTCTTTGTTGCCCTTAGTGGCAACAAGTGGCCGTCGTCGGGCGTACTGTCTGGCGGCAGCTGGCCAGCGCTGCAGATGGATAATGATAATAATAATTTTCTTTCGAGCAACGACGACAACAACAGTGCGATTTGTACATCTCCTTATGACTTATGATTGATTTTTCTCTCTCTCTCATTACTTGACTTTCTCTCTCTGTGCCTCACTTCTCTACCTGCCGGCATCTCCTCCTTTGACTTTCTCTTCTTTCTTTCTTTCTTTCTCGGCCGGCCACTACTCGCCGGCCATCTTGTGAATTATTTACCGATTTGTTCATGGCCATTTTTCATCTTCAGCTCCAACCACAAAACACATTAGCAGCGGCCTTCTGTTCTCGTTCTCGCTGTTGTTGTTGTTTGCCGCTTCCTGGCCCATCTAACTGTTGTTGTTGTCTCTAGTCCAAAGTTGAGTTCTCTTCTTCTTCTTCTTCTTTGGCTCGCCAGCTCGTTGCGCTTTTCTTCGAGCAGTAGCGGCCGAGTTGGCCATATAAATCACCACCAACAGCAGTGGCAAAAGGAGAAGAAGAAGTAGTGCGCTCTTATGCCAGCAACGCCATCACCACCGCCACTAACAACAAGTGGCCAGCTCAATCCAAGGAAATTATTTATTTATTTGCAACTTACAAGTGTACTGGTGGCCCGCTCGCTGTTGCACAACACCATTTGTTCGCTGCCAACTACTCGCTGCTGGTGTGTCTTTCTTACCTGACAGAGGCGCCCAGGCCAGAGGAATGCCCCTTCTGACACAATAAATGCGATCAAACACATCTCCAGTGGGGCGCCGGCCACTTGTTGTTGCTGTGTCGGCAGTGGCGGCCGAGGCAACTCGTGCCAGTGAAACGTAACTCGAGCCGTTCAATTTGGACGCCTTTGCATTGGTTTCACCGATCATCTCTCGTCGATAATGATGAACATGAGCGGCCTGGCAGGCAGGCAGCCAGGCAGTCAAGCAGACAGACAGCCAGAGGTGGAAAGTGGCCGTCACATACATGGCGTCTGCCGCTTGCGGTTGATATCCAACAGCCTTCTGTGATGGGGGCTATGCCTGTTGACTCGTTAATTTGGCCTGCTCGTCCGTCCGCCCGAGTCAGTGCAATTGCGCGCCCGAAAGGTGGCCGACGCGACGGCGAAACAGTGCAAATTACGCCAGTCTCAGTCGCGGGTCTTGTACTTGTGTCTTCTTGTCTCGCGTCTGATCTGATCTCATCTCATCTCAGCCTGGCCTGGCCTGGCCCTAACTATAAATCATGCACTGCCAGACTAAGACGTTGCCGAGAGATTAGAAGAGTTGGAGGAGCCCCAAAGGCGCTCGAAATGATATAAAGTAGCAGCCACTTGTTGTGGGTCGTGAAACATTAGCTTTAATCGTCGTGGCTGCCTCTCTTCAGCTGAGATATTCCGCTTATTGCCTGAAATCAGGCAACAACGACAACAGCGACGACGACGACGACGACGACGACAACAAATTGATTGGTTAACGCACACAAACAACAACTCGTACCATGGTTTCTTGTCTTTGGCGTGCTGTTAATTACACTTGAACGAGAGGCGGCGGCTGAAGCGACCAAAATTAACGTAAGCAACGGCTGAGTTTAATACAAAGCAAGAGCCGCAAATTAGCGCCTTCAAGTTTGTCGTCGCAGCCAATCTGAGCTGCAACAAGTGTTTGCTATCACTGTCTGTCTATGTGACTCAATCGAAAGCCTCAATTTAGAATCGACTGAGAGCCGGCAGAGACTCGTCGCCGTCGTCGAGTTTCATCTTCTGCCTCTCTGATGCTTCAAGTGTGTTAAATACTCGCCGCTTGTGTGTGAAGTGTCTCTTTAGCTTTTTCAACAAGTCAACCAATGCCAGGCCTGACTCGTTTGATCGTCGTTGTAGTCATCGTCGCCGTCGCCGTCGTGTCCTCGAGCGGCCGATTGTCGACTGTTCAAACTGTTGCCGGCCGCCGAGCGAAAGTAAAGAGGCGGACAGGTGGCTGATAGATGGCCCGGCGGATGGACTGAGGCGACGACGGCAACGATCCACTTGGCTGCATCTCGCCATTACGCCCGTCCCGAGTTTGTATGCCACAAAACTTGACTTATTGATTGGCTGAAGTCAGGCGAAAAGTGTCACATTGTTTACGGTCCATCTAACTGTCACTCGGCGGCCCATCTCACTTACGTCACTCTCGTCCGCTCTGAGCCGCCAGCAAGCCTAAGCTCGTTAGCGGACCGACCAAAGCGGCTGGCCAGACTTCCAGAGAGTTCATGTTACGTCGTCGTCGTCGTTGTCGGCGGTGGCGCCATTCATTCAGTCGATGGTTGCGTTCGCTTTGTTTCCAGCTCGAGGAAGCTGGCGGAGAGGAGGAGGAGGACGACGAGTATGAGGATGAACGAACGCCGACGGCCAGGTAAGTGAATTCAAGCGGCTAAATGAGAAGACAACACAACTCAAGAAAAGAAAGTAACTCGACTCGGCTCAGCTCGGCTCGCCGGCAGCGCAATCCAATCGAGTTCACCAACTTCTCTCGGCCGTCTATTTATTATTGTCATTGTTGCGCAAGAGACGACTTACCTGTCGACATTCGGTCGACTCTAGCGACACAGCGCCAGCAGCGGTGATGCACTCCAACCAAACGAGATTTGCCAGCCAAACAATCGACGAGCAGCAGCAGCATCTCAATCACCTAAGCGAATGACGACAACAACAACAACAACAACAACAATGGCATCTTCTGCCGATTGTAGTCTCTCTGTGTGACTTATCTTCTTCTTCTCCTTCTCCTTCTCGTATGGGACTTGTTGAATTGAGTGGCTTTCGATGATTATTGGCGACTAGGAGAAATTCAGGCGAGAATAACAACAGCCACTTCTTTGGCCTGCCAAACTTCAATTGATCGCCAATCTCGCCAGCCGCCGCCGCCGCCAAAGTGAATCTCATCCATCAATTTAATTCACACCAAACACCAGCTCGCTCGCTCAGGCCAGCCAACTCACCCCTTCCATCTCACCTGTGGCTCATCCTCGTCGTCGCTTGCAAGTGTTGTCTTCGAGCTCGGCTTGGCTCGCCGTCTTCGGCCACTTGCCGGCGGTGCGGCTTATCTGCGACGACAAACAACTACATGTCCGTCGTCTCTTCTGTCAGGCGCCAACATCCATTCAGATGGGCGCATTCAAATGGCAGCCATTTTGTGGCCACCGAAACTTGTTGGACCTTTCAGTTGCTGTTTTTCCTTGCTGATGTTTGGCGACGTCGATTGTTGTTGTCGTTGTGCCGTCTTGGAGAGTCTCCAGTTCAATTGAAATCTATTCGATTCCTGTTCGAGTTCGGCGGCGCCCAAGCGACAAGTGGCCGACGACCACGCTTATCTGTCGTATTTCCAGCGAATGCATGTCGTGTGAATCAGATTGGAAATCCCGTACTTTCCCCGCCGATGATTTTCTCCTAAAGAATCAATTAATATGAGTCAGCCGCCATCGATTCAGTTGGCGCGAAATGGAAATAATTATCGTCCATCTATTACTACTAATTTTAAGATATGATATTATGCATCTTATCTATTCATTTTGCTGCAAGAGCCAGCCAGCCAAGAAGAAAGTTAGAGATAAACTAACCAACCATCAACTTCTCGTGAATCTCGTCCACTCTCCACCAACCCCGCGCTCATCGTCGTCGTTGTTAATTAATTGCCCGACGACACCAACAGGAATGGCTACGCTCACTCCCAGATTGCCTATTAATGTCTCGCCTCTACCCGCAATGGATCGATGTCGCCAAACTAATTGAGCCACTTCACCTGAGCCAGCAGCTGCAACTGGCCGCCACTTCGTCTCCTTCCTCTTCGTCGTCGTCGTCGTCGTCGTCGTCCAGCTTTGAAGATGACCACCACCACCACCTCAGCCAACAGCCGCAAGATCCCAGTTCGAGGTTGGCGGCCGCACAACATCGGCCAGGTGTAATGACCGATAACGATGACGACCACGAAGGTGGACATCTGAGTGTGTGTCCGTGGCCGCTCGCGAGGGCTCGCTCGTGTTCCCTAATGACGTCAGACAAAGATAATAATCACAGCAGCAGCAGCAACGACCACCGACCGGACGATCCCTTCCCGCCACTCAACAATCAAGAGATCGATCAAAATGATAGCAACAACAGCCACCAGTTGGACAAACCCCAGCCGACAACAACACCAGCAGCATTCGGAGCCGGATCTCGCCGCGGCGGCAACCACCACGCTGATGGCCAATGGAATGCAACAAGTAGCGACGGTTGTTGGCATGTCCGAGTTTGAGCTGCGCGAGAGGCATTCGGAGTGCGTCCGCATTGTTGGCCAACTGCTGGAGACTTTAAATGAAGTTAATTTAATCCTCTTGCGGGCCATCATTTGCGTCCTCTGGCACATTGCAAACAACAGCGAACTCAACAAGATGTCCTCCACCAATCTGGGCGTCTGTGTGGGCCAAAGCCTACTAAACGACGAGCAACGGGGCCAGCCGTCGATGTCAGCCACCTGTTCGGCCTCATCGTCGTCATCGATGTCGCCCTCATCATCGTCATTCTCATCGTCGTCGTCGTCGTCGCCCCTCGCACATCTTCAACCAGAACCCCAAAGCAGCCACTCAACATTGCATCGATTCTCGGCCTCGACATTCACCAAACGACACCGACGCGCCCGATCGCAGTGTATTCTGTCGTCGACGTTGTCTCTGTCAAACCTCACAAGCTCACCTCGAGCACAGCAGCACCAGCAACAACAACAACACTCGCCGCCAGGTAACCACCGGACGGCCGCCAACCACTCGAGCTCCAGTTATTTGGACTCGAACACTGCCCAGGAGACGGCCAAATACGTGCCAATTCTTATTGCCTTCATGATTGACAATGCGCGTCTGCTGTTTGGCCGAAATGTAATTAGTTTGTTCGGCCCGGTAAAGGACAAGAACGAACAGCCAACTAAACAGAAAGAAGAAGAAGCGCCCGCCCCTGCCGCCAATGCAACTGACAATCAATCCAAATGTGATACCAACAAAAATAAAGCGGTGGACAATCAAATGGACAGCTCGCCGGCGAGCAAGTCGACTGCCCCTCAGTGAATCAGTGGATTCCAACCAATACGATAGAACGAACCCGCTTGAAGCAACAAGTGCCGACCATGAAGGAGCACCACCAGCGGCAAACACCAACTGTATTGATTTGAATAACCGCATCTTCAGGCGCCAGCAGAATGTCGTTGGACGGCTCAGCCGCGAACACCTGGCACGGACGGCAACAGGTGAGCGCTTTCGTAAAGACGCACCGGCGCCACCTGAGCACCAGCGTACTGGTTCACATAGGAGACAACAACCAGAACCAGAACCAGAATCAGAGCGAGGCCGAGCAGCAGCAGCATCATCATGAGGCCAATGAGGTGACATCCATTCTAATTGTTAACCACACGCCAAATAGGAGGAGCAGTCCCGAGGGAGTGACAGACGACGCACAAGTAAGACAAACATCACCAGGAGGGCCACCTGTTGGCGGCCAGCTCGTCGCCCGACAGTGGAGTCGCCTGCAACGAGCAGCAGCAGCAGCAGCAACAAGCGCAACAACAACAGCGCCCGCTGTCGGCCACCGAGTCGACTAGCTCGTCGTCGTCGTCGTCGTCGTCCTATCGAGCCTCTTCGTCCACTTCGGGCGTCCACTCGAGCGCCTCGCCGGCCTTCTCGTCGAGCGAGCCCACTGACTCGCGGGCCGCCTCCAACTCCACCTGTTCGACGGGCTCGCTCGTCGCCGGCGCCCTCCTCGTCGATGGCCTCTGGTTGCACGTCGCCCGTCGACTCGATCGATGCCGCCGACTCCACTGCCACTCCCAAGAAGTCCTGCGTGTCCACGTCAGCCCTCAACGAGATGGCCGACAGACAACAGACGCCTGCCGTTCGCCGTCGTCTCCATCGACGACGCCTCAGCGAGGGCCACCCGAAAGACCAGGTGGACTCACCTGCAGATGGAGCCGCCGCTGACGACAGCCGACACACGGCGGCCGAGGCGAGACTGGCTGACGAAGAGCACTCAGCCAACGTGAGCCGCCTAGTTGGCCGACTGTTCAGCCTACCTGCGGCGGCGGCGGTGGGGCCGTCAGCAACCACCAAAGGCCAAGATCAATGGTTTGTTTGGATGAGGTGGCTCATTTGAGGCAGCAGCATCATCATCAGTATTCTACAATAAGCGCCCAACACAATCAATACCACGAGAAGCCAAACGGAGCTAGTCAACTCCACCACCAGCAGCGGCAGATGCACAGCCAGACCCTTAACAGGTTGTCTTTGTGTAGCCAATCACAGCAGCAACAGCAGCAGCGACAACAAACACTTTCCATGCCAAACAATCGCATGCCAAAGATCCCATTCCAATACACGACGTCTTGTTACGGCGGCGAGGCAGTCCTCTACTATCCGAGCTACTCTCACCTACAGAACCAGCAACAGCAACAGCAGCAGAGGCAACTCTTCCACCAGAATCAGCAGCATCCAGTGCAGCAGTCGGCCTCGAATACTGTCGAATGTCAGAGGAGTAAATCGCTGAATAACCACCACTTCGATCAGTCTCAGGCGGCGCAGTTTCAGCCTCGACAGTACCAACAATCAGTCGAGCAGCCGCTAAGATCGCAGGTAATGTTGCTTTTAGAGATTATTATTTGTCTCTCCAGCAGCAGAACCAACAACAGCAAGACTCTTATCGGCTGTCACGCCAGGCTTACTCGCAACAGCAGCATCAACACCAATCTCAAAGGGCATCTCCTGGAGGTTGTCATCTGGCCAACCATCACCATCATTACAGCCAGCATCAGCAACAGCAGCAGCAGCAGCAGCACCACCACCACCACCACCACCACCACCACCACCAGACAGTCCATGGAGGCTTTGCTGCGGCCGTGGCTGACCACCAACAGGAACCACCTCAGCAGCAGCAGCAGCAGCCGGCCGCAGTGGCCTACCAGCGCGCCCAGCCGCGTCTAGCGCGAATCAGACCGAACCAGTTCAATGGGCTGTATGTGAAGCGACTGGACAGCGACAACAACAAGCCGGCCGCAACTGCACCTCAACAACCACCACAACCACCGCCGGCAGCCTCCTCGAGCGCCACCGCTCCATTCAAGGCCGCTGGGCGCGTGTCTGCTCGTGTCGGGAAGCTGCCAGAAGTACTTCGGCTGGCGCCGCTGGCGAGCCGAAGGTGGGCGGCGGCGGCGGCGGCAGCGGCGCGACGCCCCCAACGAAGGCGGGCGGCTCGATGGCGTCGTCGCGGCAGAGCTCCAAAGTGTCGTCTTCGGCGTCGGCGTCGTCGGCCGACGAGCTGGACGAGTCGGATTGTTTGAGCAGCGAAAGCAGCTGGCTGGAGGAGGAAGAGGAGACGACAATGGTTTGATTGCGGCGCCCACCGCCGTTGTGTGTCATTTAATGTTGTTTGTTTAAATGGTGGTGATGATGACGACAACAACAACAACACTCGACTACCACTACCATAATGGTGCCGGTTGTTGTAGTAGTATAATAATAAAACTTTCGACTGTCGAGGATAAGCCAGGCGCGTCTGTCTGTTTTTCTGTGTTGTGTTCACATTATTTAACCCAACCGAACGCCATTGTTCTCTGCTTTGTGTGTTGGTTTGCTTGTGGCTCCTCTTTGGTTATTGTTGTCACGAATTGGCGGGCAGAATCGCGCCGCTGCCGGCCAATTCATTATTATCATTTAACTCTTTTATTTTATCTCTTTGGTTTGGTGCTGTTGGCTCGCATTTAACATAAAACACGAGCCACCACCAGCAGAGAGACACTCGAAGGGGACGACGCAATCAAAAGCAGAAGAATGCTCATTTGCTTTCTCGTTGGGCCCAATTCAAGTGGTGCAAGCAAAGTGTCATTGTCGTCGTGGTTGTGGTTGGCTTTCTTCAAACTATAGACGAGGACTAGGACGACCATGATGATGATGGTGGTGGTGATGATGAAAACGGGAACAGAGGAAGGGCACTGCGGCGCCGGCTGAAGAGTTTTTAATAGTTTTCTGAGTCAGTGAACGAGCAAAGATCAATGGAGTTGGCCCACTCGGCCGGTGGTTGTGGTGTTGCTTTCGAGGCTCGGGCCGCCAGCCGGAAGGATAGACGAGAATTTGGTCGTCGTCGTCTCGCCGGCCCAGTGGAAGCCTCGGCGGCGGTGGTTTTGTTTTTTCGCTCCTCGAGAATGTCCTTTTGGTGGTCGTGATAGTCGACTTTTTGCCTGTGCACATTTTGGCGCTTTAAATTGTGTTTGTGGCTCAAAAAGTAGTCTGTAGTTGCATTGAGTCGGCGGCCAAACTGAGATTCGAGACTCTTCTCTGAGGCTTGCAGCTGACAGCATTTGCTCGCACTGAAACACGTGAATATATGCGACGTTGACATCCACCCGAAACAACAACAACCGCCGGCTGGCCAACTGGTCGGATGAATACATTTTGTCCTCCTCGAACCAGCATGAGAAGCGAATAATAATAATAATAATGAAAATGAGAAACTGGAACGAGAGAGAGCGAAAACTAGCCAATCGCGTGAGGCGCCTTTCTTATTATTATTCTTATTTATTAGGCCGCTTTATTCATTCGCACGGGCGCCAAGTTAACTAACATCATTGCGCCCATTTTGGCCCTTTTAATATGATCACCCATGACAGTGCACTGCCGCCGCCGTTGGCGATGTGACCGAAATACAGCTCAACTTGAGAATCTTATGGTCGTCCGGTCGTTATTGTTGTTATTGTTGTTGTTGTCGCTTACTCGAGTGGTACTTCAGGTGGAAGGCGAGCAATTAGAATCAATTTCAAAGCGCACAGGCCGCACCATAATCAACACCCCTCGGAGTTTGGCTGGTTTCTGGGCTCGGCCGGCTGGCTGAGGACTCAGCTAATGGACGCCGAACACCTCATCGCGAGTTGCAAGTCGCCAGTCGGTCAAAGGTGAGCCTCGTGTGTCGTCTGGCGCCAATGCCAGTGGGGCCCAGTCCAGTCCAGTCGGGCGACGCTTCCTGCTCGCCCGCCGGATGTTGTCAATGGCTGGCCGTCGCGTGCCTTCCCAACCAACCAGACTCTCATCCGGCCCCTTCGTTCGTTCATGCGGCGGTGGTTGTAGTTCTTGGCCGGATTGGCGGCCCAGCGAAACAATGCCGCTAGGCACTCGGCGACGGCGGCCTCAGCGCCTCCAACAGCCACTGGCGCCGCAATCATCTGGCTTGTGAGTCTGTGCGCGGGCCGCCGCCAGAGAGCGCCGCGGGCGCCCGGCTAGGCCCACTGCGCCAGGTTGCTATGTCAACTATTCGGCGACGGCGGCGGTGGAGGCAGCTGAGGCAGCGCCAATACCTATGCCTGTGCGTATGCTCTGCGCCTATGCCTATGGCTTTCGGTGGCGCCCAGGCCGAGCCTTTGGACGGTTGGGGTAGCCAGGCGGACGACGACGACGACAATGCCGAGGCAACAAAGTCAAAGCGCCACAACTCGGCCGAGGCTTCACACGAAGACTTTTTGTTGTGCGCGCCGGCGGCGGCGGCCGCCCCATTGCGAAGGCACTCGCCGACTGGCTTACTGTTGTGTTGTGCATTGCGCCAGTGCAGTCGAGCCATTCGAGTTCGCTGTTGGCTTCTCTTCCTTCTGTTTGCGCAAATGCGTTTCTTTGCCTCGCGAGTTGCGCCCATCCACCAGGCAGCCAGTTGTAGTGCATTCGTTGGATTCGAAACGTCGGCGACGACAACCACAAGACGCGGAGACAAATTTAAGCAGCCAACGCAGCAGAGGCGGCAGAGCCAACAACAACAGCAGCAGCACCAGCGGCGGTGGCAGCGGCGACGGCGCCCACAGAGAGAGCGTCAAAGCCAACCATACACAAAATTATAAAACATTTACTCTCTCTCTCTCTCTCTCTCTCTCTCCCTTCTCTATTATAATCTTGCCTTCATCATCATCATCATCATCAAACCTATTGAAATATACAAATTATATCACTACAAAATCTTCAACGAGAGCGATAACAACAAACTATTATTGTCGATTATCGATATCATTATTATCATTATTAGTATTATTGTATTATCATAATAATTAGATTTATTTAGAGGACAATTAAACCTACCCAATATTCACAAAATGGCTGACCAACTTACGGAGGAGCAAATCGCCGAATTTAAAGAGGCCTTCTCCTTATTCGACAAGGATGGCGATGGAACTATAACCACAAAAGAGTTGGGCACCGTGATGAGGTCGCTTGGCCAGAATCCAAGCCGAGGCCGAGCTTCAGGACATGATAAACGAGGTGGACGCCGACGGCAACGGTACGATTGATTTTCCAGAATTTCTCACCATGATGGCTAGAAAAATGAAAGACACCGACTCAGAGGAGGAGATTCGCGAAGCGTTCCTGGAGTGTTCGACAAGGACGACGGCAACGGGTTTATTAGCGCGGCCGAGCTGAGACACGTGATGACCAATTTGGGTGAGAAGCTCACGGACGAGGAGGTGGACGAGATGATCCGCGAGGCGGATATCGACGGCGACGGTCAGGTGAATTACGAAGAGTTTGTCACAATGATGACGTCTAAGTGATCATGGGCATGGGAAAAAATCAACCAGTATATAAATATACATACATACATATATATATATGAAATAAATAAACGGCAAACCACATGTATATCATTACAAGAAGCGCAATTGATCTTATTTAATTATATTATTATTATCATCATCATCATCAAGATCATTGGTAGGGCGTTGTGACGACACAAGACATCGTGTACAGGAACGATGGCAGGGATTTCACGCATCATGTTAATTTGGATTCCTAGGTGGCTGCTCCTTGATGGTAGGCTCTATTGTGGTGCCACGTCTGATTTGGCCTCAGCCAATGAGACGCCAATGGCGGTCAACTCTCCTGCTCAGGCAATCTTTTCGCCAATTTCAACGCAGACAGGTGTCGCTAGAGATACCTTTGCCAAATCCGGCCTTCACAGCTGTCACTTTCGCTCCGGTGGACAACGAACCAATGTTCAACATGAGCATTTCACCTTTGGCCAGGCGCTGGACTTTCGCCCACGTCGATCGCCTTCTGTTCTAACACCAAGCAAACGCCTCAGGAGGTAGTAAGTAATCTCTAATTCTGTATAGATATCTGGCAATGAGCCCACCGTTCCTAAAACTTGGCCAACCATTCGGTCGGCTCTCGTCCACATGGGATCAATCTTTGTACCCACACCGATGAGACCACCTGGAACCGCGAACTCTAACTGATTTTGATCAGCACTTAGTGAAACAATCTTCGAGTATATGGGACAAACAGATAACTTTTCCATCTTCGTCTTTTCGATCAATCCAGGCCGCACTTCTATCTCCATGCCAACTCTTAGAGTGCCCGTTGAGATTGAACCACCTACGACACCGCCTCTGATATCTTCAACTTCGCAACCAGGTCTATTGACATCAAAGGATCGGATAACTAGAACAAATTCATTTTAGTTTGTTTGTGGCGAGTGGAAGAGAATATTATATTGTTAATAATGATGATATTGACTAATTATATAATTAAGATGACAGTTGATTTGTCAATTAATGTCGATGCCAGAATACTCACTGATTAACCTTGGTTTTGCTGTGAACTCTCTAACTGGTACAGGGATCTTATTACATATATATTCACAAATAACATCTATGTTATATTTGAGTTGGGCTGAGATTGGAATAACTGGACTGTTATCAGCTATTGTGCCATTAATAAACTTTTTGAATTTCCACATACTGATTCTTAGCTGAGGCCTCATTGACTAAATCAATCTTATTCTGTAGGATCAAAATATGTTTTAGTTGCATAATTTCTACTGCTGCCAAATGCTCTGATGTTTGCGGCTGGGGACAAGACTCGTTCGATGCCACTAATAACAAGGCGGCATCCATAACTGCTGCCCGTTCAACATGGTGGCCATGAGAATGTCGTGACCTGGACAGTCGACAAAGGATACATGTCTTTTCAATTTAAAACGTCCACCACAGCCCGACCGATCACACGGGAACTCGTCCTCTTTATTACTACCAGCTGATCGATAGCAACCCGGCCTTGGACACTTGTCATTGTCACATTTGTATATTTTGGCATTAGCATAACCTAATTTGATGGTAATATTACGTTCTAATTCATTCTTGAATCGGACAGTCTGTACACCACTGATTGCTTTAACAACTGTTGATTTACCGTGCGCGACATGGCCAATAGTTCCAATATTAATTGTTGCCTGCTTGCAAATCACCTCCTTCGACAGTGGTGTTAGCTCCTACTCGCAAAAATCATACATCATCAAGACAACAATTGTGTATTGTTTCATCAGATTAATAAATGCATAGGTTAGATTATTGTTAGCATAACTAGTATGATGGTAGATGCAATATAACAAACAATACATAACATATGATCTCCTCATACAGTTCAATAGTGATGATCGTTTACTGTATGAGCAGTTTCCTCCATATTCAATGGGATACTTACCGATTCGGCGGTCATGCTGGTCTATGATTATGGATGTCCTGTTGGATTAATATTAATCAAATTCTTACTTTGTTAATCTAGTCAATGGATGGCAATATGTGTTGACATAAAGGAGGTTGCAATATTTCTAGACCAGTGACGATGAATTTGCATCAAGCCGCTTCCAAAGATAACAGCATGCTGCTTCCGTGAACATGTGCCGCTTGTTCTCTGTCTGTTGCCTCCGATTGCAATGGACAGCCTCTGAGCGTGCTAATTTGGGCGCGAAGTTTCAAATTACGCTCGAGTTGTCGGGACTTCGGGATGACCCGCTAGTCGGACATTGGTCGGTAAAACCTAGAGAATAACAATGATTTTGCTGTGTATAGTCGGACACTGAGCGGATTATTCCAGCATAGGCGTGTCTTGTTCCCGAAATTCGGCTACTGAAAAATGCAAACAATGTCTCCACGTGCACGACTCGATGATTGACCTTACTATTTAATACTGTTATTATAATTATATAGTTCATCTATCCCGAATAACACTCATATAAACATTGATTGTTCATTCAACCGGTTGAGTATCTATTATTACCCTACTACCAGAAACTTAGTTACAAATAAGTACGTCTTCTCAACATGTCCAAGATGAAGGACCCCAGGGCGAGTGGATCGATACCTGTTCTCAAAAAGGGCACCATCGCCGATAAGTTGGCCGCCCACACCCTTCTGATTCATGAATCTCGAAACTGGGACAGCTTGAATGCCCTGATTGAGATGGTAGATCCTCGAAAGTGTCGCCGACGTTGTGTAATGGCCATGTCGACACTGAAGGAATTGTTCTTGGAATCGCTGAACATAAACAAAAAGGATTGTCAAATCACGGCGGAAGACGAGGTGCAAGAGTCAGATTTTATTATACAAAATTTATCGACAAACTCAATTTGGTTGCTTTCTGACAACCTGGAAGAAACCAGGAAGAAGCGCCATCTGGACATTATCAGAGTTATTGAATAAATATAATGAGAACAAAGAATATATCCTGGAGAAACTCATCAATAAATTGGGCGATAAAGTTCCAAAGATCGCCACTTCAGCTGGTCATCTAGTGGAGAAGGCAGTCAACAGTGAAAAAGATGAGGTTAGAAAGCGCGCCATCAAGTACATCCAACAGTTTCTGAGCCGTCCCAATCAAAGTGTCGGGGCAGATATTATGCAACATCTTTATTAAGTCGCCTCAAACTTCTAAGAGATAACCAGGAAATGGCCAACGACCTCATGCAGACCTACCTAGATCTATACACAGCTATGACCAAGGAGAAGAAGATTGATTCAAAATTAATGAGCACCATTCTAGTGGGAATCCATCGGGCCTATCCATATTCAAAACTGAAGAACGACGTATTTGAACAACACCTTCAAACACTATACACACCTAGTCCATCAAGTCAATTTTAGAATGCGTGTTGTGGCCATGATCTTAATCAAGAACATAGTCACGAAGCGAGCCCAGTTGCTCAAGTGCCCAGTAGAGGATAGATTTTATAATTTAATATTTGGTCAACTCATCGAATCGGACCTGCCTAATTGTTCCAGACAACAAGCATTTGTGAATCTGTTATTGACAGTTATAAACGAGGATACAGTATTGGAGAGGAAGGAGGCATTCATTAAGCGCATGCTACAAGTTGCCTTGAACAGTCCTCCAGAGCTCGCTCAACTGTTGTTGACTATAATTGGCAGGATAAAAGGTTATAATACGGATCTTTGTGTCAACTCAAAGGATGATGATGTAAAAGGTGACGACGATGAAGACGACGACGATGAGGATGAAGACTACAACAAAAGCATGACAACAAAGGGAATGATGACAGCAATGAAAATGATAATGATACTAGTAGTGATGATGCCGACAATAGCTCAACGGAGAATAATGAAGTAAGGATCGGCTCGTCTTGGGTCCATAAGCGTAGAAAGATCTCGAAACATTGTGATCTCTTGGCGAGGAATCCCCGGGCCGCTCGGCCTGAGCACTTGAATGAACTTTACCTCCTTAGACGTTGTTACAATCCGGCAGTGGCTGCCGCCGCCCAGAAGCTGATGAAAGACTAATAATCCATCATTAGTGCGATAGAATAGTCTCAAATGCTTATGGAATAAGCATGATAACAATTAATCAATCAATCAAACAAAAATAGCCTTAATTCAGGTCTCATATTATCATTTAGTAAAGCCTACAACGACAACAAATGATCTTTTGAGGATCAGCGTGCGCCCTACATTCGATTGTGTGTGTTTTATTGGAGGCTAGAGATCACTTGATACATCTTGTTATTGATGGTCACCTGGTTGGGGGTTATGTTTTTGCATTAGGAGAATTTCCGTTGAGCGACAGGAATATAAAATCTTAACACTTCTCATCATCAATTTGCCAAGATGGGTCGGGCCTGGCTAACTCAAGGCAAGCCTTCTTCTCATATGTGTTCGGTTCAGTTCAGTTCAGGTCAGGGGGTTTTAATTCTGGCAACAAAATTTAATCCTGGAAGATGCACTCTCATCAATGTTTGTATAATATAGATTATCGACCCATTAGATCAGCGTCTCACCTCGGGTCGTCCCATCTCATCTTGCCGTCTGATTCCCTATCTCTGTCTCTGTCTGTCTCTCTAGGAGGGGCTAATAAACACTACTAGAGCTAGGCACACAAAATTGAGAGCCCACAAAATTAGTTAACAATGGAGAGGCGACCTCAACCAAGAGAACCTCCTCTAGCCTTGTCCAATAATAAAAACAATGGCCATGAGTGACGGTCACGCTATATTTCATTGATGGATCCATAGATTGATTGATTGTACATGCACACCATATGCGATCGTATAATTTCTTCTCTTTGATTCTCTCTTTCTCCACATGTGTGTATACACTTAACGATGTTGATGTTGATGATAATGATGATGATAATGGTGGTGATGGTGATGATGATTATAGTTTCTTTGTCCTAGGGTTTTATCCAGCCCGTATCAGGATTACATATCATAGTCTTGCCTCCATGATTAATCATGATAACGCCGCTGTATGATTGCATATGTATGTATATGTATATATACAATACGTAGTTGATGTCGGTTTCAAGTAAGGTGATAGTGACAGATGATGTGAAGATTGTGGTGGTGGTGGTGTTGGTCTATAATTGGCTGCTTAGAGATGATGAAACACAATGAATGATCCCCATGTTATGCTTTTTATTTATTAAAAACGAAAATGCTGCATTGTAATATTGGATGTTTTTTTCCATAATTGAATCGATGAATGATATTTCAAATATACTGGTGTTTTTATGGTAGGTATATATATATATATATATTTATAGAAATATGTATTGTTCATATTACACACATAACTCTCTGTTTGTTTCTTCATCTTTTAGCTTGTTTGTTTCATGAAATTTAACATCAAAATGCACGGCCGGGCGACGGATGATTCCAACACTCGACACCAGGCCGAGTTTGCCTGATTTGTTACCTATGTAGTTGTTATATAGAATTGTGGTCAAATCAGATCATTGTATTGACACTGGTAGAGATGAATGTTGTGTTTTGGGTGATGTTGTTGTTGTCTTGAATCATTTGATTCCATCTTGCAATTCATATAGTTCATCTTCATTAACCTTCTTCTTCTTTTCTTCGTCATCATCATTCTCTTTCTGATTTTCATCTTCTAGAATCTGTTTACATTTCAATTAATTAACCTTGAATTTCATTCAACTCTTCTCCTTCTTCTTTTCCCTTCTTCTCTTCTTCTTCTTCTTCTTCTTCTTTTTAAAAATTTTATTTTTTCCCATGCCCATGATCACTTAGACGTCATCATTGTGACAAACTCTTCGTAATTCACCTGACCGTCGCCGTCGATATCCGCCTCGCGGATCATCTCGTCCACCTCCTCGTCCGTGAGCTTCTCACCCAAATTGGTCATCACGTGTCTCAGCTCGGCCGCGCTAATAAACCCGTTGCCGTCCTTGTCGAACACTCGGAACGCTTCGCGAATCTCCTCCTCTGAGTCGGTGTCTTTCATTTTTCTAGCCATCATGGTGAGAAATTCTGGAAAATCAATCGTACCGTTGCCGTCGGCGTCCACCTCGTTTATCATGTCCTGAAGCTCGGCCTCGGTTGGATTCTGGCCAAGCGACCTCATCACGGTGCCCAACTCTTTTTGTGGTTATAGTTCCATCGCCATCCTTGTCGAATAAGGAGAAGGCCTCTTTAAATTCGGCGATTTGCTCCTCCGTAAGTTGGTCAGCCATTTTTGTGAATATTGGGTAGGTTTAATTGTCCTCTAAATAAATCTAATTATTATGATAATACAATAATACTAATAATGATAATAATGATATCGATAATCGACAATAATAGTTTGTTGGTGTTGGTGTTGGTGTTGGTGTTGATGTTGTTGTTGTGGTTGTTGTTGATGTGGTTATTGTTCTTGTTGACTATTTCGTTGTGATATAATTTATATATTTTTAATAGCTTTGATAAGGATGACGGCGACAGCAGTAAGGATGACAATATAGAAGTGAGAGAGATAGAAAGAGAAAGATGGCCTTCGCGCTTTGTGGTGCGTTTATATAAGAGAGACATAGGCCAGGCCAGACAGGCAGAGAAGTGAAGGGGAGAAACGCACAGTGAACGCGAATGGTATGCACATTTTCGTGCTGTGGACGTTGCAATGCGTCGTCGTCGTCGTAGTCGTCTCCTCCTCCTCCGCCTCAACCGGAAAGACAGAGAGACCCAAATTGTAACGGAATTTAGTGCACCAGTTGGGGCTGGTTTGTGTGTGTGGGCGCGCACGAATTGGCGTGGCGGCGGCCAAGCTCCGCGCAAGTTGGCTTCACTGCCGCGAACGCGCGCCCGACGCCTTTGGCAGTGCAAAACAATCGACACGCATTCATATTGTTCGCCATGGCTGGTGTCTGCAGTTAAGGTGCGCTTCCAGCAGGACTTCTTAAACAAACGTACAACTTACGTCCTGCCATCTCAACAAAACGAGATTTTCTGGTGGTAGCAGCTATTGCGCAACTACAACCACCACCACCGCCACCACCGCGACGACAACATCGTCGGCCAAATTGAACTCGAGCACGAGCCTTAACGAAAGTCAGTCTCTTCTAGTTCTCTGTGTTTGCCTGCCGGTGGTGGTGCTAGCCGAGCCGACGATGGCCACTGGCCTCGGCGCCAGCCAGCCAGCCAGCCAGCCCAACAACAACAAAATGGTGGCGCACGCACCAGCCAGACACAAACACGTTTAGGAGTTGGCAAACTAACTGTTGTCGGTAATGGGCGAACGAGTAATAGACGACGTCGACGGCGGTGGCGACGATGGAGATGGCGATGGCGATGAGGGCCGCCTACTCTGGCCGGGGCGACAACACAGCCCATTGCGGGTAGTGAGAACTACCACCACCACTACGACAACAACCACTACACCCACGACCATCATAATGCCCGTTTAATTCCAAAACAACAACAACGACGACGACGACCACCAGCTCTGACGTCGCCGAAATGGCCAGAGAAAGACGACAACGACACGTTCGGGCCTGTAGCCACGCCGTTACGGCACTGGGCCAGTCGCGGAGGCGGCCATGCGAGATGCGCACGTCGCCTAGGGCCGTTCGCGTGCCCAAACCTTAACTGGACAGCTCGGCTCGGCCTGGATACTTTCAAATGGCTCCGCTCGATGACCAACACCTCAGTTTGGTTCAGTTCAGTTCAGTTGCTGGCTCCTTACCTTCGCTGATACTGTCGCTGAAATTGTCTTGTGTGTCTCGGTTCGGGAATGAATGCGGCCGCCGCCTCTTGCAGGTTGGCGGCCAGCCAAACTGGTGCTGCTGCTGCTGCCTCTGGAGGCTCCTTGGAAGATAGAAGAGGCTGGTTGGTGGGCCAGACAGGCAGCAGCAGCAGCAGCAGAGGCGCCACAGGGACAACAAGACGACGAGCTTGAACTTGTCCGAGTTTCAAGGAACACCATTTAAATTGGTAATGTTCGGCCCGTTCGTTCCATGCTCGCCTCTCCTGGCCGTCGACGGACTTGACTTGCGCGCCCACACTAGAACAGTGGCAGTCTCGACAGTGGCAGTGGCGGTTGCGGCAGCAGCAACCAGCAAAATTGATCTCCATGTCTGGCTGCCACTTCGCAGAGCTACTTCTGTCTCTTTTTCTGCCCGCCGGACGGACATATAACAGCAGCAGAGGCAGTCAGTCAGATAGAAAGAAAGACACACAAACTAGGCCCACTTCCCACTACTGCTCGGCTGGGCTTCCGACTTCCTGGCGGCCAACGTCGACGTCGCCGTGGCCGGCACTGGCGAAAGCGAGTCCACTCGGCAGCTGAGCCTCGTGGTGGTGGTGGTGGTCGTCGTTGCGCTTGGAATAGTAATGAAGGCTCGCGACGACGACGGCGGCCGACAAAACACACAGGCGCGACACTGTTTGCATGAACTCCTTCCATTACTCTTCTCTCACTTTCACGTTGGGCCCTCGCGCGGCCGCCCGGACTCCTCCTATTGGTGCTTGTTGGGCTCGTCTGGCTGGTGGCCGTCCTAGCCGTAGTCTCCCCTCCAAATGGAGTTACATTTGCAGCTGGCGCCGCCGCATTGCGTCCGCGGCTGATTATTATCAATGCAAGAGAGGAGAAGAATGGCCGGCCACGAGTGGCAGATCTCTCAGTCGGTGGTTGACGGCGGCGCCCACCTCCAGGCTTACGAGCTCCATTTCACTTGCACCCTCCTTTTGGTTTGTTTGTTTGGCGTCGTCGCTGCTGCCTTGGCTACCTCAACTACCTCAACTACCTCAGCTGCTGCTGCCTCCGTCGGCTTGTCTCCATTTCTTTTCGGATTCATCTTCGCCTCATGTGGCTGGCTGCCACGGCTGCCGTATCCCGTCCGTCTGGCTCAATAATATCGCCTTGTTTGTCGTCGCCCGTCCGCCCGTCCGCCCGTCCATCCGTCCGTCTGCCTGCCAAACAGTTAGACATGAGCTGCGCGCTCGCCATTAACTGTAAATGGAAAGGCTTAGCCTAAGCTGGCCGCCGACAGACCGGATTGCGTGCCAAAACAAACAATACTCTTGTCTTCGTTTAGGGGCCATCGTCGTTTCTTTTGCATGGTGTAAGTTGGCGGCGGGCGCGCCAACTTAGTTAGTTCTCGCATTCAATCTCGGTTTGTTTCGTTCGAGGCGCTCGCTTTCCACTTTTCACTGCGCCGTCTTCTTGAAAAAGTGAATCCGCTGTCCGTCCGTCCGTCCGTCCGTCCGTCTGTTGGACGAGAATGTGACGGACCGACTGCCCTTTCAATGGTGGCCAAATCGGATGCATTCGCAGGCCCACCAAGCAAACATCGACAGGCAGTCGGCCAGTGTCTGTTGGGCCTGTCCTTCAAACGTCTGCCCGGCCACTTGTCCTAATGAGCGGCTGCCAAATTTGCGCCCAAATCAAAACTGGACCTTCGTTTGCGTGCCACTCTGCCCAGTGGCCGCCGCCACTTCTGCTCGGCACTGCGACTTGTTTGGTTTGGTCTCATCTGCATAGCGACGTCGGCCGGGCGGCGGTGCGTAAATAACGACTTCGGTGGGGCCCAAAATGAGAGTCGGAGGAGGCCGAGCGGGCGGCGAGATTCGGGCGGCCGACATTGAGTTGGGCGGGCGCCAACTTGGGCCGTTGCGAGGTTTCGCTCGAGCAGTTCCACCCTCAGAAGTCGGCCAACCAGGCAACCAGCCAGCAAGTGGTTGTTGTTGTTGTTGTTGCAGGTGCCCCAGCCAATTACAACTGAGCTCATGGACACAATGCTGATTCGGGCCGCATTCCTGCAGCTTCGCCCGTCGCCGTTGTCGCCGACCGCAACTTGAAGTGGCCATTTAATAGTTTTGCGGGCGTCGATTAGTGTTGTTGTTGTTGTTTGCTGGCCGCCAAGCTGATGTTGTTGATGATGTTCTTTGTTGTTGCCGCCAGGTTTAGCCAGTCGTCCAGTTGGCCTGTCGGCCAGCCAACCAGATGACCAGACGACGACGACAAGAGGCGAAAAGTGAGCCCCAAATTAATGGCCAGCGCCGGCCCATTTCGGGAGCATTTCATCATCGTCGTGGCCGTCGGCGGGCGTCCATTCCGTTGTCGTTGTTGTTGTTGTTGTCGGTTACGAAAGTCTTAATGCGCGGCCCGTCTTGGTGGGGTCTTATCCGGCAGCGTTGGAAGCACAAAGCAAACACTGAGCGGCTCACCTGAGCGCCGCCCGCCACGAAGGCCTCCTCTCCAAGTGTAGCAGTGAATACAAATGACTTTTGGCCGGCAGCCGCCGCGAGGCTGTTACTAAGGCAATGGGCGGCCAGTGTTGGTTACTCACGCCGACCACCACGAGCCACCCCAAGGGAGCTCGGCTGGCCGCCAGGTCGGAGCCGGAGACTAACAAAGGTGAGGGCGCAATTTATCTGGCGCTGACATCGGCCGGTGCTGGCCATTTCTGGCCATGGATTTTTGCTTGATTGGAGGCGGAGGTGGGGCGCCGCTTCTGGCCGGCGGCGGCGGCGGCGGCGTAGGGATGGCCACCAGGCGAGTGGCGGCCGGCCAGTTGATAAGTCAAACGCAGGCCGGCCAGTCCGAGCACACAAAGAGAAGAATGAGGGGTTGGTCAGAGGGCGGCAAACAATGAGCAATGGCCCAGCCCGCGAAGGTAGAAGGTGAATCGGTTTTTAGTTGATGTGGGCCGGCCGGCCGGGAAACTTACTTTGTGTCCAGCGGCAGCGGCGGCCGAAGTCTCACCTCCCCAACGTCGTCCGTGGCAGACACTTGTCGAGCGTCGGAGGCAAGGAAGTTGTCTCGGTGTTGTCGTAATGAGATCTCAGCAGACAAGTGGACGACGGAAGCGCGCCAGGTGACCCAATTTTGACGGCGACGGCGCCTCAGCGGCGGCGGCGCACCGCAATCAGACAAGTTGACTTAATTCCAATTCTATGCGCCCGCCCTCTAGCAGAGACCCCACAGTTGTAGTACTGCACTGGCAGCTACAGGCGCCCATTCCAACTGGTGGTGGTCTTTGTCCGCGGCCTAGTCATCATCTGGCGAGTTGGCCGCCCTCAAACGGCTGCTCGTCATTCCATTCCATTTGGGGCGGCTGTTGGGGCCTTTCTTGCCATCGTCCCAATGCTGGTCGTCGTCGTCGTCGTCAAATTTAACATCCTTCTGATGAACATAAAAAGCTGGCGGCCGCCTGCAACTTGTCAGCTCGCAGGAAACTCTTTTGTAGGCCGCCCAACCGCCCGACCGGCCGCCCGGACCCTCACCTGAGTCGGTTTGCATCGATATATGAGCAAATTCAATTCAAGTTTATTGCCGAAAGGCTCGCAATTCATTCGCTATAAACCAGCCTCCAATTGGAGAGGTAACTTGATGTCTCTGGCCGTCCGTCCGTCCGTCCGTCCGTTCTGTCTTCAGGTGGACTCTAACGAGCCCCCCCTCCCTGTCTCCCACCTTTATTATGGGGCCGTCGGCCTCTTTGCGTGCCGGCGGAATAAATAAATTTCTCCTGAGATAGGCAAAGGCAGAGAGTATGGAAATGCGAATGCGACTAGCAACGGAAACGGATTGGAATAGAATGGAAATGTTCGGCTCCATTGCGGCCTCGTGGTAATTGGCGAGGCCCGTCCGGACCAGACTGGACTGGATTGGGCCATGATTGGTGGCCGCGCCCACTTTGTTGGCGTCTGGGCGTGGCCGGCAAACAATCACATTCCATCGCGCCCATGTGTGTTGGTATGTGTTGTGTCTCTATATAACTAATTTGCTGGCTGTCCTTGTCTCTTAGTTCTCGCCTATGTTGTCTCTACTGTTTGTCCGTCTAATTATCATTTAATGAAGAAGCAACCGAAAGACAAATTGAGCTTCGTGCTATCAATGGAAGTGGCGGAGCGGCGCCGCCTCTGCCAATTTATCTCATCTCTTCTCGTCTTTGTTCATATTCGGCGGCCACTTGCGATTCCCCCATTGATACGCCTCAGCCTCAGCCTCAGCCTCAGCCAACAACGAGAACAACAACAACATCAACAAATTAAAGTGAACAAACACACCGTCGCTGTCGACTTGAAACTCGACTTCAATTATAATGCCAAATCTCTGGACGCCGCCTCTTCTTGCCAGCGGCTTTGGGCTGCCTTTGGGTAGGCCCGAAGTTCGCCTTGGCTTGTGGTGGCGCAAAGCCCAACCACTTGCAACAACAACAACAACAACAACAACAACAACAGCAGCAACAACAACAAACACTACAACTACCAGCACGAGAAAAGGTCTGCCTGCAGCCGCCAACCCACACGAGGGGCTCTTCTCGGTTAAATAACAACAACAACAACAACAACAACAACAAAGCAAAGACGAGCTGCTCCCCAATCAATAATCAAGTCGAGAGAGGCGCCAAACTAATTTAGTTGGGTCGAAGCGAGCCCATCCGATCGGGGCGGGCTCGCCTCTGCGCGCCAAACTAATCGAGTGGCCGCCGACTTTGGCCAGGCAGCCGCGTCTGTTCCGCTAGCTGACTGGCGACCAGCAAGAAGTTGATGAAATAAGTGGGCCGGCAAGTGGTTGGATGAGTCATGTTGATGATGAGGTTGGAGCTGAGGCTGAGGCTGTGAAAGACCAACCAGCAGCAGCAGCAACTCGAAAGTATTGCAATTAATTCAGCGGTGCGCGCCGCCATTCCCTCTGGCCACCCACCAGAACGAGGCCAATAATTGCGGGCGCCCACCAGCAGCAGCAGCCCAGCAGCTGCCCCCACTCAAGGCTCGGCTCGGCCAGGTGGCCTCGGCGAGCAAACAGACACGCGCCTGCCACCTGTCGGGCCCGCCAAAGAGATGATACTCATTCTGATGATCATCGTCGTCGTCGTACAGATGATCGAAACGGCGCATCTGTTCACCTACAGCCGCCCGCCTGGCCGCCAATCGATTACCGAGATTAGGTTGGCGCCCAGGTGGGCGTTCACTGGCCTCCATCCATCCACTCGCAGGCAGCCAGTGAGTCAGTTTTTGTTTGGATTGTTCGAGTCAAGTTTCCAGTTTCTTTCAGACGGCGCATTTGCATCCTCCAAGTGGTGGCTGTTGTTTTGTTGTCTTCAGATTGCAGCTTCGCCCCGAACGCCGCCGAGCTCTTTGTCGTCCGGCCAACCAGAGAGCCTCCCTCCAGTGGCAAGCAAGGCCGACGACTTAACCCACTCAAGTCAATTGGATTTAGGCGTACCATTTAGAATAGGAAACCGGCACCTCCACAATGGCAGCCTATTCTCGGCCGGCCCCAATCTAAGTGCGCAATTTAGAGCCGCCCGAGCGACACAACAAACACTAGCCGACCGTCCGAACAGCCAGCATCTGCCCGTCTCTGTCCAGGCGACGGATGGCGCACCTTCCCCTCGGCCGTTACTCAAAAGGCGCCCTCAATGGGGCCATAAGTCAAGCGGTCGGGCAGCCTGGAATTGCGCGCGATCCGCACCGGCAACTCCGTCGGGCGGTCGGCCTATGGGAGGCCTCATTTGCTCGGCCAAGCAAACCGACGGCAAGATGCAGATGAATAAAATGAAAACGAAAATGAAAATGAGCTCCGAGCGGCCGCCAAATCAAGCGCGCAACCGTCGGCCAGCTTGGCCAGCCCGCAAAGGGCCTGGAAAGTGTGTTTGCTGGGTTGGCTGGTTGGCTGGTTGGCTGGTTGGCTGGTTGGCTGGTTGGCTGGTTGGCTGGTTGGCTGGTTGGCTGGTTGGCTGGTTGGCTGGTTGGCTGGCTGGTTGGCTGGTTGGCTGGTTGGCTGGCTGGCTGGCTGCTGGCTGCCTGGCTGGATGGCGGCCTCTGACGTGGTCAAAGCGGCAACCTGCTCAGCCAATCCTCCAGGGCCGCCGCCGCCGCCGGCGCCAATAATACGACTGGTCGCCAACAAATATAATGTAATCTGGTTGTTGTTGTTGCTGCTTTGGCTGCTCTCTTGGCGCCCAACAGACAAACAGACATGGGCCAGCCAGTGCAAAGTCCGACTGAGTTGCAATTGAACTATTGAGATCCAATAAAGAAATCTCTCAGTCAGCCAGGCCAAACCTCGATAATAATAATAACAACAACATAACATAGCAACAATAATAAGCAAATTGCCCGTCGAGTGGCAGCCGCAATATGCAGCTCTCACTGGTTGGCTGGCAGACGGCGGCTTTGCAATTTGTGGGCCCCAAATCGGCCAACAGGCGCATTACTTATTGCAAACATTAGCCGAGTTTACGTAACAACCCGACGGCGACGACAACAGATTCCAATCAATGGAGTAGGAGAGCGCCACCGACAGAGGCAGTGGCAGTGGCAGTGGCAGTGGCAGTGGCAGTGGCAGTGGCAGTGGCAGTGGCGGCAGCAGACATCGAGAGCCTCCACCAGAAACACCAAACAAACACAACAAGACGAGAGGAGACGAGACGACACGAATCCTCCACTGCAATCCAATTGAATGCAGCGCCAATTGCAATCTCGAGAATGAATTTCATTTCTGCACTTCTGCCTGAACTTGTGTCGGGTGTCTGTATGGACTGTTCCGGGCAGCAGCTCCACACTCTGGCCACAACATGTGCACCTAGCGCGAGTTGCGCCTCTTGGAATTGGGGCGTTTCTCGTCGGTGTGGCCAGTGAGAGATTGGAATCTCGCTTGCTTTAGGGTTGTGCCTCCCAAATCGAAAGCAAATCAATTGCACTCTCGGCCAGGTAGATCTACCTTCTCCGGCCGTGTAGCTAATCAAGTTTCGCGCCGCCGCCGCCGCCGCTCATATCTTGATGTGCTGGAGCAGGCGGGCGCCGCCACCGTCAATGATTGGGACGCAGATAATTATTGTGATTATCTCCACTACGGCGTCTTGTTTGCAAGGCCACGCACTTGGAGTAGGGCTCGCGGCTGCCTCCATCGACGACGACTACGGGGGCGGGCGGCGTCCAAGTGCCGAGTTGTTGTCACGTCCACCGGCCGACTGCTCGTCTGTCGTGTCTCGTCTCGTTCATCTGGCGGCGCCCCTGGGTTGGCCACCTAGACGGCCGCCAGCTGCGACGACGACGACGACGCCGTCGGCCAGGGCGGAGGTCGCCGGCGGCAGTGGAGGCGGCGACCACTCGCTCATTAGTTGGCGCTGTCGTTGGGCAACCCCGTAGCCATCCAGTGACGGGGCGCCTCAGCAGCCGCAGCCGCCTGTCGAGCTGTCCATGTAACGAGCCAGGCTGGAAAGCGACACCCACCGGCTGAGTTTAAGTAAATTTCAATAAGCAGAAACTGGCTCCCAGTGGCAGTGGCAGTGGTGGCGCCAATCAGAGGCTCCCAGTTGTACTCCAGTGGCCAAAACGAGAGGAAAATTGCGCCTCCAGTGCGCTTGATTGAGTTGAGATAGCGCCAGAGGGCCCCAACCACCACCACCAACACCAGCGGCAGCACCAGATAGACGGACGCCGACTGTCGTCTGGGCCAGTCGACGCTGGGCTGCTGGTTGGGCCGCCACGGCCCGGCTTGGCGCGTGATTTAAATTAATAAGGCGGAAACGACGGCGGCCGACCCAGAGGCAGAGGCAGAGGCCCGGAAGGCCACCACCGCGCGTTGTTTCTGCATTGCTTGGGCGCCCGGCAATTGCCACAGTCGCCGCCGCCGCCGCCGATTGATTGTCGCAAGTCTCCCCTGTCGGCCGGCCATTAATCGTTTCGAGCGCACCAATCTGGACGTCCAGCCGACACTTGAGTGAGGGCTCGTTTTGTTTCCCTCTTCCTATGGGCTGCTTATCATTTGCACCGAAATTGGCCATCATCATCATCATCATCATCATCATCATCATCGTCGTCATCGTCGTCGTCGTCGTGTTGTTTGTTATCCAGTGGAGTGCAACTTGTTGTCGTTGCCGCTGCTGCTGCTGATGTTCGTCTTGGCTCACATGAAAGATGAGTCCGTTAAACCGGCCGAGTTTATCTCAATTTAATTTGTCCAAACTGCAAACGACCGACCACTGGCGACAACAAGAAGAAGAGGAACATCAATTGACTTGGCGGCTCGAGTGGTTGTTGTCGAGATGTTGTTGCTGTAGTTGGAGGTGAACTGCCGGACGAACTGCTCGAATTACTGGCCCCAAAAAGAAGCAGAGATAAAGTTTCTCGCCTCTCAGGCCGGACATGAGCCGCCTGTTTGGCGGCCAATCTTGCATTGGACTGTCTCTGTCTGTCTGTCACTGGGTTGACACCAACCGAGTTTGCAACTTCCAAAGGCGACGAACTGTGTCATTTTAAACTTCTTCTTCTTCTTCTCCTCGCCAAATCAAATTAAATCCAACACGCGCGGGCTTGAATCAGCACTTCCGGCCAGTGGTTGCAACACACCCACTCGCAACTACAGAGGCCAGTCTGTTGTAGTGGACGCACTACTCCAACTTGGGACTCGTTCAATAAATAACTGCCTGGCGCCTAACTCCATCTGGTTGTTTATGGGCGAAGTCCACTTGCTTTGGTCGCAGGAGCAGCGCATTAGTTGGCTCGTCCGGGAAGATACTAATGAACTCAATTAGAGATACTCAGCCGAACTAGACTAAATGATGTCCGCTCGCGCAAGTAATTAGCAAACAACAGCCCAATCCTCTACTCGACTCGTCTCGAATCAAATTATTTTAATTAATAAGAGGCCAATGTCGGCCACTTCAAGTCGTTTGGTGTGAAACTTGGAATGGCCAACGACAGAGTTGACTCGTCTCGAGAGAACACCAAAATAGATGTTCTTCTTCTTCGAAATCTCACAAGACAATGATAATGATGGGCGTTGGTCCACTAGAATAGTGTTAGTAGTCTCTCTCTCTCTCTCTCTCTCTCTCTCTCTCTCTCTCTCTCTCTCTCTCTCTCTCTCTCTCTCTCTCTCTCTCTCTCTCTCTCTCTCTCTCTCTCTCACTCTCTCACTCTCATTTGCAGGTTAATGATCTCTCGCCTGAAAATGCAAATGGCATTTGGGCCACATTTCGGTGTAATTCGATCTGCGTTCGTCGCGTCACTATTTTTGTCAAATAATTGCATACACAAAACATGCAGATAATGAGAAAAAGTGTTTGGTTCATCGCACTTTCATTCTCCGTATCATTGATTAGCGTCTTCTTCTTCTTCTTCTTCTTCTTCATGTAGCCATCTTCTGCCACTTGTTGTTTTGTTTTTGCGCTCATCCATTTGCATGAGGAGGCTCGCCGAGCAAATACCGGCAGACACTTGTTGGATCATTTTTGAGCCTCAGCCAACAATCAAAATGATGCACTCGAATGAGCTGCCACTCGATCACTCACTCCAATCAGTCTGGCGGCCAGTCAATCAATCAACCAATCACTCAGTCAGTCAGCCAGTCAGTCGATCCGTCCATCAGGCGAAAGAAGTCCAGCGGCCACTTGTTGTTGTTGTTGTTGTTTTTGTCGTCCATTAACATTGACTGGCCAATGGAATCAGCGTCGGCAGGCTGAGCCTCTCACAGGTGACACCCAAATAGCTTCCCGAGAAGAAGAAGAAGAAGAACCGAATGCACGAACAGCTGAAACAACTTGGACCACTGGAAGACTCAATCAGAGTTTGATTTACCTCATTGGCTGCCGCCGCCTCCACCACTCGAAGGCAGCCCCTCCGGCATCTCTTCTCTTTGCAGCCATAAGTCACCTTTTTGTGTCTCCTGTCTGTTGTTGTTGTTGTTGCTTGGGTTCTCATGGCGTTCACCTGTCCGAGGCGAGCAGCCATTCTTTTTGTGAGTCAGTGGTTGTTGTTGTTGTCGTCGTAATGTTCCAAGTCATGCCAGTCCAAAGGCGGCGCATGCAAATCCAACTCAAACATTGCCTCATTCGACGGCCGCAAAACAATTTTATTCAATTGGAATAACACAACACATCGGCCGGCTGAACTCGAAACGGCCGTCCATTCAGTGGGATTGGCTCGAAGTGGGCGGAGCCGGCGACGTCCACACAAAGACGAAGGAGAGAACAGTTTTCGGAGCTCATTTGATTCCATTCCACTGCAATCGAATTGAATTTAGTATGGATAGACGGACAGAGATAGAAAGTGCGAAACAAAAGAGGCAAAGCGACTTGTCGTCAGAAATGTTTCCATTCGGACAGACGTGAAAGTTTCAAGTGACACTTGTTGTTCGTCTCCTTCGCCTTCTCGTCCGAGCAGCAACTGGAAGTAGTGAAATCCTCTTCCTACTGAGGTGTGAAACGAACTTCAGCTTCTCCAGTCGGCGGCAGGTCTCTGAGCTGAACCGAGAGGAGTCAACTGTACCGAAAGGGAGAGAGTTTAGTTTCAGTATTGTTCGGCCTAGCGAACACATTCATAGTGCGAAAGTGTCCGCCAGTTCATGAGAACCAAACCAAACAAAACAGGTGAACACAGAGAGGACTTTCAAGAAGACGAGAAAAACTCACCGAATGAACTAAAGAAGCCCAAACACTGCATCGTCAATGAATCAAGCCAATAATGAAGTCTAATTAGCAATAATCATCAATATAATACCAAACAAACAGACACAAGAACACACAATAGAGCACCAACAAAGACGTGAAATGGAAGTGAAGGCACATGAAAAGGTAAGTCATCAAATGCAACATCATTGGCGATTGGTGAATGGCTCGTCGAATACACCACTCGGAGACAATCTCAGCGAGCAAATGATATTCGCTTTGCTGGCCATTTCTCTGGTCTATTTCTGGCCTCAGGCGGAATCTGACAGGTGCAGTGGACAAACATGAAATGTCGCGTGTCTGCCGGACACAGTCGACAGATGTGTTGTTATTTGTGGAAAACAAAAGGCAATTTTGCATTTGCATCTCCCTTATCCAGCAGGAATAAGCCATTACTTTTGCCTGACAGAGAGCGGGCGTTGGTGGCTACAAGTGTGGGCCGGTGTCCACCCGAAGTGTCCACCTGAATTGCGCCCGAATTCCTACTATCTGAAGTTTGCTTGAGCCTAGTTGGCCGGCAATCTGAGCTGGAAAAAGTGGCACAACAAAGAGACATCCATTGTTTCCAACTTTCACTTAATGTAAGCTAAACGCAGATCGGCAAAGTTATCATCTCTTCGGGTGGACGTCCTGACTTGTGCAGTCCATCGGTCCATGGCAGGTGACTTATAGCTGGACGCCATTGGACAGCCACTTTTCAGGTTTTGATTGGCACTTGGAGTCGAGTTGAATTTAGCGTCCGGCGTCCGAGAAGAGTTCAGGTTAACAATCAAATTAATGATCCGAAAGGAATGGATGCACTTACATGAGAACTTTCGGCCCTAATCGTCGTGGTGATCGTCGACAACTAAAACAATCGGCCGAAAGCGGCCGCGAATGCATACAAAAGCCGAGAACGTCACGACTTTTTGCTTGCAATTGCACATTCGAAGAAAATGTCCATTAATTCATATTGAACGAAATGGGACTTCGGCGGTGGCGGTGGACCTTCGTCGAGTCCAATCTCGGCCATTAAGTGTCGGCTCCTCTGCCAAGTGCACCTTCGAGAGTTCAGGAGCTTCTTGGAAGGCGTCAAAGTGACCGCAAGGGATCGAGTTCATTTGCAATTCGATCGGCGAACGATATGGGGAGACATAATAATAAGCGTCGACTTGTTCATCGTCATCACGACAACAATCAAATGAATGGAGAACAACAACAACAACAACATGGACAACAACAAGTGTTTCTAGTGCTGCTGGCCCTCCATTCAAAGGCAACACTGGCTCGTAGTCTCGGCCGGCCTGCAATTTCCACGGCTAACAAGTTGGAATTATGATTGTTGTTACTTAAACTTGGATTTGAATTATGGATGTGTCTGTTGTCGGTGGCGTTGGCGTCGAATGTTCCCACAAGAGAAAGTCGGTCACTTTCGGACGACAGACAACAATGGACGAACTATCGATTTCACTTTGAATTCACCTTCAGCCATATCTTTGTTTGTCTTGAAGGAGTCACGCAAATGCACTCAACAACAACAACAGCAGCAGATTTCCACTGAACTCCTCGGCTCACTTCTTCTTCTTCTTCTATATTGACCACCACCGGACAATCCGCAAAGAGAAAGTAACTAACTGCCTTGTGTTCTACTCTACTCACAATCCAGGCCGGCAGTGGCGGTGGCGCCGGCGCCGGCGGCATCGACGACGAACCAGAGACAGAGCCGGAGGACAACACCACCAAACAGATGGACGACCTGTTGAGTTGGCGCCATAGGGACGAGCACGTGAACACAATCAAATGTACAAGAAGACACTCATCGAACGACATGGACTCTGCCAAAGAGATGAGCCCAACAGCATTCACAAGCACCAAATCCACACAACTCATCATCGCCAATCAGCTCAATGTAAATCAATTAGTTTAGTTTTAGCTGCAACAACTTTAATCACATGTCTCGCCTCATTCGTGCAGTCCACCGGCCAAGTGGGGCTCTCATAGGGGACCAGCGAGGGAATACAATGGCATATCCGAATGCACCTGGCCGGATTGGGTCTCCCTTCTATGCAACAGACGCCGTCCAATCAGGTAACACGACAAAGGCGAGACCTTTCAAGGTCACTCCAGTGAATGTACTGAAAGGTAAGCTCAAATTGGAGCTTCCGCTGACATTCGCCGACGTTGATCATCAGCCGAGTGGCGTCGAGAGCGAGCAAACAATCGACTTGAAACACAGATATTCGTTCACAGTGAACGGCCGCGAGCTGGCCTTGGAGCCGCCGCCGCCGCCGCCACCGCCGCCGGCAGCAACAGGTGATAGGAGACAAAGACCGGACGAGCTTGGACACACAAACACCACCAGTCATGGATCATTTCAAACAAACACCAGCAACAGCGTAATTGTTGCAAAAGTCAACCACCGACTGGGCGACTCCTCGCCGGCCTCGTCGCCGTCTTCTTATCAAGATTATGACTCTGGTTTTGAGGTGAGCTCTACAGAGAGTCAAGTGCAAACAAGTCAACAAGTGGCAGGCGACAACAACGACGTATTGGACGGCCAGCCAACGTCGGAAACTGCGGCGGCAATCGCAATCGCCGACGGTCGGCCATCAACAACAGACTGACGCGTCGCCTCCGCCTCCGCCATCGACATCGTCGTCGTTGATGTGGGCCGACGGTGGCCAGTCGAGGTAGCTCGACGACGACGACGACGACGGCCAGAATTCCACCATTTCAGGGCCGCGAACATTCGACATCGGCTGATAACTCCAATGAGTCATCAGCGACGTCGACGACGGCGGCTCTGCCCGACAATGAGAGTCATTTTCACCTGTCACGAAGCAAACAACAACCTCGAGTCAACAAACGAGAACAACAACGACTTTCATCGACGTCGACGGGCACCAGCCAACTCAACAATGAAAGCCACAATAAGATAATTAGCGACTGGCCGCGGAGGCAACGCCGGCGACCAGCAGCATTGGCGCCAAGCAGCAGCCGAGACAGGCCTTCTATTCGATGACCAGCGAGCCACAACAACAGGTGACAACGACGTCCAATGGCCACCAGAACCAACAGGCGGCGGCTGCTGCTGCTGCTGCAGTCGATGAGGTTGTTGGTGTTGGTGCTAAAATTAGTCCATCAAATGGAAGATTTTCCACATTATTGAGCACAAACAACCAGCAGCAGCAGCAGCAGCAGCAGACAACCAAAGCCTCGGCCAGTCCGGCCGCTAATGAGCAACGCCAGCCGCCAGGTGAAGGGCACAGAACTCTATCATTGGAACATCAGGAGCTGCCCAACGGTTCGCTTGCATTGAAGCAGGCCAAGGTGAATGTCGGCCATTGGCGGCAGCCGCAGTTGCAGCAACCACTGGCCGCTGATAGAGAGTCAAGTCATCGATGGGCGGCGGTGGCGGCGACCAGCCGCTCGGGCGCCAATCAACAGGCGGCCTCAATATCGGCTCAACGTCTATCCGCGGGCGCCCGTCTTCGCCAAGCCTCGTTACACCTCTTCGATCGTCTTGAACTCCATCAAAGAGTCGTCTAATATCCTCAACAACAGCAACAGCAAGACTTTCGATTTTGCAGATGCGACGGCGCCCATCCAGCGAACCAACTTGGACACAACAGCACAAATGTCCGCCGCCAAAGTGTGGCCGACGAGCTCCGCACCAGAGGCCGCAACGAGCCGTCGCTTTGTCTCGAGCCTCAGCTTCAACTGGCGCCTCTACGCTGGTGAAGGCCAAGTTGGAACCTGTTGAGTCAACAAACAGACGAGACAATCCGCGGGCGTCCGGCCGGTCGAACGAAGTGAACAGCATTGAACTGATTGAGCCCAACTCAATCCGAGAGTATCCGACCAACTTCACGCATGCCCAGCTTCTGGACTCGCAAGATAGGCAAACTCCCAACAACAACAACAACAACCACAATGAAGACGTCCGCCGACGAACATCGCCAACAACAGGAGGAGCTTCACGAAGGCCATCCGTCAAAGCTAATTAGACCGTTGAAATCAGCAAACAGCATCGAGTCAGGCGAGCTGCCATCAACAGCGACGGCTACGCCGACGGCCAGCACCACCAAGACGACAAAGGCCGGGAAGATGCTGACAGATACGGCGACATCGACAAAGTTGGCCTCGTCGACGCGTCGTCTCGCTCAGAGGACCTGTCGATGGTGGCTCGGTCGCCACTGGCCAGCCCGAGCTCGCAATACTTCCTGGGCGCCCACTCAACGCGCCAGTCTTCGCATCTGGACGGACTGCAATCGGCTCACCCACAAGCATCGTCGAAGTGGCTCCGTCATTCCCTACCCCACAATGGTGGCCCCCTCCTCAGGGCCACCACTTGCGAAAACGCTCGTGCCGGCCGCCATGGCTCTGCTCGCCCAGTCGATGGCCGACAACAAGCAGTCGCGCGCCAGTGGCCACCAGCTGAGGGCGCTGATGGCTGCTGCTGCCGCCCGCCTCTGCCGCCTCTGCCGCCTCATCTCAGCACCAGCAGATGCACCAGAACCAGAACAACAACAACAACTTACAAGACAACAAGCAGCACCAGTCGAGTCTGACCGCCCAAGGGCCGGCACAGGTGCCCGCCGTGGCGGCCAGCAGCCAGAACTTGTCCGATCAGATGGTGGCCACCTCGAATCAGTTGGCGTCGCCCATCTGGGGCCTCTCATGGCGCTGTCCGCACTGGGCGAGTCCACAGGCGGCTACAGTCCGCTCATCAACCTGCAGGATTATCAGGACTACCGGCCTGCCGAGTCGGGCAACAATCCCGAGACGAGCCAACCACCTTCCGGCTCGTCCTCGTCGTCTTCGTCGTCGACTTCATCGTCGTCCCCGTCCTCGTCGCCTCCATCCAATTCAGCAAACAACAACAACGACGCCAACTCCGACCAGAACCAGAGGATGAACTACAACTCGAACAGCGACTACAATCAGCCACAAGAGGCCAACTATTACGACATTGGAAGATCTCAGACAAACCCCGCCGCCAGTGGCATATCTCTCAATCCGGACAGCCGTCGACCAGCGGCGGCCAGTCGAGTCTAATGGGCGGCCTTCGACCAGTTTGCCGTCCACCAGCACAACTCGCGCTCGTCCAACGAGATGAATCTATTTGGCTCGTCGTCGTCGGCGTCGTCGTCGCCTAGGAGGCCACAGGTGGCGGCCAGCTGAGGCCAGCCCTCTGGACCCCTACGAGGAGTTGGCTGCCTCGGGCATCTCGACGAGCGAGTACGAGCGCGACCTGGCCGACCTGGACGAGGAGTTCAATCGACACGCTGGCTTCTCGACGGCCGCCCGCCGGCCACTCGTGAGCGCCGACTCGCTCATGTCGCTCGGCCCCGACCGCTTGAGGCACCCTCCATGGCCAGATACAGCCGACAGAGGCCGGCTGCGAGCTACGCCAACGCCGACTATTCCAGCTCGCCCGACTTCCTCTCCGCGACGGGCCCCATGTCGTCCATCATTCCGGGCGGCTCATCGCATCACTCGGCCCGCAACTCGCCATGGCTATCGGCCTCGTCGCCGTCCTCGTCATCATCTCCACCAATGTCGTCGTCCTCGTCCTCCTCTTCATCTCCCTTCAATGGCGACATGAACTCTGACCTGTGGCTCGACTCTGCTCTCGACTATTCGCCGCTCGCCTCCTTCTTGTCGCCTGCGGCCAGTCAAGCCAGCTATTCGTACAGGTGGCGGCCCAGATACCTGCACCATTCAGGCACCTACCAACAGCACCATCACCTCCATCCACACCACGCACGGCTGTCGCCATATCCGGCCAGCTCGGCGGCTGCCTGTTGGCCGCCTCGGCCGAGCAGCCCACCTACAGTCTGTTCCCCAGCTGCGGGGCCGCATCTGGCGCCGCCGCCGCCTCGATGCCCACCGAGACGATCAGTTTCACGCTGAGTCACTGGCGGCAGCGGCCGCCGCTGCAGCCACTGCCCTGGCCGCCGCCGACAAGTCGCGCCACCAGCACCACAACCACCACGCCTGGACCTTCACCTTGCCCAGGTTGGCCAGCACCATTACGGCTGGCCCCGCCGGAGGTGGCGCGGCCAGTTCGCCTCCAGCTCCCTCGTCCACTGCAGGGTCGGCCGCCTCTACAGCTGCCAGCAGTCCGCAGGCGGCGGCCACCACTGCGGCCGGTCTGCCCGCCTACGCCTTCCATCGACAGGCGGCCCTGGCGGCGCCAGCCCCTACCTGTTCAGCTCAATGCCCATCTATGCCGCGCTGGCGCCTCCCCCTAGGCCGCCGCCGCCGGACACCTGGCCGGCTCCGCCGGACACCTGGCCGGCTCCGCCTCTGGTCCAACCCATTCCTATCTGCCTACTATCCGGGCATGTCGCCCGCAATCATCGCTTACAGGCCCGCCCACTGCTTTACTCCATTCGACGCCCCTCCTGACGGCGGCCTCCTTCGCCTACCCGCTGCGGCTGCCACTGGCGCCCCTGGCCGCCGCCGGCACTGGCGCCGTCTCCTCCCATCATCAGTCGGGCCGGCCGCTGCTCTCGGCCAGCAACCTGATCCTACCTGGCCGCTCGTCCAGTGGCCCCATTCAAAGTGTGAGGCCATTCTATTCCGACCTGCAGTTCGCCGAAACCAAGTCCAAAACCTCAAACCCCAACTCGACCGGCGGCGGCGGCGGCTCATCTTCATCTGAACAATCCAGCTCGTCGTCGACGAAAGGAAAGACTAGCAGCCTTACGACGATGGCCAAGAATCTCACCAAGAAGATGTTTGGCTCGGCCTCGCAAATCAGGCCCCAGCATGTGGCCCCGCCCGCGTCCTTTGATGCAATCAACACGTCGTCAATGCAACAGAACCATCTCTGAATGGGTGGCCACACCAAACCAGCTCCATATGTTAGTGGTAGTCCCTCATGTGCACATCTATGTTGAGGCGGAGTGAGCTTGTCCAATTAAAACTCGTCATTGTTATATTTGATTTGTTGTTTATCGTCAGCCTCCTCACAACTGTTAATATCGGCATGTGTTGAACGGTGGCAGTAATGCTTTTCTGGTGATAAAATGGCCAAGCAATAACAGCACCACCGCAACGTCGTCGTTCACTTTGCTCTATCGTCTTCTTCATTGGCCCAACCAATATTATCGTGCATAAGTCCCTCCTGGTCCTGCTCGACATCCACGAGAGCAGTTGCATTTCTCGCCCATATTGAGTTACCTGCAATCAAAGCACCGCCAACAACAACAGCAACAACAACGTCAACAACTGTTGTTGGAACTATTCCACTGGCATGTCACCGGCAGCGACGACCACAACGGCATGATGTCTGCCAGCTGTATCACATTGAGGAGAGAGTCTGCAGCTTTCTGTCCGTCTGTCTGTCTGTCGACGCTCTCGTCGGCGTCCAATACGGTCCTTGTGTTGATTGATCTTAAAACTACCTGGACGGTTGGAGGCTGAAAGTGGCTAAATTTTAGTATGAAAATTTTCGGGTCTTCTATAAGCAAGCGCCGTTGGTCTATCGGTATGATGCCTCGCTTCCAACGATGTGAGCCGGGTTCGACTCCCGGACGGCGCAACTTTTTTCTCCAACTCAGCTCGCCATTTGTTCTAAACTTTTCAGCCTCCATTGTCCGGTGAAGGCGAGCCCATCCTCTCGTTCGGCCACACCAATTGGACACTCTATATAACAAACTGGTGGCGCCAGTTGATGCAGTAATTTACGCAAACCAAGAAGACGTTTAAATGGTCGCGGCGGCCGTTTAAATCTGCCCCATGCATGCGCAAAGTCGGTTTGTTTTTAACATAAATCAGTGCGCTCAGCCCCATGCGGATCTCTTTATCCGATGCGCACTATTTTGGTAATTCAAACGGTGGCGCAACGTTTGGTCTTTGTCTGGACGAGAATGAGCGCGCGTTCGCACCAGCGACTTTCAACGGCAACAATCATTTCGCCAACGACAAGCAGAGAGACAAGAGACACCAACAACAACGACCGAACGCGCCTTTTTCCGTCGCCGTTTCTCTTTCTTTCACCTCTCTCACCTCACCCCATCTCACCTCATCCTACTTATAAGTCTTATATATCACCAGAGTATTCTTATCACATGGATGATATTAGTCTAGTTTAGTTTAGTTTAATTATAAGATTATTATTATTTACTGTATTGTATTGTATCAAATATGGAACCTGTGAGCAAAAAGGCCCGTCTATTGACTGACCACTTTCGGGTGGCATTGAAACCTAGGGATCTGAATGTGCCAATCAAATCGTCATTATCATTGAAGAAGCCCATCGTTGAGGTGGTCACCATAAGTGATGATGAAGAGGATGACAACAATGCTAAGCCGAGATCAAAACTCTTGGAGGTCATCTCTACTGCTAATATTAAGACTGTAGCAAAGTTATTGAACAATAACAATAACAGTTATCTTTTCAAGGATAACAACCATCAGAATCAGCACCAGCATCACAAGCAGCACCAGCACAATCACCATCATCAGAAACAACAGAAGCAACATGTTCTAGAGAACCACCAGAGCAATAAACATCAACTCCTACACCCTAACAAGTATTTTGCACCGCACGGCAAGAACCTGCACTTGTTTGATCATGATAGATCACAGCTTCATAATATCATCTAGAGCCCCATTATGCCTGGGACAGCTTTGAATATGATAGGCAACAAGAGTTAAAAGTTTAAAACCTCTAGATATCTAGACGAAGAGGACGAAGTTGTTCGTGATATTATTGCCCAAAATAGGGCCGAACTAACTGATTGGCTTGTTGAAATTCAAATGAGATTCTCTCTAGACCATGAGGCTCTCTACATGGCAACCAAATTGGCCGATCAATATCTCATGAAACAGCCAAATATTACCACCGAATTCGATTATCAATTACTCTTTGTGACTTGCGTATTAATTTCGGCCAAGTTCGATGAGAGAGTTCCGCCCATAACAGTTACAGATTCAATACAATTGTTGAAATCAAAATTTGGATTCAAATACAATAAGAAGCACATAACTAGCCTCGAAGTTGATATATTAACAACTCTAAACTTTAATATTAGATACCCTTATCATATGGATTCTTGAGACGGTTCGCACGATGCACGCGTACAGATATGAAAACATTAACTTTGGCTCGTTATATTCTTGAAACTTCCTTGATGGACTATGAAATGATTGACAAATTAGAATCTCAAATGGCGGCTGGTTCCTCTTATTGGCTTTTAACATGAGTGCACCTTGATGGGGCATGGAATGAGACAGCGACATTCTATTCAGGCTACAATGAGAAAGAGTTACAACCAACAATAAATCAATTGAACGATATGATTATTAGATTTTCAAGACGGAAAACTGCAATAAGAAGAAAATACTGTCACACTGAATATATGGAAGTAGCGAGAATACCCCCAATGAATTGGATCGAATTAGAATAGAATAGAATAGAAGGAGACTTTCATGCAGATTATTTTACACCTACAACAACTTGTTGCTCAACTAAACCCACCATCGTTTATATACGAACAAACAAAGACACAGATACATATACGAAATTCAAAACTGCATATACATACTCTTCAAGGACACCACCTATATAAAATTTAGACACAGCATCGAATTATCATCTCATCAAATTCATCATTTCATCTCATCTCATCCATTTCATTTCATTTCATCAAATCACATCATATCACATCACATCACCTCACATTAACCAATTATGTTCATTGTTCATCACAGAATCTCAACAAGACAAATATCACACGTGTGTGCTATATATACAAGATTTTAGAACTTTTATTCGTATTAAATAAACATTTGGGCTCAACATCTGGCTGGAGGCGAATGACAATACTAGTCAGTTTCCTCTCTTGCAATGTTTGTTCAGCTAGATACAAACAGAGTCTCATGTTAAAAACCATCGTTCAAGATATTGACAGTTTTCAGCATTTATCACAGCTCCACGTCGAGCACTACACTCGAATATATGGACACTGGCCACATGGTGTTCTTAGTGACACCTGATGGTTCAGTAACAGGCTTTAGCACTCTATAATAATAGGAATAATTACCGGATTCAATATCCTCTTCGTCGGAGGTTAGATTTTCTCAATCTTTGTTGTTTGCGACGCCGATGGTGATTCTGAATCTACAAATTTCGTGCGGCACCTTCGTACCGTTGGACTTCTTTTCCACTTTAATCTTTTCAATTAGGCCATCATAAACTATTGTCTCTAGGATCATCTCAATGTCTTGCTGTGTCAGCTTCACATTACTTATCTCAGATTTGTCCACCTTCTCTTTGACATCGTTCAACGATACAAGGCCCTCGTCGCGGCCTTCATCGTAGTCTTTCCGGGGATCTGATCGGCTCTTGACAAACTTATAACAATAATCCTGAAGTAGTTGCACATATTCAGACTCGAACTCTGTTCAGTGTACCAGGCGCCACCTGTAACGGACTTGTCGGGCTCGAGCCCATACAACATGTAGAGCTTCTTCTTGGAGGCGGTGACCGATTTGACCGCCTTGATGATCTTTCTAGTCTCGAGATTCTTAAGGACCTTGCTCATTTGATTCAAAGAGATCTTTGTCTGATTACGTATCTCCTATTCCAGATGCCTTTGTTGCCGGCGCCCCTGACAGCCTCGAGCACAAGTCTCTCTTCGTATGATAGGTCAGAGTGGCCCTGTGGACTGGAGTAGTCCATGCTCGAGTTGGCATCAATTGCCCTAAAGATGAGATCCGAGCCTCGTTTACATAATTGAACCTTTCCGTCATTGGCCAACAGATTAATCGCCATCATCCGGGCGGATCCTGACGTGGATGACATGGTCTTTGATAGTTCTGATTCAGAGATCCCATTTTCGTAGGCGCGGATCAATGTTAAAATTTCGTTCTTGATCTCATTCAATTGCCCTGGCGTTGGATCATCGTCCATCATTTGGCCGTTTGATGATGATGGCCGTTGTGGTCCTATTGGTCACTTGAGGAAATTGTAGTTGTTGAGGTATCTAAAATATAAATATTTGCAGTAACTGGAATACAACAAACAAAATACAAACAATGGCACATGTTTTTATTGCTGCGAATCATCTGCAGCGAGTGCGTGGCACGTGTTGTGCGTTGCGCCAGTTGGCGGTTCGATTCTGTTTGCCTGCGGGCTGCGGACAGAACAGAATCGAAGAGAATGGAAAGAACAACAATGTTGAGAAAATGTAAATCACAAGAATCATGACGCCAACATGTTGAGTCATCGTATTCTCAAGGACATCGATCTTCGATCTGTAGGATATTTTCTTATTAGGATAAATTATTTTAATCAATTTAATTTTAGTCAAAATTTTAAACAATTTCTTAGGCAGCAACAAAACATAATACACAGAAGAACTATGACAACTGAATGGGTCAATTGAGATATGTAAGGCAAATGCCGCCAGGTTAGCCGTTGACAAGAACATAGATGTAAGTGTATTGACAAAAGTCGAACGAAACATATAGATTGAATACCTCTACTAACTAACTCACTAACTAACTGATTGTGTATTGATGACGATTATCTACATGCACCACAAATAGAGAGATTGCATAGTTGGCATCAGGGAGGTTCCTCAATTCAATTTGTGGTTGAACGAATCAAACAAAGATGTCAGGAGAAAAATCTATCCATCAAGTGCATTCCCACATCATTTCAGGCAAAACAATTGATCTACGACTTTGAGCTACCGCTCACCGACTTGGATGCGCATCCAGTGATCGATGTGACTATTGATGGGGCCGACGAGCTTGATGAAAACTTTGTGGCCATCAAGGGCGGTGGGGCCTGTTTGGCTCAAGAGAAAGTGATAGCAGCCGCCTCGAAGAAGTTCGTTGTCGTTGCCGACTATAGAAAGGACTCGAAATTCTTGGGCCAGGGCTGGAAAAAGGCATACCTGTGGAGGTTCTCCCCATGGCTTACAATTTCGTTCGTCATCAAATAGCGAGAGAGTTCAATGTCAAAAGTAGTCATCTAGTCTTACGGATTGGTCGCGAGAAGGCGGGCCCAGTTGTAACTGATAACGGAAACTTCGTTCTAGATTGGAAGTTCGAACAGGAGAGCTGCTACTCGTCGTCCGATTGGAAAGCTTTATCTGATCGGGTTAAATTAATACCTGGCGTGGTGGAGACGGGCATATTTGCCAAGATGGTGCACGAGGCCTACTTTGGCCAGCAGGACGGAACAGTGAAAGAGATCAAAGCTAACATTTAGGTAGTGGTTTTCATAGTAAAAGGTGGTGCCCTAATTTCAAGTGGCAATCGATGACTTTATTAATATCAATATTACAATCAATTGTGTTGTTGTGATCCCAAAACGATGTGACTCGTACATTCTATGAGATGAGGATTTTTCATCTATCCAACTCTTTTCACTTATCAGTTACCTTGTGCCTTGAAGTTGGCCACGTGATTTCTGGCGATGATCAGGTTCTGAATCTGGGCTGTTCCCTCGTAGATCTGAATGATCTTCGCATCTCTCATCAGCTTCTCCACTGGATACTCACTATTGTAGCCGGCGCCACCGAATATCTGAACCGCATCGGTGGCCGCCTTGTTAGCCACCTCAGCGCCCCAATACTTGGCCACCGAGGCGTACAATGAGTTCTTGTGGCCGTTGTCCATGAGCCAGGCGGCCTTGAGAGTGGCCAGACGCGATGTCTCAATGCCAACAACCATATTGGCCAACATAAAGCTGAACCGCCTGATGGTTGATGATCTCAGTGCCGAAAGTCTTCCTTTCTGGGGGCGTAACGAGTGGACTCGTCCAGAGCGCGCTGGGCCAGACCAATACCGATCGCGCCTACGGGTGGACGTGTCTTGTCGAACACTGTCATGGCAATCTTGAAGCCGGAGCCCTCGGTGGCCAGCAGGTTCTCTTTTGGCACGATGACATTGTCGAAAGTGATGCCGCAAGTGTATGAGCAACGTTGGCCCATATTGACCTCCTTTCGGCCCGTAGAAACACCTGGCGAGTCGGCCTCGACAATAAAAGCACTCAGTGCCTCGCCAGCCTTCGCCTTTGGGTCTGGTGTGTCCTGGCCAAGACAAAAAACCAATTGGCCACGCCGCCGTTGGTGATCCACATCTTACCACCATTCAGGACATAGTTTCCGTCGGCATTCTTCTCGGCACGCGTCTTGATGGCGGCCACATCCGAACCTGTACCTGGCTCGGTGACACCATAAGCACATTAGCGGGTTCCCTTTGAGTCGCTCTCGTGCATCAGTCTACCTAAGTACTTCATCTTTTTGTTCCTCGTTGGCCGCTAATATCACACAGGCGCCTGGGCGAGACCATTCGACTCCATGGCCGTGGCAATGCCGGCACAACCATAGCCAAGCTCCTCGGCAACCAGACATGCCTCTGTCAGGTTCAATCCGGGTCCGCCGTATTTCTCGGCAATGCCTGTATTCAATAGACCGACCTCTCTGGCCTTCTTCACAATCTCCCAGGGATATTCCATGGTTCTGTCATGGTGGGCGGCGCGAGGACAATCTCCTCTCGGGAGAACTTTCTGGCCAATTGCTGGATATCACTTTGTTGTTCGGTGAGCTGAAAAACCTAGAGACAGGCCCGCTGATCGAATCTCTTGATTAGGTTGCGGCTCAGATTAACCCGGCCTATTTGTCCTATTTGTGACAACATTTTGTTATATAGTTGTAAAATATAATAAAATAACCTTTTGATTTGGAATGATAGGTATATCTATCTTTTATCTAATTTCTTGACTTTTGTTTACTTGTACACAAAACAATCTCGAAAACCAATAGTATTGTACTTTATTAAAATTGTTCAATTATTGTGTAATAGATTCTGTAATTAATAGATAACAAGTTGGTTTTGTCATCAGTGATTCTTGTTGTTGTAGTCGTATTAGATTGTTGGATTGATAATAAAACTAATTTATTTAGGCCAAGTAAAAACTGAAACTGAATGTGAAACTATGAGTAAAGTTCGATTCCAATATGGACAACAACAAAGAGAATAATAACAGCAGGGAAAAAGATTCGAAAACAAAGTAACTTTTACCCTCAATCAGGACAAAGTCACTCAGTTCAATTTGTGCGACGCAGCCCAGTCGTGTGAGTAAATCGAAAACTGGCGGGATTTTCTCAAATAAAAATTCCCCAGAAACCCCGACCGAGTTGAGCACATCATGCAACAATCATTCTCACCTCCTCATCAACTGGTCGCCGCCGCCGCCACCGCCACCAACCAGTTGATTGAGGAAGAGCAGCTTCCGGTTGATCAACGAACATTTGCGCGAGAAAGATGTATCAAGGTGATGGCTTGCTAAATGTTTATTTTGCTATGTTTTGATTTTTGTTTGTATATGTATTTTGACTAGAGTTGGCCTACCAAAGATGGATAGATTTTGGAATTTGATGCCATTCATGTAACATTATCTTACTCATTTCATTGGAGTGGATTGATTTATTGGAAGTAGTTGAACTTTTCCTCTCTTGTTGATTGCACTTTATCATTCAAGTTAACTATTATTTTTATTATCTTCTCTGCCTCTTTACTTGGAGAAGGATTCGATGATAATGATGATGGTGATGATGACTAAATGATACTGAACAATTGATTAATTGGTTATATCACAATAACGACAGATGGATCGGAACTTTCAGTGATCATTGCCTTCTTCTTTTGGGCCATCATTTGAGTCTTCATTTTGGATCTGAAGGACGACAAACCATCTGGTTCGTCCATGATACGCAATATTCTATTTAAAGCACTTAGATCAATGTTATGGCCCGAGATGGAGATGTCCCGAACGGCTCTAAATTCACCGCAATTGTTCAAGTGTTCATTCTCTAGCCGATAAAAGTTCCAAATGAACCGACGGACGATCTCGCAAGGCGCCAACACGAGCGTTATAATGTCAGGCGGAATGGCGCCAACCTCTGTTAGTGAGAGATTTAGTGTCCAGCCAAATCGGAGGACGAAATCCTCGACGATGGCCATGTAATAATATTTAACAGGATAGACCAATTCTTCGCGCAAGAACTTGTACTCGGGCAGGGCCTTCTGGTCGAACAAACCCCAGTCCATGCGTATATCCCAGGTGTAGGTGTAACAGGAGCTCAGAACTAGCGAGCAGATCCAGCAAACAAAGAAGGATTCTCTGTTGAGGAAGTATAATTGTCTGATTATGTTTTGATTGATGGAGTCAGTATTGAATACAATCTGAAATATTTAATGTTTGTTTGTCCATTCGTTGGTCCGTACTAACCTTGATAGAATTCTGTTAGTGTAGAAAAGATGACCACAAGCCAAACTGTGGAGTATTTGCCCGCGTTGAGCAGGTGGGGATTTGCCCGACGGCCCTCGTCAGTATCGCCTGACACACTGGGCGAATCGCCACCAGGCCGGCAGACAGGCAACAATCGAGCGCAGAAGTAAGTCTCTGGGCTCTCGGACGACGCATCGATCTGGAGAGATGGCTGAATATCATGATGATGATGATAATGATGGCAATAGAAATTATGTTAATTCACATTCTACCTTCAAGTGTGAAATAGATATGCACTGAATAATAGTTTTAATTAAACTTAAATACTTACAATTGAAAAGAAACACAGTTTAATAACATATGAAACATAAAATTCAATTTAAATAATTAAAAATTAGCTCTTTGTAATGAATGAATAATTGGTTGATGTTGATTAAAATGGGGATCAATATTTGAATAACTGAACACACTTACCTGTGTTTGCCATATAAGTCGGACGAGGTTAAATAGAAGCATGATGTGTATTCGATGTCAGCAGGATTGGTACCAAACTGTTGAGCTGATCGGCGAGCCAGAAATCGCAAAATCTAACTCTATGTAAAGGTGCGCTTACAATCCTCGCCTATAGTATGTGTAAAACCATTCAAATGGGTAGAGAGAAAGTGTTGGAAAAAAGCATCCATTGGGGTTAGCCTCTTTAGATGATAGATTGGAATAAAGTGGGGATCGAGAGATTGAGATGAACTGGCGAGCAATACTTACAATGCAACAGATCAACCAGCTACGGGCCGAGTAGTGGCACGTTTTCGTGGGATTGAACAAATAGATGAGCATTATTCCGTTCAATATCATGGGATTGATTAGGGGCGGAATGCCCATCGGGCCCGACCAAAGGAATAGCAACACTAGAGATGCACCAAAGGAGGCCAAACGAGAACGAGATCTCCAATAGATCCTGGCTGCCCAAGTGATCGCGTGGATCAGTTCAAATATAAGCACGTGATTGACTCCATGCGCTCGCCAACCATAAATATTAACACCAACCAGGAATATAAACAATATAATAAACAACGAGCTCCTATAGAGACGAAACACAATCCTCCAATCGTCGCCTGTTTGCTGGAAGATACCTGTCAGTGTCACTGCAATGGCCAACATTATGAACGCTCCCAACGAGAAGCCAACGCGAAATATTGTCCATGGCTCTGGTGTATCGTTCAATGGCGGAACTCTTAATCGTTTCATTGCCTTTGTCTATCACCTGATTCTAATTGAAAAGGTGACAATGTTCTCTGTGTCCTCGATCAATTTATCGACATCTTTATTTGTATGAAAGAAGGCACTTTCGACATGTGCATGATGCCACCGTTTGCCTTCCTCATTTCCAACTAATTTATCATGTTTCTTAAAGATCTTCCTAAAACCAGTAAAGTTCAATCGTTGATAATTTTGTAATAGAACTAAACTCAGATAAAACTCGCTGAATGCCAATTTGAGATCGTTTAATTTCTTTCGATCAATGCCACTGGAGTTTGTGCTCAATGTTCCATAATTAGTTCCATAGTTTGCTTGTGAGTTCTTTCTAAGTGCGGTCGTTTGGTTTGGTTGTTCTTGTTGTTGATGATGATGATGAAATTGTACTCTATGTTGGTTGTTTGATTGTCTTGATTTATTTGGAATTGGTAGAGATTTATTTACGGACTGTCCATTTGATTGTCAGCGAAATTGTTTCTGTTTCTGTGTTAGTTGTTGCTGCTGATCATTGCTACTGTTGTTGCTGCTCACTAAGTCGCCAATCATTGTGGGCTGTTGATTAGAGTTTGGACGAATATTGGCGCCAAATGATGACCTGGTATGTTCAGGTAACAAACTGACACCCACCAGTCAGCTCATGGGCGACCGAAATGGACTGGAGAACAATGACTTGCCATGCTGATTGTTGAGAGTCTCCACTGCCAGGGCGTCCATCTCTTTACGGATGGTGTCAGAATTTCCTCTTGGCCTCGGCCAATTTCTCCTCATAAAATACATTTATCTTGGAACAATTCCTTCTCACAAAAGCCAAAGAAATCCTCATCGAAGCTCCTAATTAATCGTTCAATGTCTTGTGGGCCAGTGGTTTCAATGGTGGGCAAATTCTCCACGGCCTCATACAACATGGTCTTCATGTCCTCGTAGACTATATACTGGCGCCTCCATTCTGGCGTAATGTGCGCCAGCAAATGTTCGGCAAATTTCATCCTCTCGTCGGGGTCCTATTATATATATATCTGAAATTGTTGTCTAATGAAACAAAATTATCGCAGACAATAAGGATAGATTTTCGCAGAACAACAGCAACAACCACGATAACAATTATCTTTAACACTTTCTTATTTACGCTTGTGGACACCAGAAAAATTCATCTATCATTCATTACAAGCTGATAGACGACAACAAATATAAGCCTAATGATTGTAGTTCATTTTAAATTTTATATATCTATTTCCCTCTTTGTCTCTTAAGTACTTGGACAAAAAGGCACCTACTAACACCAATATCAATAGATAAATAGACTAATAATTCTCAATATATGCAATAACAACAACAATAGATGATTCAAGTTAAAGTGTTCCCTTCTTTGTGGTTAATTAATTAATCTCTGAGATGCGTCCACCAATTAATATTTGGGTGTACAATAGAGGAGAAAGAATAACAAAAATATTTAATGGAATTTCTTGGTTGTTAACAACAACAAAAACTTTTGTCCGTTCACACAACATCCAACATCTAATAGTGGTTGACGACGACGATGATGATGATGATAAAAATAAGACAGAGATGCCGTTATTGTTTGAGTAGAGTAAACTTACTTTGTGTTTGATGACAAAGGATGATGAAGTTGGTGTTGGTGGCGGTGGTGGTGGTGGTGATGATGATGATGATGATGATGATGATGATGATGGGAGTCCATTTGCGTGTTCTTTGTCTTTTATCGTTGGGTTTGTTCGTTTCTGGTTCTTTTGGCTCTTGTGGACGTCGTTGTTGGTCTATCTTTTTCGCGTCTTCGGCGTCGCCGTCGTTGTTGCTGTCGTCGTCTTCTCTGAGAGGAGTTCCATTGAACGCCACCGACTTGCTGGTGTTGCCTGTGCGAGAGTCGCTGCGCTGCCGCCTTCAACCGCCTCTGCAGACTGTAGTTCTCACCGCCAGTGTCTCTATGCGCGCTCTTGGTGGCGCTCGCATTCGCCAGCCGCCGACTTTCTGGCCCAGCGCATGGATTTGCGCGCCAGACGTCACCATTCGAGCATCGCCGTGAACTTGACACGGAACGCGTTCCTCTAGCCGCTTCAGTCGCTGTCGACGTCGTCGTCTAGTAGTCGAGCTCGCGCGCACTTCGCTCGTCAGCTCGCTCGGGTTTCGCCGCAGCCTAGCGAACGTCGCTCACACAGCTCGCCGCGGCTGGCCTTGAACGCTGCAGATTGGCCGCCGCTGGAAGCTCTCAGCTCCTCTTTGTGCGTGTGTTTGTCAAAGGTTTAGACTGACGGGCTGACATCTCTCGCCAGTCTCGACATGACAACAACTTATTATACGAAACGAGACAGTTCGCGCACTTTCTATAGACACATTGATATGGCCCGGCTGTCTCGGACGTCGTCGCCGGAGTGCCGCCGCCGCGATTTCATGTCAGCTAGCCAGGTTTGCGAGGGCTGTCTATAGTAGAATGAAGTGCCCTATGAAGCCCCGCTTGATGTCAAATTGACTAGGTACAAATTGAAATTTGCTTTTCGCTACAAAAAACAACTACTACGACGCCAGTTTGTCGTCACTCACTGGAGGAGCCCAGTCGGCCGTTTTCACGTGTAAAGCAACAAACCGACGGCGGCGAATCTACAGTATAAAATCATATTCCAGGTAAGCTGACTATTTACCTTTAAGTTAAATCAAACGCCACAATAACAACAACAACAACCACAGAGACCCAGGAACTACACTAATAACCATACGAATGCTCTCCGAATGCAATGATGAGAAGGACACAAAGAGAGGCTTAGGTGAAAATGAGATTCACATTTGACATGATGAAAAACTAGCCATAGTTCAACTGTGGTCCTACTAGAGACGTCTGTATTGTTTGTTTCGAAATGAACTCAACAGATGATGGAACAGAGCGGCCTATTCCAGGTGTGCAAGAATGCACACAATCACCACTGGCGGCATACACCAACCACTCAATTGATCAACTAATCGACATGGCCGCAAATTGATTTTCCATGTGCATGTTAAAACTGCGCTTCGATTAGGAAATAATCCAATCAGTACTGTTTAGTTAATTTGCCACACGAGAACAACAACAACAAAGTGTCCAAATCTGCTCGAGGATTAAATCAAATGGGTGATGGCCGTCCTAAATTGCCAGTGAAGTGTTTCGTCAATGCCCAAGGTGGACATCAATGCGCTCTGCAGGTAGCGCATCAAACTGATGAGTTTGTAGATCTGTTTGACCTTCCATTTAACTCTTTCACTTTTCTGCTCTCGTTACTGGAATTATAGAGTCACAAGATCCACCCAATGGCCTGTACAACATCGCAGAATGAAACAAACCATGGATATAAGTAAGACTTGTTGCAGACAAACAATGGATTCTAATTTGATTCATAAATTGCAAGTTCAACCAACTTGTTTACATAGTCTCTGTCGAACATCAAACAAGTCAATTGCTACATTGAGCTTACACCTGGAATGTTTGGTGCTAAAATTTAAATATATCAATCAGTATGAGGCTGCAGCAGCACCTAAAGGAAACAATGAACATTCCCTACGTCAAATGGCTTAGGCACCAAATACATGGGATTTACTGAATTAAGTTCGAAGCAATTCAACTTCAATTTGACAGAGAAATTATATTGATTACAATGGTGCACAATTGTTGGCTCCAAGCTAATATGAATTAATTTATTGGTTAATTAGTTTTTCAATGATCAACAATTCGATAAAGAATTTTGTTTCTTTTCACTGTCTCGGTGAGTTTAAATGTTCGCGCGCTTGAGAATCGTGCGAACAACGTGAATGTTGCAGTGGCGCACGCTTCAGGTGGCACTTGGATTCATTGTCCCTTGGTTTACTATGGCGTTTCCTGACTTGACAGCACAAATTCTCTCGATTGACTTCTGTATTTTTTCATGAATTCTCCACTCTCCCACCATCATGGACTCTAGATCATGCTTAGGAATCTAATTAATAATAATAATTATCAAATCCTACAAGGCACCCTGATAAGATTCCTCGTCTCGAATGCTCGCCAAAATTATTGTCCATACCACAAGAGTTATTCCACCGCTTTTCACATAAACCGTAATAGCCTATTAGCGCCATTTAGGAAAATATCCATCCTCAGGCATCTGCACTAATTCATTCTAATTACTATACTCATCCACGAACCTCATCACCAGAACAACTTTTTCAATATATCACTGCACATAGATTCTTATCGGACGGTGTGATCGAGGCCAAATACAGAAAACTACTAAAACAACGTCGCAAACAACGACAACAAGAATTAGAAACAACAATGGGAAGTGTTGAAGAAGCAACTGCCAGCCAAGCAAGAGGCCGAGGAGGACCCTGACGAGTACCACTCTCTACGAGTTGCCTTTGCTGAGAAACTCAAGATACAGGATCCTCAGTCGATTTACCCTCACAAATTCAATGTTGAGATATCTCTAGCAGATTATATCGAGAAATACAATCACCTAGAACCTGGCGAGGTACTCACAGACATCAAGCATAGTGTGGCCGGTCGTATATACTGAAACAGGCCTCTGGCCAAAAGTTGATCTTCTATGACCTCAGAAGTGGCATGCACAAGATCCAAGTGATGGCCAATGTGGCCCATTACGGCGACGATCTCGAGGCCTTCGTGAAGATCAACGAGGGCATAAAACGTGGCGACATCGTTGGTATTGTAGGTCATCCGGGTAAAACAAAGAAAGGTGAACTTAGTATTGTGCCCACTGAATTGAGATTACTCGCGCCCTGTCTGCACATGTTGCCAGCTTTACATTTTGGTGTCAGGACCAAGAGCTAAGATATCGTCAGAGGTTCTTGGATCTGATGAGTCAACCAAGCCAATAGGAAGACATTTATCACTCGCGCTAAGATAATTCAATTCATCAGGAAGTATTTCGACGACCGGGACTTCTAGAAGTCGAGACACCAATAATGAATATGATCGCTGGTGGTGCCGCCGCTAAAACCGTTCGTTACTCATCATAACGATCTTAATTTGGATTTGTTCTTGAGAGTGGCGCCTGAGTTGTATCACAAAATGCTCGTTGTTGGTGGTCTGGATCGGGTCTATGAGATTGGTCGCCAGTTCAGAAATGAGCATTGATTTGACACATAATCCAGAGTTCACCACCCTGGAAGCTTATGTTGCCTATTATGACTATGAAGATCTGATGAAGTTGATCGAAAATCTCATCTCAAGCCTAGTACTTTCATTGTTCGGGACCTACAAGATTCAGTATCATCCGAATGGACGCGAGAACGAGGACGTGATGGAGATCGACTTCACTCCACCATTTAAACGAGTCGATATGATAGAGGAACCAGAGAAGGCTCTCGAAACTAAGCTACCTGATCCGGTCGACATGGACAAGCCAGAGTCCATTGAGATCCCTATCGAAGTTGTGCGAGAAACACCAAGTTGACTGCCCTCCGCCGAGGACCTCGCCCAGGTTGTTGGACAAACTTGTGGGCCACTTTATAGAAGAGACATGTCTAAATCCTACCTATATTATGAATCATCCAGTCACCATGAGTCCGCTGGCCAAGTATCATCGATCTCGGCCAGGATTGACGGAGAGATTTTGAGTGTTTCATAGCAAAGAAGGAGGTTGTTAATTGTTACACTGAGTTAAATGACCTCTGGATCAACGCAAGCGATTCGAGCAACAGGCCAACCAAAAGGCCGCCGGAGACGATGAGGCCCAGATGATAGACGAGACATTCTGTACTGCTCTCGAGTATGGGATGCCGCCTACAGCAGGTATAGGCATTGGTATTGATAGGTTGACCATGTTTTTGACTGACAACAATAACATCAAAGAGGTTCTTTTGTTCCCGGCCATGCGACCAAGTGAAAGTATTCTCAAGGTCCAAGAGGCGAGTGCCGGCGACAAAGACCCAAAGGCCGGCCCGGCTGACAAGAAGTAATAATTCACACAGATAGATAATTTATTAATTACAGATACATATTTCAATTTATTTGTTAATAAAAATATATATAGGTGTCCATATAACACATGTTTATATGATGGGCCTTTATTGATTGTAAAAACATTTTCTGTCTATCTCACCCGATGATCTACTTATGATTTAGCTAGATTATCATGCCAAAACTTGATGTAACCGATTTTGCTGTCATAATCTGGCTGACCTCTGGGTAGATTCTGTTTGGTTGCATTCAGGCTTGATTGTTCGTCACTGGTGGCTGTTGATTTGCCATCTATTCGGAAGCCACGTGATTGGCTCGTCGATGGAGCAGGTTGCTTCACGGGTTCCTCCTCGTTTTGGCTCGGCCGTTGGTTCAACATAACCAACTGGTGGGGCAAAGTCTACATTCATATCACATTCGATAATACTAACTGCGGGAATCAGGTTTTGTCTCTAGGACGCACAATTCATATATTCGATCGTTGTAACTGATGGCTGACGTCTCCCGTGGTCAAACAGGCAAAACTTCGGAGCTCATTTTCAAGTACTGCTTTGGGATTTGTAATATCTAGAAAGTCCACTGATTGGGGTTGAAATTTGGAGAATGTTGCCACTGGTAATGAGACCGACTCGATGTTTACAAACGCTCCTCGTCCAATAATAAATTTGTCATCATCCAATAGGGCATGTAACATTTGCCCTCCTCGGCAACAAACTCCAAAACACCGCAATGTGTGACCCGATTCTTTTGTTGATTGGTCAATTTGAATAACATTGGATAGACTATGTTCAGACGGGTCCAATTGATCGAGGGCCGATGGTGGCAACAGTATTCTACCTCCTCGGTCGACATTTTTCTCTTTCTGCTCCAGGTAACATGGAAACAGAATAACATTTTGTACATTGTATTGAACGGCCTCGTGGGCTCGGCGAACATGTTGAAGCTGAACATTTTAAACGAATCAATAGATAGTATAATAAACAATTATCATCAGAATAGTATTACGGATGGGGCGAAATGATATCTGGAAATGTTGGAAAGATGATGTGTTTGCGATATAAACAAACAGACGTTATTTCGTTCTCGAGGCAGGACAGAGTTCGCGCAGGATAAAAAATTTACCTGCTGGTCAGCCCATTCCATGTTTCGCCTCCATCACACAATGACATACGAGTTATTCAGGGCAACCATTATATGAACGACAAGTTCTCGATTGTGATCTTAGTTGTTCTGAGGATATCATTCGAAGCCGGTCTATTATATGTTTATATGATGGTCATATAAACATAGAATAATGTGATTAAATAGGACCAAACTGGCCGTCGTTGTATTTGCTGACAATCATCCCCTTAAGCATTTTGCTCCTTTGCTCGGTTGTACTCATGCCATTGCATGTCTAAGAGGCAAAGTTTATTGAGAATCTGATTAGTGTTCCGGCGACGCGGAAACAGAGCCCTAAAAGGATTGAGGGTCATACGGATGACCCGTAATGAGATGATCATAATTGGGATCCAACTCTTCCTTGACTTGCAATATTTTCTCTTCTATGAATGGCATTTTGACTGGAACCACATGTGAACATCTGCAAGCAGTCGTGAGGATACTTTTGGTGTTGACAATTGCTCGCCAATCCACTTGGATATGAGGGTTTTGAAGGTTACACAGTATAGCCAATGTCATATTATACTTTGCGTGTTCGTCACGTAGCTACATCTATTCAATTGGTTGCACGTGCGTTTTGGGCCAGAGTGAACGAGAGACATTCAAACGAGACTTATCGCCGACCCTTAGAATTACATTGTGTGTAGAATGATCATTAACGTTAATATGCATCAAGACTCAATCAATAGACTGCGTCATTGATCAGAAGTAATCATTTTCACTGTTAATATTCGTGACTTTCAAAGCTAGTTCAGACTGACGATTGAATTTACTCTCACCTATAATTGGCCACAATTCTACGGAAAAAAAGTCCATTCAGCCATAAAGAGAAGTGTGCGGTGTAGAGACAAGAACCGATGAATATTTTATTGCGTATATGTTGACACATATCAGAAAAAATCCAAAAGAGTCGTCCAGAGGGGTTCTGTCAGTGGTCGAGTCGACCAAAAGGATGGACAGAATGACGAGGCCAAGCCAAAAGTGGAGGCGGACGTACTCTTGGTAATGAACTGGAATACCGAAGGCCTTCACGGCGAATTGATCATTCATAGTCTCTGGTTGACTCAACTCTTTACGCAACATGCAAACCAGGTGCTGGTCGTAGAGGAACCGGCAATTGAGGAGCTCGCTGGGAGATGATGCCGGCAACGAGGGAGGTATGTTCCACTATATATGTCAGTCTAATTGCATGGGCCAGCAGGCTAGACATGGCGCGACACAGTTCGAGGCACCTGCTGTGAAAGTAGCACAAACCGGTAAGGTAAACGTCACCAAGGCATATGAGCAGTAGACTGACCAGGGCAAGCAGGAGTTTGATCGATTTGGCAGGTAGACGCAGTAGAATCTGCCCGTAATGGGCGCCAATATCATCAAGAGCAGAGTGGCGGTTATGATCAAGGCCGATGATGTTTGCAGTGGCCTCAGTTGGGCCAAGAATATCTTGTAGTGCATGAAACAGCGCAAGAGCTTTGAGTTCATCCTGGTGGAGGCCTCAGCGAAAGAGTCGCCGCCTGAATTGCTGCCGGTGTGGGAGTCTCGCGTTTGCCTGATTGACGAAAAATCTCTTGCCTAAACCTGAAGGACGACCATCGATTACATATAGAGTAGACACCTTGCCAGCGATGATGGTTGTTCTTATTCTGCTTCCTCTAGTTGCGAGATTGTTTTCCAAGTTTATATTGATGGTCGGGGCCTTGATTGATGGATGATTTTTTCTTGATGAGAATTATAAAATTGGCGCCCCATAAAGTGGCGAAGGAATTCGCGTTCATTGTCTCGGATGCAACTTGAGATTTGCCGTGTAAGTTCTGTAACCAGCTTGATTTGGTCGACACAGCTCATGGCCATGATCGACACGTAGCAGATGATCGACTGGACTTCAATGGCGACAAACAAATACAACTCAATGGCAAACAGGATGTCACGGGGGCCTGACTCAAGCTTGAAGTTCTGGAAGACCAGCCATGGAATCAACAAAGCCACAGGCTAATGACAACACAGTGAAACTGAGCAGCTGGAAGATGATCAACACCGAGACGCCTATGGCGTTTAGTTTCAGCCATCCAGGTTGTCTGCAACCGGAGGCTGTAGTTCGCCCGCGAACATCATCATCTTCAATTGTTGTATTGGTTTTGCTTGCCAACCGGCCACTTGTTTTGCCTCCGCCTTGAATGTTGTTGGTGCCATTGCCGTTTGTTGTAGGCCATAATTGAGATCGATCAAACCCATCTGAATGAGATAGGAGGCTTTGTTCCGATTCACCTGCTGATGGACCGATCTGGCCGCATTGGAGAAGTTCCTCGTTGAAGTTATAAACTTGTTAACCTGCTCTCGAATAAGGCCGTTCACGTAGATTTGTTCTCGTTTGGGGTCCAGCAGGTATCTGAAGAGGCCAAGATCGATGGGCTTTATGGAGAAGTAAATATGAGTCACAAAGTAGATCAGATTGGCATTGGCCAGCTGGTAGATGTAGACAATCTCAAGGACGAAATTCACATGCATGTATGGGGCGCCCACTGACTTGAGTCGCCGGCGGGCCTCGTTCACGGTAATCAGCATGTCGGTTAGCTCCATGTTTGTCATATTGAACCCATGGCTACCCAGATACCTAGTGAGTTTGTAACGATGATGGTCATAGTTGTTCTGGAGGTATAAATTGATCATAATCTTGATGGATGCGTACACAAAGAATATCCTGATTAGTTGGGACCAAATTGGTTGCGGCTGTGGCATCAAGGCGGCCCCGTTGGCCTCTTGATCGACCAGTTCGGGCCACCTCTTGGTTTCCTCATTTTGTTGTCTTCTTTGATTTACAAGAGTTACTTTATTCATATCTAAGAAACAAAACTTATTCAAATATATGACTAATCTGCGTGCCAGTCGAAACCAGAATGTCTCGAAGAACTGCATGACCTGTGGTTGATTTGTAGGGTTGTCAATCAAGTTGTCGAGTCTTGGATCGAGCTCTTCGTCGTCCAAGACGTGTGACATGTTTGTCTCTTTGTCTTTATCAAGATATTGAGAAGATTCTTGTTTCCTGATAAAGGTTTAGACGATCACTCAAGAAAGGATTTCAATTGATAAAATATAATGAGCAAATGAGACAAAAATTATTGTGTATTTGTCGTATGGTGTATTGCCTCTCAAGGCCCTTTTATCTCATTTTACATATCACCAGAAATCATCTGATTGTATCTCGATCATAGTACAAATCAACCCCTCCCAAAATATCTACCATATCACGCAACTCGTGATATGTAGATATTTATATCACTACTAAGATGCATTATTGTCAAGACAAAGTGTTTATTTTTTCGTTATCTTTGAACTGTCAATTATACCAAGACATCACATCAGAAATTGGCGCCTCCATATCTCACCTGATGAGAGTTGACTTTCTGTACCTGCACGTCGGTATATATTGCGTGCCTGGTAGGAGTTTACACTCGACGAGTATAGTACACTGGGCGTCAAATACTGATGTAATTTAGTTCGCCGGGCCCAATATATAGCCTCTATTTTGATGAATAGTTCATGTTATCGACTAGCTGGTAACCCGGGGCTTCGCTCAAGGCTCGTCTCTCTCGCCTGTTGTTTCGGTATCTGACTCGTCGCCGCCGCCGGTCGCTGCCAGTGCCACCGCTCCTCGCCCGCTCCAATCTATACCTCTCTTCCCACCCTCTCTTCCTCCGTCCTCTTCCTCGATCTTCACTCCCGAACTTTGCGCCCAGAGTTACTTCTCACCTCCGTCTCTTGCCTCACCATCTAGATCTCTCGCACACAAAACCAATGGGAATCTCTCTCTCTCTCTCTCTCTCTCTCTCTCTCTCTCTCTCTCTCTCTCTCTCTCTCTCTCTCTCTCTCTCTCTCTCTCTCTCTCTCTCTCTCTCTCTCTCTCCCTCGCTAGCTACAGACAAAAGCGGACAGATAATCAATTTTATTTATAAGAAGATGATCTAATTGGTACGTTTAGTATGTTTAGATTGGCCTAAATGAGCCAGATGTCTTGATCGAGAAGCCGGAAAGAATTACTTAAGGGTTTCTTAAACGCATGAAGGGACAGATGATTGTTTCAGCCAGTTCAAGCCAATCAGTCAGTAGGTGACGAGATTCTGCTTTCGCGATCAACACCTTTCTTTAATTGTTTCTTTGACCTCACCTGATTTCTGCCGAGAGATCATGTCTTGGTAGAGCGTTGCTCTACCAAGAGGCTGATATGAACGAATAGGTGAATCATCACACCGTTCCTTTCATGTCTGCTGCCTCATATGCTGCCACTTCACACATGATTACGTGTGTCTTACAAGGGCGTCGTTCACCATTTCGTTATAAAATCGATCATCATCATCATCATCATCATCATCATCGTCCCCATAATCACTATAAACACTGTTTGGAGTCTTTCATAAGGTACACGGCACATAAGACATCTACTTTGAAGTCGAGTACAGCGGTTAAATAATGTTCATACCAGTGAAGACATATGGACGAGCTGGCCAGGTTTGCTTGGCTCCACTGCACTTGTTGTTTCAAATCGAGAATGACTGGAAAAACATGGATTTCTGACAGGCCCCGAATTGTGGTCTCTCTGAATTTCAAGGCTACTACTGTTCGATGAATGCTAGAGCCTTATAGGACACAAAGTGTCTATCGTGAAAAGATTCACACTTGAAAGCCAATGTCTTGTCTAACTCTCTACCTATACGATGATGATTAGTCGGCTATTAGCTGTAGTTGAGTGTGTGTTAGGCAAGTTCTCGAACAGATGGCCTGATTATTGGCTGATGATGATGATGATGATTTTGGTTTTGGTTTTGTTCATGGGCGATTTTCATTAATTAATGGGACTGGGCATGCTAGTTATGCTGTGTGTTGTTGATGAATGAATTTCAGGCTAAAATAGTCTGCCTGTAATATTTCAAATTGATTACTTAAAGTGTTTGCAATCAGTTAGAAGCAATCATTTGAGATTATACATCTGAGTAGGTTAGTATGGGTAAAGAAATAAACTGAAATGATATAACCGAACGTACAATTAAACAAACTAACAATAGAATACAATCACATTCTAATCTCATATACACTACAAAGTAACAATAACTACAACAACAACAACAACAACACGTAATTTACTATTGAAATAGCTCATCAATAAATAAATAAACAAAACAACACTAAAATGGCAAACCAAATGACATTAGCTGTAGCTTTAGTTGCCGTGATGGCCGTCAATGTAGCCTCTGCATACGGACCATTCGGATACGGCGCAGGTGGCCTCGGCGGTTTAGGTGAGTGACAATTCAACTATTGATCAAGTCGGCTGATGGTTAATTCACAGCCAACTCATTTGAATAGAACTGGAAGCTAATCGACTAACGGATGATCTGTAATTTGTAATTAATTGATAATTCCATGCAACGCTCGCGTATAGGCGCCGGCATAGCGGCCGTGGGAGCCAACGTGCAATGTGGACTCGGCGAGGGCCACCGGCCACGCCGTGGCGGCCGAGAACCGCGCCACCGATGCCATGATCGACCGGGCCACCGGAAACCCAATCGGAGCGGCCATCAACGAGAACAGGGCCATCGGCCACTCGGTGGCCTCCAATGTGGCCGCCCAGCGGTCCACCGGCGAGGCAGTGGCGGCCGGCGGCATGGGCGGCTCTCTGGGCGCGGCCAGGGGCGCCAACGTTGCAGCTAGCGGCGCCACCCGGGCGGCAGTGAATGGGGCCATCGGTGGTATTGGCTCCGGACTTAGCGGCTACGGGCCAGTCGGATCGGGTGCCGCCTTTGGCGTCAACAACCCGGCGATGGCCTATGGCCCGGCCGGTCTGGGCGGCCCCTATGGAGCCGGCATCAATGGTGCCTATGGATACCCAGGCGCCTACGGCTCGGCCTACGGCTGCCCGGCGGCGGCCGCCTACGGAGCAGGATATGGCCCATTCGCTGGTCCATTGGGATATGGTGCAGGTATGAACAGGGCCTTGGGTGCTGGAGCCGCAGTAGCAACTGGAGCCGCCTTAGCTAACGGAATTGCAGGATCAGCTCTTGGTGCAGCACAAACAGGCATCGGTGCTGGTTTGGGAGTAAGTTATTAGTTTCAGACAACAACAACATCAACTGATATCTATTATAGATTATCATATTGTTGGCGCATTTGGTTGCTCTCGGTGGTTGCCTTTAAGGGAAATGAACACATTAGATATCACTGCAACATTTGGAAACATTAGTAGGAGTCACACTAATGAGGACAGGTCCACATGACACCAGTTGATCAGTGAGTCTGTTGCCTGTCAGTTTCACCACCGGCAACAGGTCATTTGGCTAGTCCGGTGCTCGATGGGACCCCTCAAATGGGTGCGAGTGATGTGAGAACAAGAAGAAGCCGCCGCTGCCGCTAGGTGCTGGTTAGTTACGGGTAAGGGGACGACTATGACTTTGAGGACGACGACGACAATCTATGACTATGACCATGACAACAACGACAACCATCAGCCGGTTAATATACATTGGTACTATCAATGCGAACCAAGCTAAACCTTGCATTCCATAATCATCATCATCATCATTATTGTTATTATTGTCCTCCTCATCATCATCATCATCATCGCTGAGCCTACACATAGAAACCATCATTATTGTCCAATGGCCACTTCTTTATTGCACTGAACTGTTCACCTTGACCAACGAGACTGCCTGCCTGATTAGTAGCTGCGGCGGCTTCATTTGACACAAAGCGACTCTTCCAGTAACCACTTGCATCGAGAAACATCTATTATCATTATTAGAACCCTCCTACCACCATCTACATACATATTAGACACATCACCTGTTAGCCATTCATTCTCCATTATGGAACAAACACTAGACAACACTTAATACTAACTAATTAATGATCTATCCACCTCTATTCTTCCTCTTTCTTGCTCCAATTCAATCAAATCTATCCAACACACACACACACACACACGCACAATTCCCCACCTTCGTCCTAAAATCCAATCGTCCATCAAATGCATGTCTCAAAATTGATCCGCCGGACTCCACCACCGACTGCAGGCAGCATCGCGTATCGCGGCGTTGGCTTGAGGGACTATCTCATGAATGACCCGGCCTTGAGGATGCAACGCGAGGTCTCGAGGACTCGCGTCTATTGGTAATTAACTGGCGTCCCGGCCAGCTGACAATGCACGTGTTAGGACGAGCGAGGGAGGCTCGAACGCACAAGGAGACACGCACGAACGCACACAAACACACACACACACACACACAGGCAACCAAATCAAACAACAAACAAACCATACCTTAAAACACACAAACACACATAAACACACATAGACAGACACACAAATGCACAAACGCGTTTTGTTCACTATGTACCAGAAACTTTCGTTGCAGATTGAGAAACATTCAGTCGTGAAACAAGATACGAGCTGCGAGAACACTAAAAACGAGCTGTGTTTGAAGAGAGCGCCATGCTATGGCAAAATGAAACAAATACAACCTCACAACTAGACTGTTCCGCTTGAGTAGATTGAAACGCGCCATGAGCTGTAATGAAAGTCCTCGAACGCAGTGTTTGACACTAACGAAGACTGACCAGAGAGATGGAGAAAAAGAGTGAGAGAGATGGAGAAACAGAGAGAGACAAAATGGAGAGAGTGAATGCATTATTTTAAAGTATCGCGCTCATCATATAAACAACAAAGAGACGACCACCAATACACATTCGGGATTGTTCTCAATGTTGAATGACGACAACAACAATTCTAGTTCCAATTAAAGTAGTGAAATGGTGGTGGTGCTAGGACAAGTTGTTGTAGTAGTAGTATCAGTTGTAGTGCCGCCATCATCACCACAAACAGCATCAAACAAATATTCGTATCATGTCGACGACAAGTGTCTTGTTTCTTCCAGGAAACTCCTCTCATCCTTCTTCTTGTTCGCATTGTCCGTCCATTTCGGTATGATTTAGTTGGGTTCTCACGAATGTTGTATGCTTACTCGCGATCATCTCGCGATATTCCACATGAATCATGCAATTTTCATTTGGGAACTGGAGTTGGGCCGTCTCATTGACTAGTTGACTAGTGACGAGTTTTAATTGGAAGTGCAAGAATCGCGAAGAGATGTGGCATCGCTGCCGCTGCTGTCGTTCAGTGAATCAACACTCCAGCAACAGTTACAATTAATCGAGAACGACGATGCAACATCAGCATCAACAAGAACTTTAGACACTCCTAGGCTCAATATATGCACTCATCAACGCTTGAATCAACAAACTAAACTAAACTAAGCCAAACCAAACTAAACTAAACTAAACTAAACTAAACTAAACTAAACTAAACTAAACTAAACTTAACTAAACTAAACTCGACGCGACTCTTTATACTGACAAACACAATATCGCTTCGCTCAAGTCCTCCATCCCCATCTATCACGTTAAGTCGCCCATGACCTAGCGACGCACGTGAAGGTCGACCCTAGGCGTCGTTGATGTGGATTAGATGTGCGTATCTTGAGCTACATTTGATGCTAGGCAAGAGGCTTTGAGTATGTGTCTCTTGGATTTAGTTGAATCGAGAGATAAGAGGAACATGCTGGAAACGACTCTCAAGCCAGTTTTGCAAGGTTTTCTCAATGAAGCTCGCTCTCAATCTCCTTGTAATCGCAACAGATTATAGGAACTGTTGCTCATGCGCATATAAACGTTGACCAAATAATTGTAAACAAAATATATTATTCAATGGGCCTTTTGGGATAACATCCTCACCCTTTGTTGGCAAATCTATTTATTTATTATCGATTTTGATAAATAATAATTTATAATCAATCTCAGAAGATACATCTCAACGAACAAATATGGATTCACCGACCACACCAGATACGCCCACTAGCTCGGCGCCAGAATCTATGGAAACGAGTCTCTGTCGAAACGAGTGACGAGATTCCAGAATGCGGCTGAAAAGAATAAAGTTCAACAGAAACAGAATCCATTCTCTGGCTCCTTCGAATGCGCCTCCCTAAGGGAAAATGGAATCCAAACGACCCAAAGTAAGTGAAATCAACCCGCTTTAAACATCTGATGAGTCCACAGTAAAAATAGATAATCGATAAACTAACAACCTCATCCTATCCATCCATTCGTCATCTCCACCATCATCAGCTATGGAAGGCCAGTTGCCGGATCCAAAACGGAGGCGCGTGGAATCAAGGCCCAGGAGAATATCGAGGACGAGATCAGAGTCCTTTGCGGTGTTATTGAGGAACATGGAACACCGACAGCCGACGGTTTGACTGAGATCAAGTTCGGGGAATTGTTCCGAATGTATCAGGTCATCTCGACGAAGGTTGTTGGTATTCTTATCAGGGCCAGAAAGCATGGCTATGTTCAATTCGAGGGAGAGATGCTGTACCAGAAACGCGACGATAATGTTATGATCAAGCTACTTAAATCACCGCCAAGAGGCATGCAAATAACCAAGAATCAAATATATAAGCTCGGACAATCACTTGATGCAAATAAATAAATGAATAATCAATTATTACAATAATATACCTGTGCATGTATCTGAATTTGTTTTATTTGAACTCCCAACTTAAGCTCTTTCAAGTTGGGTAATCTAATAATGATAATAATTGTGTTACATATAATGCGTCCTAGGTATCAACAAAAACATCTCATCCTTCTCATTAGTATGTATATTTCAGTATGTGTTTGACTATATCTTTTTCAAATTGCGATAAACAAATATAGCAGCCATACTGACCAGATTTGTTAACCTGTCAATTGCTCAATCTTGGATGATGCCGCCAATGTGTGTTTATAAATAATTATCTGAGTTGTTTGAGGCTGCGATCAATCTGTAGGTCATCGGTTTGTGTGGTTCATGGTGCAAATAGATCTTTTGATGGCAGGAATGGGCCACCACCACTACCACCAGTGGCCGCCGTAGCCGAGCATGGATTGAATGGGTCATCCTCTGGAAGCGCTAGATTGGGCTCCTCCGATTTGAACGGGTCGTCGCCCCTCGAAAGGTCGTCGTCAGCGAAGGGGTCAAAGTTGGGCGAGCTGTCGAACATGGGGTCGTTGAAGTTTGTTGATGCTTGATGTTGCTGACCATCAGGTAATGGACTATTGTGTGAATGTTGTCTCATACCGTTTGTGAGTAAGGCATTCACTGAAAGCGGCGACGGTGGCGGCGGCGACAACATCTGATCACATAAGGCACTCAGCTTAATTGTGTCCTTGTAATTGATTGCCTTTCCATGTCATCAATTGCCTCATTTGTAGAGCTTAGGAATTGCTTTAATTCTGTCAATTTATTCTTGATTTGTTTCTCATTTAGATGAGTATTGGCCAAGTTTTCTGTCGTTACACTAAGCTCCTGTTTAGAAGTATTGAATCTCATTGAGCTCGTCCTCTTCATTTTTAAGTGTTTGCAATTGAGTCCTCTTAGATTTTAACTCTTGATCTTTGAGCTCAACTTGTTGGCGTTCAGTTTTAAGCATCCGCGACAATTCCTGTATTTGAGTATCCATATCAGACAATTTCTTAACTGCCATCTCTCGTTGACTTGTAAGCTGCCTAACCATTTGATTATATGACTCTATTTGCTCTTGCATCTCTTTCAATTCTAGTTCCTTCTGTTTAACAAGTGATCTCTGCTGATCCAGATGGTCACTGAAACTGCCTTGTAGTCGGCCTCGCTGATGGTCTCGAGGAGCCCGCCGACGAGACAGGTTGCGTAACATTTTCCATGGTGAGTTATCTCAAAATTATGGCCACTTTAAGTATTTTTTCTTGTCCGTGTCTTATTTGTTGTTGTTGTTGTTTATTTGTTAAATATATTATTGGCTTCAGATTGATGGATATCGCGATGTATCTTTAACATGGAATGTATTGTAAATATCAGCTTGTTGATCAATTAATATTTTCAATTAAACCTGAGACCACCAATAATTAGATACGACGATAGCGGTGTGAGTTTTGATTGGGCGATTTCCGAGCACAATAAACGCATGCCGAAGTCAGCGAAGCGCTCAATGAGGCTCTATGGGGCCTCGTTAACACAAAGATTAGAGCTGCGAGCAGACAAATGCGCACGATCGACAGGCACAATCCGGCGCATCATTTAGAGGTATTGTGCGGAGAGCATACGCACATATCTGAAAACAGCATAAATCTGTTCACTATTCGCGCCCAAACTCAACTGTTTTGTTTACCGTTGCCAACAAGGGCGCGCAAATGATGTTCTCTGCTTGCCTCTGTAACAGATTCCATCATTAGAATATCCATCTTGATAACTATTATTCATCATATTTTATATATCTCGATCTGGCATATTGATATATTTATCGTCTGTACACAATGTAACTTAATATATTGACGGATCACTAAATTTTGCAACTAACATGCTTCTACACACGATACCCCTCTGGTATTGATTGGTTTGCACGATCAAAGTTACTAAAAACAACACAAGGAACAAAACAATGATGAATAATAGGGCCTAGTCCAGCCTCTCAGATATATAGCAAAACTCAGTTGCCATACAGGATTATTTGTAAATTTTCACTAGAAAACGCACAAAAGAAACATTTTGAAACAAGAATATTGCTCAAAGTCGTTATAATCTTGTTGATTTGACATATACAACTTGTGGATTCGTTACATGATTTGTTAATATTGCATTTATCGCCCAATTCTTACTGTACATTCTTATTATTATTGAACCTAACGAGAAAACATTGATTGACAAGACGACTATCGACTCTGTATTAGTTGAAAATGAAAGACATCATGAGATAGATGACAATAATCAAGATTGAACAACAAGAGAAGTAGAATCGAGAAGAATATCAACCTATTAATTTAATTTGTAACCAATAAGCGTAATTTAATGAAAACTCCTACCGTGAACATGGCCTGGGCCACTCAGCAGCAGCAGTCGACAACAACAGCCCACAAACACATAAAACACGTTGGCAAGAGACCAAAGGACGACCAGGACAATGATGTTCATGAAAATTGGCCCATCTCGTCAAAGATGCTGGATGTTTTTACGAGATTTGTCCTGAGAAATTGTACTTAATATATTTAGCCAAAGATGAGGATGCAGAGACATTCTGCGACTCTCAAGATGACTCTAAAAGTCCATTTGTACTCTTCAATTTCAATCTCTGTCCCGCCCTAAACTATGAGCCATTCAATATGGACTTTGGGCCCTTCAATCTGGCAGTGACACACCAATTTTGCAGTCGAATCAAGGTTTGGCTCGACACTCTCAGCAATTTCGTCATCCGGACAAGTATGTTGCCGTGGTCCTGGAGGATAACGACGTCGAGAGGAAGCTCAATGCAACTCTACTTGTTGCTATAGCCGCCATGGTCCTGTTGAATATGACAGATCAAGAGGTAATGGCCAGATTGAACTTCTTCATGATGTACAAAGGGCAAAGTAGGTGAGCCTAGTAAGCAGTTGGTTTTTCGGGAGAAAAGAAGTTCTCCGATGTGTCGGGTAGTCATTCGTTGATGACATTAACAACAGAGGATTGTATAAGGGCTTTTTATTCGGCGTTACAATTGAAATTTTATGATTATTACGAATTTGATCATGCAGAATATCTCTTCTATGAAACAGTGATGTCTGGTGACTTGAATTGGATCATTCCTGGCAAGATACTCGCATTTGCTGGCCCCTAGTTACAAGAAAAGTCCCGATAGAGAATATATTAAGCACCCACCTAGTTTTTATTATAATTACTTTAGGGATCACAATGTAACCACAATAATTCGATTGAATGATCCCGAATACGAGCTCAGAGTTTGAACAGAACGGCTTCGATCATCATGATTTAATATTTCCCGACGGCTATCCGCCAACCTCGCCGATTGCCGCCAAATTCATCAAAATCGTCGACGAGGCTAAGGGGGCGTGGCGGTGCATTGTTATGCCGGTATAGGCAGAACAGGAACCCTAATAGCAGCCTACTTGATGGCGGTGTACAATTTTACTCCCAAATGGCCGTTGCATGGACTCGCATCTGTCGGCCAGGATCTGTGATAGGCGAACAACAGGATTGGTTGTTCACCAAATTTGATCAATACTCTTTTGTCAAGAGTAATAATCAGACGCCAAAGTCTGTGAAGAATAGTAGAAAGATAAAAGCAACCAGTGCCCCGGGCATAGCAACAACACCAAAAGAAACAACAATGACACCAACAACACCAACGACAGCTACAACCAAATTTAGCCCAACAACAACCCCAACGAAGCTACCCACAGCCAGTCCGAAGACGACCTATGCCGTTGCCGAGAAAAACCTATGGACAGGCAAAGGCCCTTTTACTCACAAAGAAACAACGAGAGCAATTCGAGCGGCCATGTACGAGAAGTAGCCCGTCGCGTAACTCACCAGATGGACTAGTTCTATTAGGAGCAACCAAGGCAACAACTCCAACACCAACATCGACCACTGGCACGAGATCGTCGTCGCCTCAGCAAACAACAGACAAAGAGCTCTGATTTCATACTGAATCTTGGCAATACAGTGCCATTTATGATGTATTTGAGTGACGTGTTGCCGCTTGAAAACAAACGAGCGCCCGCCTATTATCGACTCAAGGACGGCAAATACGAATGGAAGGTGAAATTTCCCGAGCCAGGCTATGTGGCATTGAAACATCTTTGGAAGAAGGATGGAAAAGTGGTGTCAGACTTCAAGCTGAAGCCAGAGGACATCTGCCGGGAGCCGATATTGGCCTTCAAATACATGAAGCCAGATGGTAAGCTCTATCTCCGGGCGAAGGAGGAGGCAGCCATCGCGGCAGGCGCTCAGGAGATGACAGACTCGGACGATGCGAACACCACCAACACCGCCACCGCAACTGATTTGAAGTCAAATCTAAAATTGAAACCAGTTATATTCTATTGGTTGACAGATTATATCGTATGATGACGTGCATGACTGAGATTCTATTCGAAATGAATTGAATTGAATTAGATTGAATAACTAACATACTAAGTAATGATGATAATAAGCAACAGCATACTGGACACCCGGCTAACATAGGCTGAACAAATTGAAACCAAATGATAATGAACTATTAACGTACAATTTAAAGAATGTGCCAAAACATTTTACTTTTTATCTCTCGACTCTTGATTACTTGAACTCTGTCGTCTTATAGGCAAATACAGTCGATAAGAATCATAACCAACTTGGCCAGTGTATCATGTCATCTCATCAGCATTCGGGAGGCTAGCCAACATGCTTCGATGTGAGGCGATACTCGACAAGTACATGTACATCTCGTACATCTCGTACATCTATAGTGTGTGGGCCGACTTACAGGTGACCAGTTCTAACAGCGAGCCGTTGCATGATTGGGAAACTAACGCTCGATCCCTAATGTATGCGTCTTAACCTGCCGCTAAATGTGCAAATGAACTACACGTAGAATTTCATCATTCCTCGAGTGAGGCGAAAATTATGTACAGTACTCGCCAAAATTTGCAAAATTTTTATGAGGCTCTGAGGCTGCTCTCGAGGAAGTGTAGTCTATTTTCAACAATTCTTCTATCAAATGAAGAAAAGTATGGAGATGTCCAAAAGTAGCAACTGACTCAGTCTTGTGGTGGTTATGAATTGTCACTAATACTCTATGATGATAACACGCATTTCGATACACAAAGCTTGGTGCCCCCAGGCAGCAGGGCCATCACAATCACCTGTGGGCCATCATCTGCTAGAGGGATTCTTTCCTCATTTATGGCACTACTCAAGGGCTGAGGCTCCAACACGTATTATTCGTGAGAGAGATGACCTGGCTAAAATAAGTGCTTGCTCTTGGGCAGTCAACGAAAGGGATGGGAGCCCTTCTCAGGGGTTCTGAGCACCGCCTATTTGGACATGATTTGGCTCGATCCTGGCAATTGGTTTTGCGATGGGGGTGATCGTGGCCTTCCTTGTGACTCGAAGATGAGAATCAAAGGCAGATGGCCAATGATGAGATTAAGCGACATGCCTTGTAAACTTGATCAATATAAAGTTCGTGAATCCTTATAGTTATCCCTCGAGCTACACCTAGTCTATCTAGCCAAAGGTACAACCAATGCGACTGATTCAATCAGAAGCCGCCCGCCTAGTCGAACGAATTTATTACGTCAAACACACCAAGACTGAAGCCGACCATTCCGAACACATTCAGTGGTCTACATCCAGCAGGATTGACTTATGACACCATTGAATGATTTGACAGAATACGTTCGTATCAAGTAAGCTCGAGAGTACCTGCTCTTCGTGATAACACGAACAATCTTCGGAGTGGTATTTGGAAAATTCATGATGAGACAGCTCGCCACTAACAATTGATAGAGCGCTCTGGAGGGTTTTCTATTATATCATAGTCCGCTGTGGTCATGAGAGTCGGATTGCACTTTAACCCACCTGAGCCTATACCTGGCTTCTCCTCTGATGGTTTGTTTGCTCTATTTCAACAGATGATAAATGATCTTATAAATAAAAATGTTGTCGGTTTGGTGTTGTCGCTATGTCTGGCCTAGAAGCATAGTGGAAGCTAAAATGATTATTTACGAACAGAATCCCTGTTTCACATCAATCCTTGTATGCCAAGGAGTTATTTCAGCATCGCCATTATAACAAAACTACGGCTCATCCTTTGACTTGATCAGTAAGCTCTGGTAGTAGTGAATGGATTTAAATATCGTGCCAGTTGTATGTATCTATCAAATCAATAAATTTGTTGCTAGATGAGACAGCGCTATTCAAGATGTACCTAACGAACGTGTTGTTGCTCAGATACTGACTTCAGGAAGGCAAATACGAATGGAAGGTGGAATTCAACAAGCCAGGCTACGTGGCATTGAAACATCCTTCGTCGTAGTTCAAGCCCAAGAGGATATTTGTCGTGAGCCGATATTGGCCTTCAAATACATGAAGCCAGGTGGTAAAGCTCTATCTTCGGGCTCAAGAGGAGGAGGACGAAGAGGAGGCAGTCATCGCGGCTCGCGCTCAGGATATGATGCACTCATTTTGAAGTATTTACAGACTATTTGTTTGCTAACTGGCTCCTTATAACCCATTGATTCGATGACCTAGTGAGAGTGTTTTTATTATTCGTTTCTCACGAGTCAATTGTGTGTTACGTCACATGGGGTGATGTGAACAACAAGACGAGAGTGCTCGTCGTCTGTCTTTCATCATTAGTCATGAAAGACAGACGACGAAATCTAAATATGATTGACGAAAACAAGTTGTTGTTTATGTTCTCGCAAGTGGTAGTTGAATTCATATGAATGACATGTAAGCCGCCGGCCACCGAAGTTGTCACCTTCGCAGACACTGCTGCTGCTGCTGGGGCCGCTGTGGTAGCCTTCGCTTTACTTTATATCTAATCTACTCCTGTTAAATGTGGTTCCAACATCACCACCCATCCCTGCGACAGGTTGTAGTAATCTCGAGGCAAGTTTTCTGGTTGGCTTCCTCAAAGTTTTGGCCAGTTAATTCTGGCTACATGTGCCAGAACGAAACCACTCGATACTCCGAACTAGCAGGCGCACACTGTATACTCCTCTTGTCACATTTCAGATTGTTTAGACTGTACTGGTATGTTGGTGTTGTTGTTGTAGTTGGAGGCAACAAGTCTCTGGCTGGGCCAAACTGAGGAACAACAAGTGGCTTGGCAGACTGACAAGCTTTGATGACGATGAAATGACGACGTCGAACTTACTTTTTCATGTTATAGCGAACACAAGATTTTGTGTCGTTGCATTTGCATTGGTGGGCTTCGTTGCGTCGAACTGGCTGGCGCTTATGTTGTGGAGGAGCATTGCCCAAGCCTTGGGAGCTGTATAGGCAGCTCACCCACGTTGATCTCAGGTTTGTGATTTGCAGTATTGTGCTGACTGCACCTTTCATTTCAACAATACACAGTCGAAGGAACATTTTTAAACTCCACTGTCGGGGAGATTTTATTCCGTATTCACTGTATAGGCGTGGCGCTTGTACGTACGCCCTTCTTATGCAATAACGCAGCTGCTCTGCAAGCCCGCCAATGGTCACGCCTCTAATGTTAGTACCGAAGTGGCCGAAGACTGCTGCCGAATTCACATGTGCGACATTCTGAGCTGCGGACCGCAGGCTGCCTGCAAACGAGACGAGCTGCGAGCTGGCGCTGACAGCTCGCGCTTGCTGCTTATGGAAGCCTCCACAGCTCGGCCGACGATTGCGGCAGTGCATTGACTTTCGTAGTTGTGTTCGTTCGTGAGTTTTTGCACAGAGAATTTCACTGCACATAATTTTGCGCATTGAAGAAGTGGGACCGACGACGATGACGACGACGACGACGAACTGTTTTTGTTGTTGTTGTTTTCCTGCTCTCATGCCTTTTGTTCTCTCCAATTTATGTCCTATCGACATCTACACCACAAAAGAGGGGCTCCATATTCATCATCCTCATCATCTTCTTATCCATCTTTATCTTTCTCGTCAGCCACCATTAGATTGATACAAAAGGCAGGCTAAATCCAGCTGCTCGGTCGAACGAAAGAGGAGATTCTATCCAACAGCTACAAATAAACAACAACATTAAAGGACCAGCCGATGTTGGCAGTTTAAATGATGAAAGAGCAAACAAACGAAACAGTTACAGTTCATAAATTTTGACTTACTAATGGCACACATTTCACTCATTTCGTCATCTACATAATAATCTATTCGTCCAAATGATGCATATATAGCCTCCACTTTAACTATTTAGATTCAAACTATTAGGAGAAATAAATATAATCAAATTGTTTCACTTTCATGAATGCCAATGATACTCACACACTTACACAGACATATTAAATTGCCAGATGATCCAATAAACTAGAGCAAATATACATATACATATATAAGATAGATCACTTATCAGACGAACAGGCCAACAACAATATCAACGTTTATATTGACAACAAAACAAACAAACAAACGACGACCACTTTGGCGCTCTTTATTAGCCACCAAAACTTACTCATAGTCCATACACCACCCCAGTGGTCTCCCAAGTGCCATTGTTGACCACAGCGCCACTGGACCATTAGAATCTGTTCGGCATATTGGCAGGCGAATTATATATTGTTGGCGCTAATTAGAAGACCAACATAAACCACATCATCATCAGCTGCTGCCTAAGTGAGATTCTAACAACAACCATCTGACGAATAATATTATACATTATCCGGCCAATCTAATAGATTTAAATTAATTTAACTGACTACATCTCACAACAATTACTAAATCTTCATATTGACAAAACAGAATAGATTATATTATATAGATGGTTAGAGGATATATTGATTAAACACATCCACACCCACACCACTGGTTCATTCTAATTGATAATATATTGAGTTAGATGGCCCAATGATGATAGCCGAACGAATTGAGCAGAGTTACACGAGCACCAAATATTACCAATTCACGACCATCCTCGAGCATATGCTCGATTGCTTTCACACCATAGTTAGCGATGAAACAAACCCATATCATCCGCCTCTGGCTTGGCTCACGAGGGAAGCAGCCGAAGCCGGCCGACGCCGAGCTCTTCCTCGACCTGATGGACGAATGCTCAAAGAATCCATCTTCATCCACGTCATCCTCCTCATCTTCATCATCGTCTAAATTTAATAACAACACCAGTATACAATTGAGCCTCAAGTGTCCGCTCGAGATTGGAAAGGTACTCGGCGGAGCAACGGCAGGAGATCGTCTCGAGGAAACGCGACGGCTGCTCGCCACTGTTCATGGCCTGCAAAAATGGCCTAACAAGTGTGGCCAAGTATTTAATTGACACGTGCAATGCGAGCCTAGAGGAGAAGGGCCGCTTCGAGGCGCTCGAAGATCATCATATTCATTCAGTATCGCCCATTTGGGTGGCGTCCGTCTGTTGTCATCTGGAAACAGTGCAGCTTTTGATAGAGCGTGGCGCCAATGTAAACTCCTATCGGACACCGGCTCGACGCCGCTCCGCTCGGTTTGTTTCCTCTGCCAAGACGACGACGACGGCAGCAGCAGCAGCAGCCCATCTGGACAAAACCACCAAATTAGCCAAGACGATGGCGACGCCTTTCAGGTGGACGATATAATGGCTTTGGGCGACAACTACTACGACGACGACGACGACGACGATGTCAATTTATCATCAACTAATGTATTCGATAGTGATCCTTATGTGAAAATAGTCAAGCTATTAGTGAAGAATGGCGCCGACATTGGACGGCCAACTACCATGGCGGCACCTGTCTGATAAACTCGTTGCACAACTACAAACTAACGGAGTATATACTGGACGACTTGGGCGCCGACATAAATGCCGCCGATAATCAGGGCAAGACGGCGCTCCATTACGCCATTCAACAGGGCCGCCTCGAGCTAGTGAAACTGTTGATCAGACGAGGCGCCGACCCGAGCCTCAGGGGTGGCCCCTTGCGACGACGACGCCCTACAGCTCTGCTGTATCGCCGGCCACGTGGAGATATTTGAATATCTACGTGAGAGCCACTGCTATTCGGGCGCGAGATTGGCCGACGCTTATAAACTTCTGGGCAGCTCAATATTGGAGATCCACTACGACCTGTCGAGAGTGCGCGAATTGTGGAAACATTCGCTTGTGATACAACAACAACAACAACAACTACTGCAACTGATTTCATCTTCCAGTCAACAAACGACTTCAGACGACGGGATTAAATTTAACCAAAAAGGAACAGCAAAACATCACGAGAATGACGGCGGCCAATTAAATATGTTGACGACGACGACGACGACGACGACTATTACGAGTATGACGAGTACATCGGCCAAAATAAGAAATGACACATGTGATCAACAACATCAACATCAACAAGTGGAAGACTTCGATGGCAATGAATCAAATCAGTCAACATCAACATCAATGGATGTATGTGATAATACGCAAAGTAGGAGGCGACTGTTGGCGTTCGCCGGTGATATTAGTGAGTTTGCCAGCGAGTCAGAGTTGGAGGGTCTGACAGCCGATGGCTTCAGAATGCAGTCGTTGCTGATTAGTGAGAGAGTTTTGGGTTCAACTCACAGGGAGACCATTCAGAGGTTGTTGTATCGAGGAACGTTTTATATCAACTCGTTGCAACCAAACCGATGCATTGACCTCTGGATTTACGCCCTGAAACTGCGCCTAAGCTCGGAGTCCATCTTCCACTTCGAGTCCATCTTTTGCCGCCCAGGCCATCACGAAGCTCTTCGTGGACCTGTTGAGTCAGACTACTGCATCCAGTCAACAACAGCAGCAGCACCACCATGAGCATCAACATCAACACCAACAACAGCCACCGCAACAACCACATGAAGCTCAGGTCAAGTTTGGCGACGTTCGAGACGTTCTCGTACTGTTGCTTGCCCAATTGGACGAGTGCAAGGCGCACCTGAGCTGGAAGCCGGCCTCGTGTCTTCACGAGGACATTTTTGATTTATTGCTGAGGCTCATCGTGAGCCTGTCGCTTGTGCTCAGGTGTTTGGCGCATCTGCCAGAGGAATTAAACGGGCTCCACAGGTTAATTGGGCGACTGGTCGAGCTGGAGCTACGAAGTGCCACCAGCGGCTCGTCGCTACTGCACATCTGCCTGTCGGCCAGTATCCTCGACTGCGGAGCCGCTCAGGAGGCTCAGCTACGCCACCACCACCTGTCGGCTGCCGGCTGCCAGGCGGTAGCAACACCAACCGCAGTCGTCCGGAGTGCAGCGAGTGGTGGTCGGCCTGGTGGAGGCGCTGCTGGACGCGGGCCATCCCATCGACCCGGCCAACTGGGACGGCCTCACTCCGTTGCAGTGCCTATGTCTGTCGGGCAACATTCGGAGCGCCGACAAGAGCCAGCTCATCCACCTGTTGGTCGAGCGGGGCGCCCATGTGGACAGGCGCACGCCCGCCGTCGCCCAGGACGACCAGATTCGGGTGGCCCTCCGTGAGGCCCGAGTGGAGCCCCTTCGAGTACGTGTCGCTGGCGTGTCTGGCCGCCCGCCAGGTTGCCAGGCACAAGGAGCGCCTGTTGCCGCCAGGTGGAGGAGCCAACTGCGAGCTGGCGCTGGCCAAACATCTCAGAGAATCCATTGAAATCCATTGAGCAGCAGTCGGGTGGTGCCTTGGCGCCAATAGAAACACACCATCGCCACCACCACCACTGGCGGATGAACCAAATTTGTTAGTATTTATATACGAATGGATGAATCAACACAAGAGACAGGAAGAATAAATTAATCAATTAGATAGGGCCCAGAATATAAATTGAAGTGTTTTCGAAAGAGACAACACATAGAATTGTACACAGCCAGCTGAAAGTGTTACAAGTGGCTGTTGGTGCTCGTAAACTTTGTTCCGCCCCTTCTGTTTCAGTGGTTTTTGTTATCTGTAAACAAGTTGTTACGCTCGTCGTTACCTTATTTACCTGTAATAACAACAACAACAACACAAAACTAGTTCGCTTGACGTTTCTTCTTCTTCTTCTTTCTGTTGTTGTTGTTTGTTAGTTTACTCGCGCTAAGCTAATCACAACAATCACAATCTAATCAGATAAATTTGTGTGTGCTAATGTATTTGTTTGTTCTCGATTGAGAGAGACACTTCTCGGGAGTAGCCGCCGAATTAGTAGGCCAAAAGCGGCTTCTTGATTTTGTTTCCAATGCTACATCAATTAGCTGTCGCCAAAATCGTCGTCGTCGTCGTCGTTTCACTAAAGTGCACTAATATGTGTTGTTGTTTCGCAAAGCCTACCACCAACAGTCTTGACAGGTAGTTTCGCAAGCCGGCCGCAGAGGTTGGCCTCGCGTCGGCCGCATTGGCTGCAAACAGCTTCGAGACGGCTCTTCTCTCGAACTGATTGATGTCATTCTTGAGAAGTATTGAAAAGCGAGCTGATCAGAGAAACAAACAATCGGCCGATCAAATGTGTGCTCATATCATCAGGCGAGCTCGTCTGACAGGACAGCAGGAGGACGATCTTGCACAAATCAGCCAGTGTAATTAGCCGCCGCCGCCGTGCAGAGTTGTTTATCTTTTTTACATGTATTGAGTGGCAGTGGCAAAGGTTAATTAGAGTTTCTCTCTCACTCCAAATGTACAGGAGATTCCTTAATGAGGTTCGTTCTCGCAAAGGAACCACGCGACTATCCATCGCCATCGCCATTACTTTGGGAATGAATATAAGGCACCAGACAAATTGGCACTCTGTGTTCGTTGGTGTCCATTGGCGGGCGATAATCAATTTTCTCTCGATGCAAACGTAGAGGCAGCCGACAACGACGAAACCACAATGACGACAAGACAACGACGAGACAATGAATGACAGCCGACAGGTGACAGTGCCAGTAAGTAGATGTCCGACATTGTGTGGTTGCTATCTTTGCTTGTTTCTGTAAAGGAGCTCATTTGTTCTCTCCATTTGCGTGTTTGTACGTGTTTTTGTGTTTCTGTGTTTTCTAGAACCACGCGAGAGCTGCCAATGTTGGCAGCTTACATCAGCCACGAAACCAGACGAATGGGTTTAGTCTGTTGGGTATCACTGGAATGGCAGATGATGGCCGTCGGTTGGCTGCTTGGTTGGCTTGTAGGTGTCGTTGCAAGTTCAGGCGGAAGGAAGCGAGCGGACGGGCAGAGCAGACCAGAGAGAGAGAGAGAGAGAGAGTCAGGAAGTTGTTTTTGCTTCCATTGGCGGCCGCTCTGACTACCTGTTTGAGTGTGCTGTTGGTTGTAGTTGTCTCGTTGCAGCCTCCTCCAGATAATTTCGCCATTAAAAAGTGAGCTAAATTCTTTCGCTCGGCCCGCATTAGAGAGCCAATAGGAAGAGAGAGAGAGAGAGAGAGAGAGAGAGAGAGAGAGAGAGAGAGAGAGAGAGAGAGAGAGAGAGAAGCCTTTAAAACATTAGCCCAACGGAATGGATCTCCGAGCCGAGCCTGGCCATTGGATGTCGATGTGGTTGTCTTTGTCGCTGTCGCTGTCGTCATCGTCGTCGTCGTCGTCGTTGCTGTCGTTCTTTTCCCTCAGAAGGCTATCGAGTTTTTGTCAGAACTTCCAGGCTTCCTTTCCCGTTATATTAGCAGATAAACAGACAGACAGACATAGATGAGAGCCGAGCCGAGCCCAGCCGAAGCCAACTGAACTGAACTGAACTCGACTGAACGACTACAACCAACACGTTCGGATCATTTAACGCAGAGTCACATTTGCGAGCAATATTTTAAGGTCTAATATTTTGTCTCGACTTTTCTTCTTTCTCCTCCATGGAGATTGTTTGTTAGAACGCGCCGACTGACAAACACAGGCAGCACGTCGATCGCAGGTATCAATTCCAGGGGCGAACACAGAGAGTTAGCTACCTGTCGTCGTCGTCGTCGTTTGATGGAAGGCTCGACGACGACGACGCCGGCAGCTCCATTAAATGGATTGAATATGCTTTCGAACGAGGAAGCGAACACTTTTCTCACGTCTCTCGCCCGAAACCATTCCATCTGCTGAAACGACATCGACAACGATAATGATAACGACAATAACAAGAAGAAGAAGAAGAAGAAGAAAACTCGATCGAACCAAACGATTGCCTGTACATGTCGGCGGCGCGCGAACGGAAACTCGCAAGACTCTTTGGTGACTGTACGTGTTCATCTAATTGTCTTTGGTCTCTGTTTGATTAATTTCCGCTGGTTGTTTCGAAATCCCCACCTTCCAAATTGGCTCGAACTTGACGGCCGCCCGTTTCGTCATTCTCGTCTCGTGGGGCTGTCTGCCAGTCGTCTGTCTGTCTGGCAGATGGAATTCACCTCGTCGGAGATGTCGTAACCTGTAGATAGCTAGACAAGTCCTGATTGGGGGCTGTTGAGGGCGGCCGTGGGTAGGCGAGAATGTAGGCCAGCAGCGGGGCGGCGGAGGCGGAGGCGGCTACGATGCCAAGAAGAGCAACAACAACGACGACGACGAGTCATGGGAGTAGTTTACAGTCATTAGCTGGTCTGTTTGTTCACGTGTAACAAGTGCCACTTGGACTGGCCTGTCACCGACCGGACGAATCAATAGAATTGGATTTGATGCGGCGGCGGCGGCGGCGGCGACGGCTGCCACTTGTATTGTTTACTTGCCAATCGGACGATCTTTGTGTATTTGATACACTTTGAACGTGACCAGCACTTGTTTGTTTGAGTCTCGTAATGTTTCCCGTTTGTTAACAGTTGGCCAGCCTGTTGCTTGGCCGGTGCACGTAGGCCTGTCCGTCGAGCAAACACAATGGCCATCAAGTGTCATCTAAAACCAGTTTGCGCCACTGAACAAAGGGCGTCAACGTGACCAGCTGTTGCGGTCAGCGCCGGCGACGTGCAAGGCAAACGCGCATGGCCGCTTGTTTCACAACAAATGCTTCCGAAATATCGACAGATGGGAGCTCTCAGGGCCCCCTCAGTCGAGAAATGGCTCGTTTCTTTGTCTAATTACATTGCATTTGAATGCATCTACATTATCATGATTACACTTTGTCCTGTGGTGCCAACATTTTTATTGCATTTATTTGATTTATTGCATCTCCTGGGCGCCCAAGGCTCTCGTGGCAGAGTCAAAATCACATCCACCGGTCGATTCCTCAAGAAAGCAGTCGAGTCAAGAAGGCAAAATTAGTCAATCAAGATTTCAGTTTATCCACATAAATGCCATTAACAATTATCACTACCCAAATTAAGGCTTCCCCAGGTAAGTTGTTTTGTTTTGTTTACTTGTATATAACTTTTCTCTCTCTCTCTCTCTCTCTCTCTCTCTCTCTCTCTCTCTCTCTCTCTCTCTCTCTCTCTCTCTCTCTCTCTCTCTCTCTCTCTCTCTCTCTCTCTCTCTCTCTCTCTCTCTCTTTCGCGCGCTCATTATACAATCCGACACCTCCATCTGGTCTCGTGGCATCAGATATTTTTGATACATGTAAATGAAGCCCATCATGACGATCCTCATCCTCATCTTCATTCTCATCATGGTTGTCTTCATAATCGGCTGTTTCAGCATCCCATTAACATTGATAACATCGTCGCCGCCGTCTGGCAATTTCTGGGCGGCCCCGGCGAGAATCTTACGTCAGCATCATGTGTAGGTTGGTTGGTTCCACACCTGTTGCTTGGCTCCACACCTGAGCAGTTGCGCAAAATCTTCCACTGATGAAAGAGAGACACGGGAGAGCAACATCATTAACTCCTTTGTCATCTCGTCCTTCATTGGTCGTTCTCGAGAGATCTTCTTTTGTCTGTTTCTCCAGTCGAGTCCAGCCGCCCCAACAAGTTTCTCGTCCGTCCACTCGTCCGCCTGCCTACCTGCCGATCTTGGCTACTTGTCGATGAGGAGCATCGGACGACAGCGCGCGGCCAGTGTCTGGCAAGGGGAAGGAGGAAGCGACAGGTAGATAGTGGAAGAGGTGAGATAACCATTGCGAATAGTTTTATGGTGTGGGAAATGCCAGAATAGATAGCACATGGACGAGGCCGCCAGTCCTACTCGCCGAGGCTGTTGAGGCTGTCGAGGAAGTTGGTGGTGGCTCGAAGCTGAGCAACCAACACAGACTTGGGCCGAGTTATGATTGATCTTCGGGGCGATGCAAGGGGCTGTGAGGGGTTGGCTGTTGGCGGCCGCCACTGCATACACCCGAAGTGCCTCAGTTAACAACAATTAGCAAATCGTCAAGTGGCCGTCTTTGTTGGTGGGCTCTGCTGGCTGGCAGGCAGGCAGGCAGGCAGTCGAGAGAGCCACTTGTTGGCTAGGAACGGCAATCTCATCGTCTTCGTCTTCCAGCTTTAATTAACAGCAACAGCAGAAGTCAGCGCGCGCGCAGACACTTTTCAGTTGGCTGGCAGTGCATTCGTTGCGTCCGCCAGTGCTCGTGCGCGCCGCCGACAGCAGCCGGTGGTTGTCGTGCACGGCCACGACGACAGCCTCGACGATGGCGGCGGCGGCGGCAATGGCAGGCTTGAGACATTTCCACTTGTTGAGTGCGCGCGCTTGCCTACCGCCGCCGCCTGACTGTTGCAAGCTGGTGCACTCAACAACATTCGTCTTGTTAGGTGCAACAGTCGTCGTCGCCACCGCCGCAGCACCAGCAACAACCTCGACGACCACAACCACGACAATCAATCCGCAGGCTCGATAAATATCAAACAAGAGGAGGAAGAAGAAGAGGAATCCTCTAGAGACTAATCAAACATATATATATTTATCCACTTGCAACCAACACAGATTGTATCCTTCAGGTGCGCCAATTGTACGTGTCGACAAATACAATTTCCATACAAATCAAGCCAACCTAATCATCATCATCGTCGTCGTCCGAAGCCTCCAAAATTGACGAACAAGACAAAAGAATTACATGAAGACACGCAAGACACGGTAGCGTGCTAACTAAGCCGATCAAGATACCACCACTAGAAGCAGAGCAGCCTAGTCCGTAATACATACATACAAACATATTAACTTATTTATAACTCTCGCGCCGAGCAAACTGGACCAATCAAATCAAATCAAATCAAATCAATTCAATTCAAAACAATTGAAATCAAATCAGCATGTCCGATACGAACACTTGCTGGGACGATGTCGCCTATCTGTTGCGCTTCATCGGCAACTTCTTCAAGGGAATCAATAGCTTTACTACATTATAAAAGGCCATTCTGTTGTTCTTCGTGCCCAAATGTTTGCGCGCCAAAGACGTCTCTAAGGACATTGTCCTCATTACAGGCGGCGCCTCTGGTTTGGGCCGACTGTTTGCGCTCAAGTTCGCCAAGCTCGGCTCGACGGTGGTCATTTGGGACCTCAATTTGGCCGGCCTCGAGGAGACGACGAAGCTGGTGGAAGAGCTGAGGAGTAAGAAGGAGAAGGTGGGCAAGTGTTATCACTATCAGGTGGACATCTCCCATCGGGCCAATGTATGCGGCGGCCGAGCGGGTCAAGCAGGAGATCGGCGTGGTCAGTATCGTGGTGAACAATGCCGGCATCGTCACTGGCCGCCGCTTTATGGAGCTCGAGGACGAGAAGATCATCAAGACGTTCGAGGTGAACGCATTGGCTCACTTTTGGGTAAGTTCAGGTGTCTCAAGAGCGAGCCGATAGTGCAGTGCAATGCAATTCAATGCAATGGATGTATTTCCCCTCTATAATCCATTACTAGTCGACTGTGGCAGTCAGCCGGCGACTAGACATCAACAGTCAAGATCAACAATATTCGTGAATGACGTCTTTTTAGCAACATCTCCATCATCATGGCTGGCTTGGGCGCCATCTCTACCTCCACCTGTCTTCTTATCGGCAGACGCATCAGTTGAATCGATGATTTCGTTGGCGGGCGAGAGGAGAGAAAGAGGCTCATCGTAGTGGTGGTGGAGGTGGAGGTGGAGGAGTTGCCGCAGTGGCAGTGGCAGTCTTAGTCGCAGTTGAGCTGATGCGATTAGTTACTAATTGTGAATGGCGGACGGCTTGTGTTGGCAACAAACAGGCCGACAACATGAGCCCGCTAACAAAGTGAACCTTTTTGGCCAAGCGAGAAGAAACTTGTTGAATAGGACGCCGACGCCGATGCCGCGGTCGACGTCGGTATTCTCACTTTGTTCACATGTTTTTTCTTCTCTTCTCAAGTATTTTCCACCAGCCAAGCGACAGTTCGAGCCACAACCGACTAACTGATGTCAATGAGTGTCTGTTTTCCTCGAACGGTTCAAGATTTATTTACAGCGCAAATGCATACAACATTGACAGCTTTGCCCGGCTCCGGGAGATGAAGAAGCAAATAATCATCATCAATTTATTATTATTTTCTTCTTCGTCGAGTCGAAGAAGACTGGTGTCGAATGTGTTTAGTTGTAACGGCGCACGGCATCAGTGCGTTTCCAAGATGGCTGCCACTTGTTGTTGTTGTCGTCGATTGGCAAATCTGTTTCCGTTTGTTTGTATTTAATTTAGACACATCAAACATCTAACAAAATGAATTAGCAAAATTGAAATGTCGGCAACAACAACCACGACGACGACGACGATAACTCAGAACTGTAAGCTGTTTTAACTGTGAGCTGAGGCGGCCGCCGCCGGACTGGCCCACTGGAACCTGTTTGGTGAGCTGCGGAGGCGGCGAGCGACTGGCTGATTGGGAGCGCGCGCGGACTGACTACGCGCCCGGCCCTCGGCTGTGCCCGGAGTCCGGAAAGTTCTCCCATCTTTCGACCCGATTCTACTTGTCGATTCTACGTCGGGCGGCCCGACTGGACTCGCAGCGAGCGCGAGCTGAGCGCGTCAGCTCGGCTGCATACACCAACTCGCTCGTCTGCCTTATTGTTATTGTTCTGGTTGTTGTTGTCGTTGTTGTTGTTCTGGTTCTCGACGACGACGTCTTTGACTTACAACAATCTCGTCGGTTGCCGCCGCCGTCGCCACCGTTCCTGTTCCTGGCGGCGCCTCATCATCATCATCATCATCATCATCATCGTCGTCGTCGCTACTACTTGCAATCGGCGGCCTGAATAGAAGCCGACGGAGGCAGCCAATGAGCCAGTTGAAGGCGCGGCTCGACAGCAACCTGCTGATGGCAAAGGCAACTATTAGGGAAACAAAGTGCACGGCTCACGTCCGATTGCGCCCTCTCATGCTCGACGAGGAGCCAGTCGAAGAGACGCGCCCGGCCGAGCTGGCCGAGCCACAGATTGAGCAAGAAAATGCGATTCAACTCGACGATATCAGCCGAGGAGTGTACTTGTTGCTGCTGCTGTTCCTCTTGCAGCCATTTGATCGTTGCCTGATTTGGTGTGGGCGCTGAATGATGATGACTCTGATATGATTGTCGATGATAATAATGAGTGTTGTTCATGTGTGGATCCTCGAAGATAAGATGTCTTGTTATTTGTGTCAAAGATCAATTGATTTCAATGTCTGTGACATGTATTCTCTGTATTGTCTCTCTATTGTTTGTTCCCCATTTTTCTTGTTTCTTGTTTCTTGTTTCTTGTGCGCCGCCACCACCGCCACCGCCCACGTCGCTGCCACTACTTCTGATCATACAACTAACGACTATCACCAATGCATCTATCATCATTAGATCGTCAAGGCCTTCCTGCCCGGAATGATGGAGAGGAATCAGGGGCCATTTGGTGTCCATCGCCTCCATTGCCGGCCTCATCGGCGCCTACCAGCCTGACCGACTACTGTTCGAGCAAGTTCGCCGCCGTCGGCTTCGAGTCGCGCCCGGCTGGAGCTCGAGTGCGACGGCTACGACGGCATCCATTCAACAGTTGTCTGTCCCTACTACATCAAGACGGGCATGTTCGCGGGCATCCGCCGCAGTCTCATACCCATCATGACGCCCGAATTTGTGGTGGACGAGGCGATGAAGGCCATCCTCGTGAACCAGGAGATGCTCTGTGTGCCCTGGATGATCTATTTCATGCTGGTCTACAAGTTTATGGTGCCCGCCAAGTCCTTCAACTGGGCCCATCGGGCGCTGGGCGCCGCCAGCACCATGAAGTCCTTCTATGGGCGCCACGGGTCGGCCCCGACGAAGGGCGCCGCCCAGCCGGGGCCATCAGGCGCCAGGCCAGACTGTAATCAACATGGCCAACCAGAATAGCCATAAGCCGTTGCTGGACGGCATGGGGAAGTCTTCGGAGGCAGCCGCCACTGTCAACATGAACGACATTGGATTCACTCTGCCGGCCGAGCAGAAGAAGCCGACGCTGCAACTGCAGCAGTGACTTAGGGGCGTCGCCGCCTCCGCCACAGCAGCCGCCACTGCAGCTACCCGAAGAGGCCTACAGAGAAACTAAACTGTATGTATTATTGTAATTAGACTGAACGACCACAATCTGGAGACTCAACTCGTGAATTTGTATGATAGACAAGCACGACGACCACCACCACGACAATGACATGTAGACTGTATTGTGTAAGACACTCAAATAAATAAATAAATAATCCTTCACGTCGCTGTTGCCAGTAGATGTATCTAATGGTGAGTCAATCATTGATTGTTATGCAAGCGTCGGCCAGGCCTAACCAGTAGCTATTGCCACTTGTTGGTCCAGGCCGGTTGTAGACGTCGGCCAGTAGTAGATGGGAATTGTGCCAAATGCTGACACGCCCGTCTCGCGATTAGAGTTTCGTCGGTGGTGTCTTTGGTTTAGTTTGGTTCATTTCATTTGTGGACGACAGAGCCATAATACACACATACATATATATATATATATATGGGAGACAAATGTATGATACTCATCGCCTTTATCATCATCATTGTCTTTCTAGCCAACCAAAGCAGCTGAACAAACAAGCTGACCTCCAAGCACCTCAAGAAGCGAATCGGCTCAAGAAACAGCACTTCTGTGAGAATGTCCAAGTCCACCAGTTGCTGGGCCGACTTCCTCTATCTGCTCGGATTCATCGGCAACTTCTTCATAGGGCCTAACCTATTCGATGTACTATCTCATCCGCGAGATGATCCTCTTTTGGGTGCCGAAGCGTCTGAGGGCCAAAGACGTCTCTAAGGACATTGTCCTCATTACAGGCGGCGCCTCTGGTTTGGGCCGACTGTTTGCGCTCAAGTTCGCCAAGCTCGGCTCGACGGTGGTCATTTGGGATCTCAATTTGGCCGGCCTCGAGGAGACGACAAAGCTCGTGGAAGAGTTGAGGGCGCGCAAGGAGCGCGCGGGTAAAGTGCTATCACTATCAGGTGGACATCTCTCATCGGGCCAATGTGCATGCGGCGGCCGAGCGCGTCAAGCAGGAGATCGGCGCGGTCAGTATCATCGTTAATAATGCCGGCATCGTCACTGGCCGCCGCTTTATGGAGCTCGAGGACGAGAAGATCATCAAGACGTTCGAGGTGAACGCATTGGCTCATTTCTGGGTAAGTAGAGATGGCAAGTTTCAGTTGGTCGTGTGTGTGTTTGGCAACAGTTAGAACTAACATCATATCGTACAGATCATCAAGGCCTTCCTGCCGGGAATGATGGCCAAGAATCGTGGCCATCTCGTGTACACCTCGTCCATTGCCGGCCTCGTCGGCTCCTACCAGCTGACCGACTATTGCGCCAGCAAGTTCGCCTCAGTGGGCCTCGAGGAGTCGCTCCGGCTCGAGCTGAACTGCGACGGCTACCACGGCATCTACTCCACCATCATCTGTCCCTACTACATCAAGACGGGCCTGTTCGCGGGCATCGGCCGCAGTCTCATCCCAATCAAGACGCCCGAATTTGTGGTGGACGAAGCGATGAAGGCCATCCTCATCAACCAGGAGATCCTGTGCGTGCCTGGATAGTCTACCTGGTGTTGGTGTACAAGTATTTGGTGCCCGCCAAGACGTTCATGTGGTTGCACCGGGCCATGGGCGCCACCAGCACCATGAAGTCCTTCAAGGGCCGAAGTGGGCCGCCGCCATCGCCGCCTGAGTCGGCATCCACTGCGGCTACTGAGCTTGCGCCAGCACCAAGGCTATAGGACAGCCCGAGCGGCCGCAGAGTGTCATTAACATCAATCAGGTGGGTTTGGCTGAGGCCAGTGAGAAGGGCTGTACGAGCATCGTTGGCCAGCTGACGGCCGGCCCGGTGGACCAGACGGAGTTCGGGATGGGCACCAACGGAAGGAGGCCGAGCCTTTATTGGGCGGCGGCGGCGAATCGAGGCCAGAAATGGGAATAATCATCGAGAACCAGCAACATTGACAATGCACGAGCAACAACCACAATGATTTACACAATACGAGCACTCAAAAAACGTGAACACAAAACAAACAATATGATATGATACGATACGATAATAAAAATAATTAATAATTAATTAGTAGTGATGTTGTTGTTGTTGTTGTTGGAATAAGTGGAATCATCTAAGACATACATATAGTAAGTGGCGACTTTTGCCGGCCGCTGGGGGCCCAACAGACTAAGCGAAGAAGTCGTCATCGAAGGGGGTTTGTCTGGCGCGAGAGGACACCTGCCGAGCCGACACTGTGCATGCTGGCCGCCGACGACCCAAAGCGCTGGTGCATGTTGGCCGCCATCGACGACGAGAACCTCGCGTGCTGGTTGAGCTGGTGGCCGGACATGGGGCGCTGCCCACAATGAGGCCCTGCGAGCTCGAGTGGTTAAGGGCCGGAGGGCGCTGGGCGGGACCATCATGGAGGGCGTGGCCGAGGCAACGGCGGCCATGGACGAGGAGGCTGACTGGCCCTCGAAGATGCTGGGCAGATTTTCGATGTCATTGAAGACGGCGTACCTGTCGGCGCTGTCGTTGTGGTTGGTCGTCGACGACGACGACGTGAACGACGGCGACGACGTTGTGTTATTGCTGCTGCTACTGAATGCCGAGTCAACACTGACCATATTTGGTGGGCCTCCTCCTCCTCGTCCACTGACGCCACGGGCGCCCCCGGCCGTCTGACTTGAGTAAATGTTATTGCTAGCGTTGATAGTATTATTGTTGTTGTTGATGCCACTTGTTGGGCCGCCGAGGACCAGATAACCTAAGCTGGTCGCTGACCATATCGAGTCCCGACTGTTGGCTGGCGTTGGTTGCCCGCCCGAGGGGCTGGTGTGGTGGCTGCTGCTGATGTTGGGGCTGATAATGATGAGAATGGAGTGGAGGCTGATAATTATAGTTCATATTATGCTGTTGTTGTTGCTGGTGGTGAGTATTGGGCGGACCTCCGAAAGGGCTGTGGCTGATGTTCGGCGGTGTGGTGAGGCTTGGCTTAGGCTGCTGGTCCGCCTCCATGGCCGAGGCCAGATCGAAGGCGCCAAAGTGGACAGGTGGCGGCGGCGTCCAAACGAACTCCAGGCCGTCCAGGTCGCCGGTCAGCGAGTCCACCTTCGTCAGCTTACTATCATTACCATTATTATTGTTCCTCTTAGTGTCCTCATCTTCAGTCTTATTCCTATTGCTGTCGCCATGTGTCGCCGATGGATCGACAGCCTCCTTCTCCTCCTTAGTGGACCCATCCTCGGCTGCCTCCTCCTCGCGCCTCTTCTTGTCTAGCACCGCCTCGAACAGGCTGCTGATCACCGACATCACCTGGATGGCCGGCCCACTGGTCTTGAAACAAATGAACTGGTGCGCCTTGCTGGGGACGTCGCAAACGTAGCCAAAGGTTCGGGTGTCGGTGTCGTCGCTGGCGATGAAAGAGATCTGAGGCACTTCGTGGTGGTGAAGGATCTCGTTGGTCTTCTCGTCGTAGATCTTCACGCCCAAGTAGCTAATTTTCATCACGATCCTCCTCTTGTGGGCCTTCTGGCCCTTGATGATGGCCTTCAGGCGCTGGATGGAGTTTTGGCACATCTTGTCGCCCCGGGGCTCCATCACCAGCTCTGTGCCCACCAGTTTCGCCTTGAACACCACCCCGTCGCCCTCGAACTTCTTGAACTTGTCCTCCTGGCTCTCGTCGTTTTCATTGTTGTTGTCATTGTTGTTATTGGGCTTGTTGTTGTTATTATTATTATTCTCTTTGGGGCTGTTTGAAGAGGAGCAACAGGAGGAGGAGGAGGACTTGTTGTTGTTCTTCTTGCTGGCGGCGGAGGTGGTCGATGATTGTTTCTCTCTAGTGGTGGCGGTGACATAATGTTTATTGTGTGTGTGTGTTGACAACAGGGCTTAGGTGGTGAAAATATATAGGTAGGTTGATAGACAGACAGTTATTGAGAATTAAAATATTCGACGACGGATTAATAAGAATAATACTAATACTAATAATCAGTTATAATACTTGGACAGAGATGATGATGGAGATGATGATGACGGTGATGATAATGATAATAATGATGATGGTGATGGTGATGATGATGATGATGGCGGCTGTGGTGACAATTGAATTTCATTATTCCGCCAGTGCCAGTGAGAAACACAGCGATAAACTGTGAATCCAATAGTGGCGGTGGGAGCATATATATTATCAAGTGATATATAATAATATGGGTGGTAGTGGTAGTGGTAGTGGTAGTGGTAGTGGTAGTGGTGGTGGTGGTGGTGGTGGTGGTGGTGATGGTGGTGGGAGATCAACAAGTGTGATTTTACATTTCGATAAGAGAATTTGGGATGGCATTTTACAATGTAAAAGGAGAATTCCTCTCGTTGTGTTGGATGGCTTCGGTGTGCAGTGCACATCCGTTGGCTGGAGGGCCGCCGCTGCTGCTTCGGCCGTCGCAGGCGCGCATCGAAGCCGCTCAGGTTTGTTACGTTTTGCTTTTACGCCTCCGCGGCCGCCGCTGCCATCCGAACAGCCAGTGGCCGCCTTCACAGCAGCCACTTGTTGGCGCGCACATCGTCGCGCCTGTGTCAAACTGTGCACTGGATGCCAGCCACCGGCAGGCGGTGCAAATAGACCGACCGACTGACTGACTGACTGACCGGAGGCGGCCGGAAAGCCACAAGTGCACGCTCGAGGGGGGGACGGGAGGCGGGCGGGCGGCGGCACTCGTCGCGCCGGCTGCCATTTCCTCCCGACCGCAACTTTGTCTGGCCGACTGCCACATTTCGCAACTCATTTGATGTAATTCAAACTCAAACTGGAGCACAAACACATCCAACAACAACAACTACGGCAGACGCAATGCCGACGACATCTATCACGTAAGGCCAACGCGAAGCTCCACTCCGACCCCGCATCCACAACATCTATCTCATTGGCTGTCGCCTTTTGTCTTGTTTTTCGAAGGGCCACCTGCTTCCTTTGGCGCCACATGATGTGGTATTTGTATTTATTATTGCGTAATTAAGCGACGACATCAATGCGGTGGTGAAGGTGGTGGTGGTGGTGCTGTGTGTGACGTAAAATTGTTTATAGCGGCGGCCACTGGTCGCTTCGAGTGAGTGATCGAGACTCCATCGATCGATCGATTTATGGACTGCACGCGGCGACTGGCCGACCTTCACTTTAAATTCATTCCTCTCTTCTCTGGAAGTGCAATCTCATTTGATGTCTGTCTGTTGTCTCGCCGCGCGTCTTGCAAAGACTGACCGAACCAAGAAAAGGAGGAGGAGGAGGAGGAGCCAAGGGGCGGCAAAATGAGGCCACCGCCGCCGCCGCAGCCATAGTTGAGAGTTTAATCAAGTCACAGTCGGCCAGGCCTTTCGCTCATCTTCCTCCGTCCTTCGCCTCCACCATTAATCACAAGTCGCTCGAGCGAGCTGTGGACGGCCCCGCCATTGCAGCAAACGAGGCTCCCACAATAATTGTAAAATGTTTCTGGTTGTTGTTTTATCTGCTCGGCTGGCGGTTGTTATCTCGTTGGCGCCCGTTGGAGTGGTCTCTCTCTCTCTCTCTCTCTCTCTCTCTCTCTCTCTCTCTCTCTCTCTCTCTCTCTCTCTCTCTCTCTCTCTCTCTTCCATCGTCGTGGTTGTCCGTGGCCTTGCCGACTGGCGTCATTTGTTTTGGGCCTCGTCCGCCGTCGGATGTTATCATTCATTCGCGCGAGATAAATTTAATTTTCGCCTGGCCTCGCTTCGATTGCTTTCGGCCGAAGTGGCGGCGGCGGCCGAGGAATTCTTTTGGCCTCCGCAGGTGGCCAGCGCCAGTCGCAGTGGCGCCGGCGACCGTCCAATTTGAGGCTCCACAACAAAGACAGAGGCCCGACGATAGAAGAGATTGAGGCTCGCAAATTGCAATTCGAGTGGCCTCGCCTCTCGCCGTCCGCCGACTGGCCAGCAGTGGCAGCAAATTAGATGCTGGCGGTAAACAAGACAAGCAACTTGAGAAGAGGCGCCGGCCCCAGTCGACTCCGCCCGACTTCATTAGCCGCCCTCGTGGACGCCCTTTTGGGGTGGCCCTGCGGTGAGGCGCTCTTCCGGCGTGAAATGACACCCAACCGTGGCTCGAATGTCGTCCTCGTCGTCTTCGTTCTAATGGCAGCCATTGCAATCGATTGGAGGTGGCCGCCAGTGCAGTTCCGGCCACTCGACATCGGCCAATGATTCATGTCAGTGGCGTCGTCGTCTCTGTCGTCTCTGTCATTCGTTAGATGTTGGCGGCCACTTTTTTGACGCCCTCAGCGCGTCAGCCAGATAAATCATCCGACTGGAAGCATCGCCCCCGTCGGCCGGCCTCGCGCGAGGGACCCCAAAGGCCGCCATTGGGTCGCCCGCTTGACTCCTCCGACGGCCAGGTGAGAACGAATTAATGACGAGGAGGAGGACGTGGGGACAATGCCACAGTTGGAGAGTCCTCCTGGAGTTCTGTGTAAACAATTTAAACACAAAGACATCCGGCCTTGCAGGGCCATGCCTTGCCGAGACGACGAGGCTCTTTCGCGTCTCGGGCGCTAGTTTGGCTCAACTGACCACTCAACGCAAAGAGGACGCCGTCTGGCCGGACGTCGAGTCCTCTCGAGTCGACGCTGGCACTCTGGCACTTTGGCATCCTCATCTTCAACCTCTCTCATGTTGGCCGCCATCTCTTCATGCCGGCCAGTAGAGATGGGCTGCCGGTTGATGGACTTGTTTTGAGCAGCCGCCTCGACGGCGGCCCATCTCATCCAGTTGATTATTATTTGTCTTCATTAGCTTCTCCGTCGGCCGCCCGTCGTCCTCGTCGTCTACATTCTCGTCGTGATCATCATCAGAATCAGAATCAGAATCAAGGGAACGGGCACCATCCGAGGCCGCCGCCGCCGCCCCATCTCGACTTACCTGGAAGAGGCGGCCGGCCTGACGCGCTGGGGCCGCTCGGTGGCCGGCTGACTGGCTGGCAATTATCGCACCTGTGCACCGATTTAAGCCTCTCTGCCGGCGCCGGCCCAACATCTACTGGTGGTGGTCGTTATGGTAGGTGTAGTAGTTGTTGTTGTTGATGTTCTGTTCAGTTCGCTTGGATTCGCTTTGTTTTATTTCGTTTTGTTTGCTTGAGTTGATCGGCGGAGGCGGCGGCGGCGGCGGCGTCGCTAGAGATACGAGATTCCAGTTTGGAGATTCGAGATGAGTGCGCGCCACTGGCAGCGTGCGCAGACATATTTGATTGGCCTTGGAAATGAGCAATCGAGGGCGGCCGGGCGGCCACCTGCGCGCCTACCTGGCCGAACATGGCGGACGAGCCGGCGCGCGATTATCTCAGCGCGCCACATTCATTGGCTTTCGGGCGCCGGTTCGGCCAGCCGGTCGTCCGTCCGTCCGCCCGACAACAACAACAACAGCGCCAACAGTAAATAAAACTGCCTTTTCTCAACAAACCAGCACGACAAAGGTCGGCCAAGACTGAGGTTGAGGCGCCAGATTGCCAGGCTTGCATTGTTGTTGTTGTTGCGTGGCCGTCGCTTTCATTTAGATTTCACGAGATTTGCCTTCGGCCGCCACCAGACAAGTGCACGTCACACGCAAATTCGCAAACTCGGAAATTGAAAAAACGTGCACAGCCCAACGCAGACTGGCGGCCCGATGGGATTGATTGTTTTCCAATTTCTGTCCAACTCACTTGCTTAGGAGCTCCAATCAAGTCGTCAGCCAGAAGATCAAAATGTAAATAAGCCCGCCGCTTTGTGGATCAATCGATTCTGGCGGCGCCACAAAGCGAACCAAACTCATCAGACGGGCTGCGGCGGCGGCGGCGGAAGTGGGAGGTCCGTCAGCAAACAGTGGCCGACTCTGGTAGACAAAGGCGGCCACTGTTTGCTTTGTTCGCGCATTGAGTGGGCGGGGAGGAGCACCAGCGAGGCCAAAACAAAGTAGTCGACTGGCGGGCGGGCGGGCGGGCGGGCGGCCGTATTGTTGTGGATGTCATCGCCAGGCTGGCGGGAGAATTTTCACGTCGTGCGCGCTCGATTTGCATCTTTTGAGTGTTAAATATGAGCCCGGCGCGCTTCCAAGTCGACGATCGAATGGGAACTGGAACTCGTTCAAACACAAAAGAAGTGGCTCAAATCTCGGCCGAGCGCCCGCCCTTCGCCCGTGTGACTCCCAACTCGAGGTCGACTCCTAACTCGCTCAGTCCATAGCATTCGCGGGCCGAATCGAGCGGAATCCAATTGAATTAGGGGCGCGAAGGTCGCCGGTGGCTCCCAGCGATCGGGTGGCCGATGTCGGCGCCGCGTGGCCCCTCCAAAGCAACATCCACGCGACAAGACGACAAATGACACTGGGCGAGCGCGGCGGTGCATCGGTCACTTGCCGGGCCCATTCATTAGGTGCGCTCGACGGAGCAGCTCTTCTAAGTCAGAGCAAACAAAGCAATTCGGCTGAATTGAACTCTTTTTCTTTAGTGCGAACTTAGTGGACTATGGGTCAGTCGAGCTGAAGGTCGGCTGCGCTCACCAGTCCAGTCCGGTCCGGTCCGGTCCGGTCCACTAATTGATGTGGCCGAATAATTGAATTCCTGGGACCTATGGCGGCGTTCACCTCCGCGCAATGCAATGCAGTCCAATGCAATTCACTGGATTGCGGCCCTCAACGCCGGAGCGCCTCTTGGTGGCCAAGGCCGGCCCTGGACTGGAGGCTCGCCTTGGCGCCTAACTTAATTTGTCGCTCCCGACGAGAGTATAACTTCCTGCTCTTGTTAGTACTGCCGCCACAGCCTCAGCCGCAGCCGCCACCGGCCGGAAACAAGTCGCCAGGTTACACACGTAGACTGGCCTCTCGAGGGGCGAGGTTAAGCAGTGGCAGTCGCAACGTCGCTAGGCGGACGATGATTTACATTCGTCGTGCTTTAAACTGCCCACCTAAAGTGCCTGAGCTGCCATCTAATCCGCCGATCGATCGGCCGGCGCCAATCTGGAAGGTCGCCAGAAGTGGAGGCCGAGGTAGAGGCAAAGGCAAAGGCAGACGCGAATTAAGTTAAATTAGTTTGCAGATGATAATAATTTAAATGGCTTCGGCCCGTCCAAGTGAGCCAGTGTTTGTGTGTCTGCACGTAACTTGGGCTGGTCGGGCGTCGCAAATTACAACTAAAACGATTAACGTTCGAGCCGGCCGACGTCTTGTTGTTTTTTGTTGGTCGGTTGGCCGAGTCGCCTGCTCGTTGCCATGTCGATGTGTCTTTCGCCTCCACTCGACAAGCGTCAAACGATCCACTCTAATGGTCCATGTGCGTTGGCGGGCAAACATGCGACTTGTTGGCGGGCGGCCGTCTCGCCGGCCGTCCGTCCGGAAGTTAATGAGCAAAAATCACACTGTTTGTTTGAACTTTCCATGCAGGCGGCGCCGGCCAAAGTTGTCGTCTGGAAATAATTTGCCGAAATTGCACTGTCTGTCTGTCTGTCTGTCTGTCCGTCCGTCTGTCCGTCCGACTCCGCTGGTGGTTGTTTTGAGTTTACAGGCCCCCACTTCTTGCACTGTTCAACTGTTCAAATGTAGTTGTCGTTGTCAGAACTAAGTAAACTTGACTTCCTCGCTCGTGCACGTCCCATGTCTCGCCGGCGGCCACCACCACTTCGGCCGGAACACGAGGACGACGAAACAACTTCCGGGCGCACGTGCAACATCTATTTGTTGTAGATCGATTTGCTCAGTCGGTGGGCGACTAACGTAAGACTGTCCAGCAGATGCGCATTTCAAGTTTTCATTCTCTCTCCTCTCTGGTCGACTGGTGCATGCCACGGAGGTCGAGATTTAATTTGATTACACTTCTGGTTCGATTGCAGAGCCACAAGAGGCTCTCCCCTTAGTTGTGTTGCCTTTCGACGGCGACGAGTAGACGTGCGAAGGTCGCCGCCGCCGCCGGCCCACTGCAGACACAACAAAATAAGGCCATAAAAAGTAAATAAAAGCCTAAAAGTCTCGGCCCATCGACGTGATTCGGGCCAGTTAAGTTATTATTGTTGTTTTGCGTGTACACGAAGAAGACGCCAACGAGGCCCTCACTTGGGCGCTCGTTAACGACGACACATCAGAGACGAGCTTCAGCCCACGACGACACCATTCCCCTCGCCGACGCCGGCCAATTAATTAATCATTCCCGCTAGTTGATATTAGACTCTCTCTCTCTGTTCTGTGTCACAAGGCATTTGTCATTGACTGCGCCAGTTGACGCGCGACGACGAGTCGATCGGAAAAATGATAATCTCCGTCGACGACGACGACGACGAATGCGGACGCCGACGATCAATCAAAAGGTCGCGCACGCTCGCGGAGTTTGCATGATTCGCGAGCATCTAAAGGCTGATGATGCACCTGGAGAGGGCGGGGCCGGGCGCCAAGTGCATCTGCATCGGCTCCACACTCTTGGCAAGTCGGCTTGCAGCTGGCGCGACAATAATGACTCTAATTGTTGTTTACATTCCCGCAATGACGACGACGACGACGACGACGACAACCTGGAGAAGACCAAGACATTCGAGGCGGCCGTCAAATATAATTACACCCGCCAGGTGCCCCATAGCAGCCCCGCGTAGGAGGGCCATTATTAATCGTCCACTCCAGAGAGGGCGCCTGATATTGAATTTGTTTGATTAGTGTTGAATTGATGTTCGCCTGTCGTCCGTTACTTTGTCGATATCGACGTCGTTATCGATGTCTATGTTGTTGTGGCTGAAGCTGAAGCTGAACGAGCACAATAACAAGCGCCCCCTTTACACCACTCACTTTGGGCGCTCAAATCGGGCCGATCATTAAGTTGGGGCCGGCGCATTGTGGGCGCAGTTCCAGGGCGGCTGCGCGCCATTTTGGGCCTCCACCGATCGGCCAGACTGCTCTCGATGTGGCAAGTAAGCGGCCAGACGACGACTATGAAGACGACTATGAAGACGACGACCATGAGGACAACAATTTGAACACTCGAACTCGACGCAAATGGGAAAAGTAAACAGAGGAGACGAGCCGAGCGCTGAGAGGAGTTACGTGTTTTGTTATGCAGCCGGCGGGCGCCCATTTTGTGTCCAATTCAATGGCTGCGCTTTGGCGCCGACGGAGGCAGCCAACTGAGGCTGACGACGACGACGACGACGAGGATGAGGACAATGATGATGATGATGATGATGATGATGATGATGATGATAATGATGTTGACGAAGAGAAGGAGGCGCCAGGGTGAACTTGAACGCCGGTCGACGGTGTGGTGGCCGGCGACAGCAGCGGCCACATGCCACCTCGCCCCATCATCGAGAAGAGATGCAGCGGCGCCGGCGTCGTCCACTGAGACGGCCACCTGAGGAGATGTGCGCGAACGAGTGCGCCCGTCAAGAGAGACGAGTGGCGGAGCAAAGAAGCGTCAAGCAAACAAGTGGCAGTGGCCGCCAATGCTCAAGAATCAAAACGGCAAAAGCAACAGTAAAGAATATGGAAGAGGTTAGCCGGCAGCAGGCAGTGGATCGACATGCGACACAGAGGCGCAAGAAGAGACGCGCCGCCGGCCACAATGCCAAGTGACGGAGGAAGAAGAAGAATCAGGTGGCCGTGGCGGTTGAGAGAGGGCGACAATTAGGTAGAAGTAGAAGTAGTGGTAGAGGAAGTTGTTATTGTTTGAGAAATTTGATTGTTTGTTCAAGTTTCTTGTTTCTCTTAGGCCTACAAGATAATTTCTTTCAATTAAGCGAACAACAACAACAACAAGCAAGCCAGCGGCAAGATATGATTGATAATTCGAACCATAACCAGAGGCCCAGCGAGAAGTGCGCGCCTCGTCCTCTCGATGGCCAAGACGGCGCCCGAATGGCATCGATTCCATCCCAAATGAATGAGCTTAAAATGGTTAGTTTGGAGGCAGCCGCGCGTCAGTTAATTACAAGTGAGAAGAGGTTTGGGAGGCGGCCACGAGGACGACGACGAGAAAAGGGCAGCTCTCAGCAGAGGCTCGACGTTAAGAGAGTCGATCTTCTGGTGGCTGTCCACGTCGTCGTCGTCATCGTCATCGTCGTCGTCGTCTTTGCTAGACACACAAAGGAACGAACACCCAAGAAAGAGGAGGAGGAGGAAACGAAAGAGAGAAACAACCACACACAAAGAGAATTCATTCGTGTCAGAGCGGCGCCGCCTCTCCAACATAAACTCGAACGAGAACAACAACAACAACAAGAAACAAGTGGCTTTGCAAACGCCGGAAGTGTCTGAGGCCGGCGGCGACTGTGGCGGCGGCGGCGGCGCGCAAGTCTCTGCCATGATGACCATCAATTGAGTGGCCGACGCGGCAGATGCGGCCGTCGGCTTCTATCTCCGTCGCCGTCGCTGTCCGGCAATGATTTACAGTCAACTAGTGGGCCTAGTAAAGGCCGGCGTAGAAGGCGCGCCAACCATCAAAACGATACGGCCGCGCATATCAAAGCGATGCTGAACGAGGCGGCCGTGGCGTCCAACGGCGTCCATGAGATGCTGGCCCAAGATAAACAGGCCAATTTAATGTCATTCAACTCACAGCCGCAAACAAGTGGCCATCGGCTGGACAAACAGCAGCAGCAGCAGCAGCTCGCGCCTGATTACTCGCCGCCCTCGAGCAGTGGCGCCTCGCCGCCACCGTCCGTCGTGTTCGCGGCCGGCAGCTCCATTGACACAACAAACGGCAACAACAACATCGACCGAGAGGTGGCCAACACTGAGGAGCCCAACCACCTCGAAGAGGACTCGTACGTGTACGGCGGCGGTGGCGGAGGGAGGCGGCGGCGGCCAGGACACGACGCCAGTCGACGTGGAAGAGGAGGAGGACCACGAGGATGGCCAACTGGAGGACGAGCTAGGCGCCAACATGACACAGTGCGAATCGCTGGAGCAGATAATGGCCCAACGGCCAAGCAAGACGGTCGGACTGGTGTTTGGTGTCCACTACTCCATAGTGTTCGTTTGTGGCCTCCTCGGCAATGTAATCACATTGTATGTGCTCGTTTGCAAAGGGCAAGAGGTGCACCTGTCAGGACATTCTAATTGCCAATCTGGCCTGCAGCGATATAATGCTCTGCGTGTTCGCCGTCCCCATTACACCAAAGTATCTTATCAGCGACGGCCACTGGACACTCGGCTCGGCCCTCTGTAAGGTGGTCTCGTTTGCCCAATCAACCAGTGTCTATATGTCCACTTATTCCTTGATTTGCATTGGCTACATCAGATACAGACTCATCATTTATCCTCTGGAGGAGACGATGTCGAAACAGAAGGCCTTATTATGGTGCCTGGCCACCTGGTTGGTGGGTATCATCGTCACGTTGCCCTACATGTTGCAGGTGCGCCTGTCGCCCGACGAATGTTCCATCAAGTTCTGCGACGAGGCCTGGGAGAAGCCGTACAGGTTTATATTTAGTCTATTTTACAACATTCTTTCAATTCATGATTCCGCTCGGCAGTGTGGGCTTCTTCAACAAGAAGATCTACTCGCGTTTGGATGGCCGCCGTCATACGGCAGCTGCCGCCAAAGCAAGCAAACCAGTGGCTGGCACCGGCACTGGCACCGGCACTGGGCGGCTGCTGCCACTGCTAGACTTGGCGGCGGGGGCATACCAGGCGGTAAATAACAACAAGGAAGACAACAATCACAACAACGAGGCCGCCCAACAACAGAGGCTCGATGTTATCGCCATCAAAGAACAGCGGCAACGCGACAAAGAGAAACGAATGGAGGAAGGCAAACAATAGACTCATTTTCGTGGTGGTCATATTCGCCCATTCCTGGCTCCCTGAACCTCTACAACCTGGCGCAGGACTATTTCGAGGGAGATGACCAACTGGCCCTACCTGACGATCACCTTTCTCGTGGTCCACCTGATTGCCTGCTCTAGCGTCTGCTGGAACCCAATCCTGTACGCCTGGATGAGCGAGTCCTACCGGCAGGACCTACGCAATGCCCTGCCCTCGCTCATCATCAGCCGCTTCAGGTGTTTCTCGGACCCCAGCCATTGCTCCTTCTCCTCCTCCTCGCACCACAACCTCAACCACAACCACAACTACCACCACCACCACCACAATCATCATCATCACAAATACCAACATTCGTGCCACTCCACCACCACCACCAACAACCAGATACAACACTCAATATTCTTGTCCTCGTCGGCGGTCACAGCCACCACCACGATGGGCCCATCGACAGAAATATTAGACACTACCGACGACAACAACAACAACAACAGGCTGCAGTTGACGATGACCACCACCATTTGTACGCCGCATCCAGGCGAACAACAGCTCGAGCTGGACGAAATCAACAATTCGGTGGTCATATGCAGCGGCAACAACAACAACAACAACAACAACAACAACAACAATAATAACTACATTCCATGATGACGACAACGACGACGATGGGCAGGTAGAATTGACCATATGGTTTTGGTTGGCCATGAAGATGAGAAATCGGCTCAACAAGACATGTGAATAGGATGACTATCGGCATTATTCTCGCTTTTTATCACGTCGAATTCGGCGTTCGTTTGCACGTGTCATGTGAAGCGCGGGTCGACTTATGTCACGCCCAAGTTTGAAGAGATCCGACTTGCGTGGTGAATCCAACTCACCCGATTAGACACGCCTTCTATGACATCGAGGGCCCGCGGAAGGCCCGCCCGGGAGAGTAATGGATTAAAAAATTGAAGAATGTCAACAACAACTACATCAACAATGACAACTACAACATACTGGCCTTTCTTTTGTTCCACAGACAACAACAACAAAAATAAAACTCGACAGATACAGGTTTTCTCATCATTATTATCTGGCACGAAGCCAGGTGCACATGTAGGCCGTTGGTGGTCGGTTAGAGAGGGCTGGCCAAACAGATTGAAATGTTCTAGTGGCCAGACTGGAGATTACGAGGAAAGTGAAGCAAATGCAAAATTGAATGATGGCGGCCACGATCGTTGGGCCAGATAAGTCGAGACAAGAGTCAAGTGTCGTGGTCCTAGTCGTCGTCCTGTTGGTCGTCCACTACAACTACGCCGTCATGATCTTGGCTCGTTGAAGATTGATGAGCTCCAAAATGCAGTAGTAGTGGTGGTAGTGGTGGTAGTTGTTGTCGCTGTTGTTCAATGTCATATCGGCGGCGAGAATTGTTCTGCAGTATAGAATTTGTTCGCCATTGAGCTTGAAGCGAAAGATTATCAAACAAATGAACGAACCAACACAGGAATACTACGGCAAAAGAGAGGCCTTTCAGGGTTTCCATTGTAAACTGGCCTTCATGCGTTGACATCATCAAGATCAGATTGGTCGGTGGCGCCACCGGCTGGTTGTAGTAGTTGTAGTTGTAGTTGTAGTTGTAGTTGTAGTTGTAGTTGTAGTTGTAGTTGAAGTTGTAGTTGTAGGCGAGACAGAGAGATGACACGCGAGGAGTTTAGTTTAAAGTTGAGCTCGTTTTGTGACGCCAAATGCAACCCTACAAGTCATTTGATCCTCTAGACGCTGCCTAAGCTCTGTTTCCATTCGTCGCTTCTCGTTGGGACCCACTTTTGCCTGTCAGTCAGTGAGCCCTCAAACTAGGCCAGAATCTTTAGAGTTTAGTCATCTCATTTAACTCATCACTTTCGCTCTATAGCGAGCGATAGAGACCACCGCCGCCGCCCACAGATAGGGCACGATCTGGCACGATTCGGGGACGAACAAGTGGTCGATCAGATCGACATCAATCAAATTGAATTGCCTGCAAAGTTTTCGTTCCCAACCAAACAGCGATTGAGTGGGGCAGAGCTTGAAAAGATGTCTCATTTTATTTTGTAATCTGTAATAAGAGAGCAACGTCGAGGTCTGGCCGGCCCATCCATTCATTCATTCGTTCGTCTGGCGCACTCGTCGTTCGCCAAGTTCAAGTGGGCGACCCTAAACATCCAGCCATTCATTCATCCATTCACGATTATAGTATATTCGGACTGGCGTTCGGCGCTATGCACGAGTTTGTTTGTCTAGATTCTCGAGTTGACATTATTCTGGCAAAGGAGACACTCGGACCCAGGCAGACAGAGGCCCATCGAGGTTTGTTTGTCCAGTGGCTCGATTGGCGTGTCGATGTTTTTTTAGAAAGCCTCTCAAGTCGACTTTGGTTGGGAGAAACGTTTTGAATTGTCGTCTTTCTGCTGCTGCTGCTGGTCGTCGTAGTTGTCGATCTGGCTCGTCGAAGGGCGTCGGCTCGAGCATACAAACGAGACAGCCAGCTGTTGTTGTCTCTGGACCGTCTTCGTCTTCGTCGTCGTCGTCGTCGTCGTCGTCGCTACGTAATAATGTTGCTTATAATGCGATTTTATGTGTCTTGTTGTCACCATTTAACTCATACTCGTTCTTTTCAGCAGTCAACCTCACTTTATGTGTCTACCATTGCTCCTGTACGGCCGCCGCCACGCCAACTGGCTCAAGGCTGGCCGTCGCTAGGCGAGCCCATCAATGGCCACAACAAAATGATTTCCAATCAAACTCTGCCTCTGTTTCCGCAATTTCCCATGAAGTGCGCCTCGAACACTGGCCCCAAAGGCCCATTCGAGGCGAGTCCACCACGACAGTAGGCGGGCCCAATTGCAATTCTGATCGACGCGAATGTCCCCAGAGAGAGACGGAGATAGTCCGGCTGCCGTCTAATTACTGTGGGTCCTTCTGGGCCTCGTTCAAGTCCATTGGTTTAGTTACGCACTCGATTGGGTCAAGAATACTCGTGTCCTTCGTACACGGTTTCGTACACGAGGTACGAAGGACGCGTCACCAAAACAGGATGCTTCTGTACAGGTAGTGGCTGTTCTCGCGCCACTGGCCGGCTTTGTTGTAGTAGTAATTTTTAACGTGGCCCGTGAAAGTTCACCTGGCCGAGAGAGCTGAGTGCACGGGGAGAATTGGCGCCAATCCGGCAAGAGAGGGAGAGAGAAGAGCCAGGGCACCGGCGCCGGCAGGTGTATATGAAACCCGTAGCGCCAGGTAATTGGTGCCGCCTGAAAGCCCGGAGAAGAGCCCAGAGGAGAAGCCCCAAGAAGAGAGAGAGATCAATCGGTTGGTGGCACGTGCACACTCTTTGGCGCCCTTTACGGTCCGATCTCTCTCTAATCTCTCTCTCTCTCTCTCTCTCTCTCTCCTTCGTTGGCTGCCGGCGACGACGACAATGACGACGACATGTTCGGGTTTAAAATGATAAAACCTCTCGGCTCGGCTCGGCTCGTGTATCTGTTCCTCTTTTCTACCTCTACTTTGATCGGCGCGCCAACATTAACAAACAAAGTGGGCGCAACCCAACTGGCGTCCAATTAAATTATTTGCACGGCCGCCGCCGAGGCCGAGCAAATGAAGCCGCCAGGTAGTTGGCGGCGGCCGCCGAGCTTACTTCATTTCATGCAGATCTACACAATCTCAACAACAAATGCACAGAGGCCGACTTGACTGACGTTGACGTGGACGTGGATGTTGAATTTGAGCAAAACAGGACAGGAATTAAACTTGAATGAAAGTGAACGCCTACAAAACACACACACACACACACACACACAATAACACTTGTTAATGTTGCCGGCCTAGATTGAGGGCGCCTTCCTCCCTTCCTTCCTTCCTCTTGTTCATGCATCGCCTCGGCTCGAGCCCATTTCGCGATTGCATTGGCGAGCTCCGATGAGCAGAGCCAATGCACATACATATACACAAACACACAACTTAATTAAATTCCTAAGCTTTTGGATTGCAGTTGTTTGGTTGGTGGCCGGTGGCCGGTGGCCGGTGGGAGTCGTCTTCAGAGTAGTCGTGGTGGCGGTGGTCCTCGTCGAGCGCTTGATTCCTTTGAATTTGAGTCCATCGGCGATGGGCTGAAAGTTAATTTGATTTCGAAAGTCGAGACGAGAATGGCGATGGGCTCAAAGGACGACCGGCAATGGAGGGGCCGACGCGATAAAAAGAGGAAAGAAGATGGCCGAGATTTGCAAGTGGCATTGATTTGGGTGGGCCGCGCGAGCTTAACATTGAAAGCAGACTCTCGTTCGGCTGGTGGACATTAAATGGTTGCCGGCCGGTGGTCTGGTCAGTCGGTGGTTGTCGTGTCTGGCCGCTTTTGGAGGCGGCGGCTAGTTGGCGAGCCTCATTTCTTATGGGCCGACGGCGCAAATGGGCCGAAACATTCAATTGGCTCGTAATTAATTCAAGTCTCTCTGTTTCTGTGTCTCTCCCTCGGCAGTCATTAATGAGGTGAATATCTTTCCTTTCTCGCTTCCCCTTATTCTGTCTGTTGGGATCCAATATCGATTTGTCTTGTTAAATATGAATGGCCGGCAAGCAGAATCGGCATGTGTCTGTCATTAGTAGATTAGTTTTGTTTCTCTCTTCTCTCTCTCTCTCTCTCCGGCGACTCATTGAGGCACTCGTAGGGGCCGCCTCTTTGTTTGCTCGGCTCGTGTACGGAAAAGCAATTTCTTTAATTGAATTCCAAAAGGCCGCTCTCGCATTCCACTGTAGGAAGACGACCTAACAAGTAGGAGAAATGCGCTCTCTTCTGTCGTGTTTGCTTCCTGTCGCACCTAGAACCTGATACTCTCTTGGATTGGCTCCATTTCAGGGCCAGTCAGTGAGGCGGACAGACAGCATATACATTTTCGTCGCTTGTCTGCCATTGTCCGCCAAGTCAGTGTCTCACAGTCTTGGCGACAAACTTAATTAACGCTAATTACATTTGTTTGTCGGATCGTTTGCCGTTGGTGTTCCTACACTAATAAGATCTGTGTCAAGTGGCGAGAGGATGCGTCTGCTGCCGCCGCTACAAGCTGGGGCTTACATGTAAGTAGAGGCAGAATACAGCAGACATGTCGGACGAGAGAGAGAGAGCCCATCGACGAGCGTGTGAGAGTCTCACACGCTAACAAGTCCATGTTATTTAACGACAACATCTACACGACTCAACCACCACCACAACGACAATCTGTGTCACTTCTTCTACAACATGCAAGTCGTCGCCGTCGCCATCGTCATATGATGTAACGCACATCCATTAGATTTGATGGCCGATAGGCAACGGCGGCGGGGTGGCCTTGTAATGAACATTATTTAACACGTTCGGCGTGTCGGAGGCAAAGCAGGCGGCGGACGAGCATGAAGGCCACTTGTTTGCTGGCGTTCGTGTTTCACTTATGCATTTGCAACGGCGTCTCAACTCCGCCAGTCAGCAGCCGGCGGCAAGAGTTGAGTGCCATGCAAATGCACATGCAAATGCCATTCCGAGTGTAGATGCAAATGTAAAATTAAATAATAATAACAAGAGCGCATCTGTATTGTTTACACGTCCGCCAGCCAGCCAGCCAGCCATCGGTCCGTCCAACCGTCAATTGGTAGAGGTGTAGGCCGTTCCTTCTGCCGTCATCGCCCTCGTCGTCGTGGTCGTCAAATAGATATTAAAAATTAATCACCTGAACATTATTGGCACATATCAAGCACACAACATGAAGAGGATGGCAGACACGCCAAACAGAGGCTGAGATATTGACGCTAACAATGACAACAAAACTGGCTGTGATTTGAACACAAATGAATATCACCATCAAGTAGTAGTATACTCATCACTTATATTAAATTGAATCCACATCAGTCCATCCATCCATCCATCCATTTAAACCATCTAATAGGACTATAGAATTTCATCAGTTAAGAACAATATTAGAACAATGACTCAGCTGACCAGAGGAATAGCAATGCCAGCAAAGTGGGGGGCCTTCTGGCAATGCCAGACAAGAACAACCAGAACAGCAAAGCCAAAAGAAACAAGATGTCGTCCAAATGAAACGCTCGCTCGGCCTCTGGAATGGGATAGCCATTATAATTGGAGTCATTGTTGGCTCGGGCATATCTGTCTCGCCCAAGGGCGTCCTTGAGCACTCTGGCTCGGTGGGCGCCTCTGCCAATTGTCTGGTGTCTCTGTGGCCTGCTCGCCCTATTGGGTGCCCTGTGTTTTGCCGAGCTAGGCACCTCAATCTCGTCGTCGGGCGGCGAATACACTTATATTAGATTAGCCTACGGCCCGCTGCCCTCATTCCTCTAACATTTGGGTCCTGGTGTTGGTCATAATGCCCTGCAGTAATGCCATTTCAGCTTTAACATTTGCCAACTATTGTCTGCAGCCTCTGTATGTCTCATTAACGTCTCCATCATCATCGACGGCGGCGGCGGCGGTGGCCACCTCAGCAACAGCGACAATGCAAATGTCACAATTGAATAATCAAGTGAATCAGCCGCCCGAGCAGGCAATTCGGTTGGTGGCGCTCGCCCTAATAATGCTATTAGTCTATGTTAATTGCGTCTCTTTAAATGGGTCCATCCGAATGCAGGGCAGCTTCACCATGGCCAAAGTGTTGGCGCTCGCACTGATCATCGTCTACGGCGCCTACTATTTGCTGACGGGAAATCCCTTCAAGAGCATCCAGCTGACTCTCGATAATTCAACTTCACCTGTACAGGCATACAGGTTGGACCACCACCAGCGGCGGTGGCGGCCACGCCGACGACGACGACGACTACAGCAGCCAATCTCACGATGATCAATGGCAATGAACAAACAATGAAGGTTGCCGAAATGCACCACTTTGGCTGGCTTTCGAGCTCGTCCGGCGTGTGGGCGGGCACACAGACGAGCCTACCTGAGCTGGCCCGTGCCTTCTATTCGGGCTTCTTCACTTATTCTGGCTGGTAAGTAGCTGACAGGTGTCTTTTTGTGTTTGTCCAACTCCATCTGGATCAAATACAAATACTAATAATAATAACTTGTATCTATATCCATCTAACCAAAGGAGCGCCTTGAATTGTGTCACCGAAGAGATTAGGTCGCCCCTAAAGAACATCCTCGAGCCATTGTGATCTCCATCACCTCTGTCACTCTCATCTACATCCTCGCCAATACGGCCTACTTTGCCGTGCTCACCAAGACGGAGATGCTCGAGTCGGACGCCATCGCCGTGCTGTTCGGCGAGCGCGCCTTCAGCCGGGGCAGCTCGTCCACGTCGCACCTGGCCAGCTGGCTCATGCCACTTGTTGTCGCCCTGTCCACTATGGGCGGCCTCAGTGCCAGCATCTTCTCGGCGTCGCGCGTGTACTTTGCCGCCAAGATTCGCCAGGGCCAACTGTTCAATGTGCTCGAGATGATCAACATCAAGTCGTTGACGCCAATGCCCGCCTTGATATTCCTCGGCCTCACCTCTTCATTCTATCTCATCACCACAGAGATCACCACACTCATCGAGTACACCACCTTCGTGGAGGCGTCGTTCGTCGCACTGGGCGTGTCCACCATGCTGGCCCTCCGCTACAAGTTGCCCGACCTCGAGCGGCCACTGCGCATTCCCGTCCTCGTGCCACTCCTCTATTTGGCCTTCACGGCGGCCCTCCTGGCGCTGCCGCCTGGTCGGCGCCCTCAACAACTCCATCGGGATCCTCATCACCCTCACGGGACTGCCCGCCTACTATCTGACGCGGCCAGGTGGCGCCGGAAGCCGCGCGCCTATCAGCTGGCCATCGACCGGCTCAATAGAGTCACCCAGAAGCTCACCCCTAAGCGTGGTGCCCGAGAAGGACCTCGAGACGTTGACTAATGACCACTCGGACAAGTAATTGTTGTTGCGTCAAGTAGAAGATGGCACTTGTTGTTGTTATTGGCCGGCCATAGTCCAGAGAAATAGTGAGATCTCCCTTTACTTGTGTCCTGTCTCTTGTCGTGCCTTATCCTCTTACATTTTCTGTATTCTTTAATAACAAACTTACACAGGCGGCCATTTAGATGTTTAATTTAAGGCTAATAAACGAGAGCAACTGTGTTCGCCTGTGTCTCTTGGTGTCTGTGGTGTAATTCGTGGAACAGACACATACAGCAAACAAATGCCATCTCTGGCTGTTGCTTTACTTTGTTTGTCTTTGCTTGTGTGTCGTTCTGCCGATTGCCCGCCAGAAGAGACTTTTGTCGTATTACGTGAAGATGCCCATGAATGGGCATGAACGAGACGACAGGTAAAACGGCAAGGTAAGAGAGACGAAAGTCGGCTCGAATGAGAGTCAAATTATCCATTGAATTGTTGGCTGCCGTCGGGCGACAAAGACCATCGAATGGGGTTCGCGCATTCACCGCCGCCGTCGGGTCTGCTTTGGCGGCACGACTTTCATCTAGTGTCGAATCACCTGCCCAGAGAGAGAGAGAGAGAGACGACAAGACTCGATTGCGCCCGCCCAACTGGCAGCAAACGCACTTGTTGCTGGCGTCGTCTTCGTCCCAAATTATTCCTTTGAGATGCTCTGTCGTCGAATAGGACCACGACGACGACGACGACGAAGACCAGCAGCAAGAATAAACTGCGCTGTTCGTCGTTTCCGACCATTCAACTGCCTACCAACACAAAGCAACCCTCTCGGCCGGGCTTACCTGAACAGGCCATCGCTTACCTGTTCAGGTGGCGCGCTAATGATGAGCTTACGTCGAGCGCGCGAACACACACACAGAGAACAAGCAACGAGTAAGCGACGATCTGTAGTTGTAGTTGTTGTTGTTGTTGTTGTTGTGCTGTCCAACCAACTCGAACTGTTCGCCCGAAAGTCCTTCCATTCTAACGGCAACGCCAACAACAGGCGAAACAACAAGTTGACCAGATTTGGTTATCACTAAACTGAATCTTACCTGCGAGCGTAGCTGCCATCCGAGCGAGCGGTAAACAAAGCAACGTAGACGCAACAACAACCACAGCAATAGCTACTACAATTCGACGACGAACACAATAAGAAGAGGAAGAAGAAGCAGAAGAAGATTTTCTATCAGGAATTCTCTTGTCTCGGCGAGTTACATGTCAAGGCAATGTAGGCCATCATCGGAGGCACTTTAAACTTTTATCTTATGCAGCTCGGAAGCTGCAATTCAATAATAATACTCAAACGAAATACAATGCACATCAGCAAGTAGTAGTTCCTTTGGCAAAATTTCATAAAGAAACTACTTACAATAATTAAACAAGAAATCAAGAGCGACAAATCAAATCGAATCGAATTGAATCGAATCAAATGAGAGGAGTTCAAATGGAGCGAAAACTAAAGCGCTTCAATATCCTGCTGGACGACGAGAGTCTCCTCTACTTCCCGGGCTCCTTCCTGACAGGTAAGGTCCTGCTGGAGTTGAGGAGAATACGCCCGCCACTGGCCTCTATTTCCACATCATCGGCGAGGGCGTCGTTCGGTTCAGTAGCAAACGAAGCAACAAGACGCTGGCGAGTGACCGCGAAAACTACATCGACTTTCGGATGCGCCTGCTAGGCGACGGGCCCGACGGCGCCGCCGCCGACAATACTAATGAAGAAACCTCAACAGTCAGATCAATATCATCCTCAGAGTTATCAGACGACGACGACGAAGACTCGCTAGTGAGACAACAACAGAAGATCCTCGTCCTCTCGCCGGGTGTCCATACGTTCCCTTTTGCTGGGCCTGCCGGCCAACCTGCCGTCGACCTTCCTCGGCCTCCACGGCTGGGTTCAGTACTTCTGTCGGGCCGTCCTGAAGGAGCCCGGCGGACTGGTGCACAAGAACCAACAGGTGTTCATCATCATCAATCCGATTGATCTCGATTTGGAGCCGCGCGCAGCTGCAGCAGCCCTTCTATTGCGAGGCCGAGGAGACGATCAAAGCCACGAGCTGCTCCTCGGCCGGCCTCATCTCTTGCCGGGTCCGTCTCGACAGGGGCGCCTTCGTGCCCGGCGAGAACATCCTCGTGTCGGCCTCCATCGAGAACTCCAGCCGGCTGGCCATCAAGAAGACTCCGGGCGGTGCTGGCCGAGACGGTGGAGTACCGCCAAGAACAAGATCATCCAGTCGGAGACGAGAGAGTTGGCCTCCATTGAGAGGCCCAAAATAGCGGCCAAATCAACAGATGTCTGGAAGAAGGAGATGCTGCACATCCCGGCACTGCCGCCCACCAACCTCCGGGCTGCCATCTAATTAAGATCCACTACGACGTCTACTTTGAGCTCGTCACCAAGAGCGACCTGAAGAAGCCCATCCGACTGCAGCTGCCCATCGTCATGGCCACCTATCCCGTGCGCAACAGAGACGGCACCCTCAAGCGCCGCAAGGGCGCCTCCTATCCGGACAGTCTGCCCATATTCAGGCCCTGGATGGAGGCCACACCCAACAAGTGACTTTTAATTTTTGTTTCCTAATTTAATTAACTCTTTCAAGCTGTGCCAAATGTGCTGTGCGTCCAGATATGTACTGTAAATAGAAATAATAACAAACAGACGAACGAGGGCCCCATCCCTTTGGTGTCCTCATCCCATCCCTTGTATAGTCTCGATTTAGAATCATGATTGTTTCCATGTTCCAATTGTTGCGTTTTGATAGTTTCAGCACAACAGACAAGAGTCGTCTAGTTGCACTGATATAAATTTAACTTTGTTGTCTGGGCCAATCGACGAGGAGCCCAAACATATCGAATTCGCTCCACTAAACAAACGAATACATCTGAGAAGCTCCTCCAGAAGCTGAACTGACCGAATTGAAACTAAACTAAAGTAAAGAATATGGACTCCTCGCAAGGTAATTATCATGGCGATGGTGATTTGCGCCCTGTGGGCCGCCTTCGGATGGATGTCCACCGACGTGGAGGCCAACAGAATTGGTGCCATCGAGTGCGCCTGTCACATAGGCAACTCGCGCCACTGCTTTCGTTGCTGCGAGCGCCACGGCCTGACGGCCTCCTTTCTTCATCCTGAGCTGCCGCTGTAGCCAGCTGATGAAGAAGGTTCCGGGCATATCATCGAGCTAAGGACCAAGCCAGAGAAGAGGCCAAGGTGGGAATGAAGTTCCACCTGTTCCCTGGGAGATCAATGATAAATAAACCACAAAACCAGGTCGCCATCAGTCGTCGTCGATGCATGGCCTCGATGAATGATACGATGTTGCATATATCGACCATTCAGTCTCCTTATAACTATAAAAGCAAACGAGGCTCTTCTCTTATTCGTTCATTCATATAAATGTTTAAATGTATCAGCAAGATAGGAAGGTTTTCCTCACAATAAACAAGCTACTAATAATTTTCGGTTTATGATTGTAAGGTTCATATACAATCTTGTCGGTAATCGATAGAATGTCTATTATTATTCTAGTATTGTGTTTGAACGAGTCACCTCAGATGGGTGCCAGTCGAGATGTGTTGCGCGGGCCTTCGATTAAGTGTCCACAGATGAGATTAAATTGGATTCTGATGTCTGTACCTGCCGCGGGCAGTTTTGTTGCTCATCACACTGACCTTAAGCAGCATCTGTGCCCGGTCCGAGTTGAATCTCTTAATTGCTCGCGCATGTCTGGCCAACATGGACCTGTCGGCGGGTGTCAGGATGCTCGGAGAGGACGAGCTGGCCACCAGAGAGCCACCCAGTCCACGTTGGCTCGTCGGGGAGTCCTCTTCTGAAAATGTCCAGCTCGTTGGGAGCCTCATGGGAATCTGTTCCTGTTCCGAGTAGTCGTAGAAGTCCTTGAACTCGCCGATGGCCCTCTCGTGGTCGTACATGATCTTACAGTGGTCCTTGTATTGCATATGTAGCCGGACCCCATGTAGGCTGGCAAATTGTTTGCTACACCACAGGCAGGTGGCGCCGGCGCCCACTTTAAACCCGAGATACTTCATCAAACCCTCTAAATCCTTGAGGTATCTCTCTTCTGGTATGAAGAAACCATGATTTACATTCATGTGTTGGATATTGTTACTCAAATTGGAGCTCCTCTTATCACAGAACAAACAAGTGTCCGGCTTCACCATGTTTGCGAGCAATCCTCAATCTCCTCGTCGCCATAGTCTTCGTCCAAGAGGTCGCTCTCGCCAATCTTTTTCCATTCGTCCTCGTCGAGTGTTCGACTATCATCGACTTCGAGGCATCGTCTGAGTCATCGGCTACATATAAATCACATAACTGGACGAGTCAAAGTTGGACGTCTCATCTTCTGGCGTGTTCGCCGCATTAGTTGCCTGGATTTGCTCAAAGTTTTCCAAATCGATGGGGTCCAGAGAGCAGACGCGACGTTTCAAATTATACAAATGCCATTCGGTCTTGAAGTGGCTCTCTTGGAGTTCGGCCGAGTCAAATTTAATTCGGACAACAGATACAAGTGAAGCGATTGCCCTCTTTTCTCTGATTTGGACTCACAAACAACAGATGGAAGCGGCTTCTCAATGCTCTGCATTCTCTTGTGTCATCAATCGAGTTTTTGTTTCTTCGGATGAATCTCGTTCCAATAGGGTCTGAAAAGATATTTTATCCTATCCTTTCCTGTAAATAAATATTATATGATAGTAAAATAGAGTTTATCCAATTGAAAATTGTTGTCTTTGTTTGTTTGTTGTCTGCCTTCAGGCTTCAGACTAACAAAGCCAAGGCCACTGAATGTTTTGGTTTTTCGCTGTTATTTTTTTTAGTTCTCTACGCGAAACTCTTGGCTGCAATTCGGGCGGCAGATGGCGTGCGAATTAATGCAAAGAATGCCCATCATTTCGCCAAACATTTCACTTGCCACTGCAATCAATTCATGTCATTACCTGACTTATTATTCATCATCATCACTTTATTACTACTAGGATCGTCACACCTGACGCGATAATGTCAACTTGTACCTCAATGTTGGCCAAAATATTGGCCTCCCAATTTAGAAAACAGTCACAAACACACACACTGGCAATAGGACGGACATTCCAGGGAGATATTTGTATTAAGAATTTGGTTATTATTTCGCCTTTCATTAAAGAAACGACGCCCTCCTCCTCGATTCACCTGTCCCTGTTGTATTTAGAACCATAGATATTTGTAATAATTAGACGAACAAGCAAATATTATATTATAACTTGTTATAAATGTACAATATTATGAACCTCATTTGCCGGTTGACATTATCATAAATATCTGACGAGAAAGAAGTCATCGAAACCGCTAAAAATTACAACCAGCCCAGCCTAGGCAGCCAGTCATAATTACTTCATGAGCCTATTTATAAACACATCAAACTTACATAATCTCCTATCGGACTGTCCCAATATAAACATCAGTGATACAATAGAGCGTGATTGTTTGAGTGTATTATATAAGCTGCATGATCAAGTCAATGGGCTTCAGCTCGTTCAGGTGGCTGTTCAGCCGCTGGCCAGGTTATTTAATCCGGCTAGTTTGGCCGCCCTAGCTGCCAACCTCTCGTCGTCCGTCCTGTCGTCCTCCTCGTCCTCGTCACCGTCGGGGCCAGCCAATACTGTGAATAGCAATAGCAAGATACCAACAACAACAACAACAACTACTCCCATCCAGAATGTTAGCGGATCTCAACCAAGCGCCGCCTCAACGCCATCATCACATTATCCTCCCGGGCCTCTCATTGGACACCAGCACTACAGCAACAACAATGAGTCCAACGACGGACATATCCACTCGCGATCTCATAGCTTCGCCCTCATCATTTAGTACCAACCAAAATCCAAACTCCCATCCAGGAGGCACCAACACGACGGCGCCCATCCAAACAAACAATCCCAATTCGCTATTATCGACCACCAGCACTTTATATGATGTCGCCAGATACGGCCCAGGCCTTGATTGCTCGCCTCGACACTGACCGTGACGTGAATTGGCTCATGGAGATCATTGGCTACGGTTTGTCGATGCCGTTTTCTATAACGGGCGAGCAGGACTCCGTCAAAGACTGTTGTACTATTTATTGTGAATGGTTGGCGGCGGCGCTGCTGCCCTACAACGAGAACAATGAGGACAGCAAATACCAGCAATTGTCCAAGCTGGTGCCGGTGCCCATACGTAAGGACCCCAACAGGTACGCCAGGAAGATGCTCAGCCATTTGTATAATGTATTCCTCCTCGCCAGCCGATAGTTGGAGGCGGCGGACCGTCCACTTTCTCGTCGTCGTCGTCTTCGTATTCCAGTGGTAAGGACACATCGTCGGATGCAATATTGACTGCAGTCTCGCGGCAGGCCGTCCTGTGTCATCGAGTGCTGCGAACCATCGAGAGCATAGCCCAGAATCGAGTCAACCTCATGGACAACGAGACCTGGCACCACCTGTTGGCCCTCCTGTTGACTGTCAATGATAAATTGTTGTCTGGCCCGACGGAGGCCGACGACATAGGCACTCAACTGCAGGAACGCATCTCTGGTGTTTTGTTCGAGCTGATGCTGTTGGCCTGTTCGAGATCCATACCCGACGCGAGTCTGTGGAAGACATTCCACGAGATGTGCCTCAATTGGCGCCACAGGCCCGCCCTAGTCGACCACTGGAAACGAATAACACTCATGTTGACCAAGAGAATAGTCCAGCTGCCCGCCAGGAATTCCTCCAACTCGATGAATACTGACCATCAGCAGCACCAGAATCAGCGCTGCTTCTTGGACGTAGAATCTATCAATCAGACCATTCAACAGTTGAACCATTTAAATATACATCATTCAAATCTATCAGATAACAACAACAACAATACTAGTGCTCTGACCTGTCCATTAGGCCATGAACTACGAGACGCTAACACAGACTTGGTATAGGTTCTTGAATCTGTTGGGCAATCCAGTGGAGTTGGCTGAGCCGAGCACCATCAGTAGGACAGATGAGTTTTATCACGCCGCCTGTATGGCAAACAATGTCTTAGACCCGAGACAGCATCCCTGTTTGAATGCCCTGCCGCAGATCTTCATGAACTCCATGCGAGGCCTGAGGGAGTTTGTAGAGACATTCATTGGCAGCTACCAGATGGCTGCCACAACGACCACCATGACCACGACAGCCACCTCAACACCAACACCAATGACACCCATCAATTTATCTCGCCGTACTAGTCAAGCAGATGCACAACAACACGCCCAACAACAACACTCAGCAGCAACAGCAGCAGCAACTACTACTACAACAACAAACTCAACAGTTTAGATTGAATCCAGATAGACCCAAGTGCAATGCCATACTGCATGTGTTCGGCGATTGGCTGTTTAGCGCGGCTCTGATTGGCTCCGAGATGAGCTTAAGAGGTGATGGCCAGCGGCCAGGAGGGCGTCGAAGGCATTGGCCATGGCCTGGACGTGGCGGGCAACATCAGCGGCAGCACAACAAGTGTCGGCTCCTCCTCGACGGCCACTGAGGTGGCGCTGCGGGGCCGCCCAGCAACTATTCGCCCGCCTTAAGCCGGCGCCAATCGCATCAATCCACAACCTCATCTCATACGTCCATCTCTACCACAACGAGCACCAAACGACGCCAATCTAAGCAGTGGCTTGGCGGCGGCGGCGGCCAAGATAATATCATCACCACCTCTGAGAAGATGATGACATTAGACCCGCCTCTGTCGGCTGACTCGTTCCGAGTCGGGCCAGGCCGAGGCGATGGCCACTCTCTGTAGGATATTCTCGTCGAAGATCTCAACTGAGGAGGTGTGTCCTGCCTACCTGGCCAGATTCTACCTGTGCCTCACAGCACTGCCTGGCCTATGGCACCGGCATGGAGCCCAAGAAGGCGCTCCAGTGTGGTCCCATCAGCGCCAACTGCTGGCGAGCGTCCTCATGAGCTCAACCACCTTATTGCAGCGAGATCTCGACGGAATCAATCTACTTATACCCTCGTTCATCAAGGCCATTGAGTTTGTGTTCGAGTGCAGCGAAAAGGGAGGCGCCCATCCAGGCGCCGCCCAGACAACATAGCAGTCGCGCCGGCTCCATTAGATTCGGAGGCGGTGGCCCTGGTGGAGCCTCGTCTTTGACAGGCACAAATTCTCTGGCCAATGTGACCAACTATGATCTGCGGCGTGCCTGTATCTTGACGCTGGTCAACCTGTTGGCCTATCCCTTCCACTTCCAGGACCTGATGATCCGCAGCTGCCTGGATGGCACTCGCCCAACACGACCTTCGTGTCGCTGCGCCCGAAGCTCCTGAAGCTGCTCTTTGTGGCGCTCCAAACCGAGGCCGACCCCACCAACATGCAGGTCCTGTTTGCTGGCTCCCACCTTGGCCGTGCACGATCTCGCGCCTCGAACCTCGCCAAGGTGGCCTCATCTCCGTCCTCCTCGTCCTCCTCCTCGACTGGACGCGCCGACAGGCGGACGAATGCCGCCGATCGAAGTGCCGACAGTAGTCTGGAAGGCAGACAACATCAGCAACAGGCCGATGATAACATCAGCGAGCGCAGTTCTGTGGTCAACTCTAGCGACGGCTTCCTCGTCAAGTCGCTCCATGTCACCTGCCACCTGCTGATCAACATCTGGAAGCACGACAATCCGGTGAGTCTGGCCGCGCTCGAAGTCCTCACGACCATCGCTCGGGTTTCTGCCTCCATTCAACAGGACCAACAGCAGACTGGGGGCCAACAGAAGCCGGACGGCGCCAACCAGCACCGCACCGGCACCAGCACCAGATTGAGATGAAGAGCGAATACACCCAGACGACCAGATGGATTTGCGACTACATCTGTAATCAGTGCTCGCGGCCGCCGCCCGCCCACTCGCGCGACATGCACTCGACCATTGTCGCCGCATACCAGTGTCTGTCGGTGTGGTTCTACAACCATCCCTACCTGTTGGACGACCACCAGTGTGTGAGTACACTGATGGAGGTGATCGAGCTGGGCGTGTCGGGCCAGAAGTCGCGCCCACAAGTGTCAATTCCGCGGTTGGCGTGGCCACCCAGACGGTGATTAGTAAGGGCGAGAAGCATATGAAGCTGTCGTCGATGCGCGTCTCGCGAGGCGGCCGAGTCGTTGCTCAACATTTGCATGGTCCGCAATGGGTCAGTGGGCGGCCAGCGCAACATCGGCCAATGTGATACAGTGCTGACCGAGTGGGATGTCGTCGACGCATTCAGCACTAGTGGCGCCGCCTACTGCCAGCAGCAGCAGCAGCATCGATTAGAGGCCCACAAACTATTCAAATACTTCTCGGACGAGGACTCGATTCTATTTGGTCTCTTTGAGACTCACGGCAACAATCACAGGTGGTGGTGGTCCAACTAAGACGAGCTGCATCAAATCAGCTGACTGGGCTAGCCGCCATGGATCCGATGAACAAAGACTCGGTGATTTGTTTGCTGCGGACACCATTCGGGAAGCATTGCTGGAGAATCAAGTTCAACTACTACTCGACAGGTCGCGCGAGAAGATCATCGCCAACAAGACTCATGTTTTAATTAAAGAAACCATTCCAACAGCAGCACCAACACCAACACCCAGCCCATCAACTTCGCCTTTGCCTCGCCCAAGCTGATGGGCCACCACAACAAGTGCGTCTGTACGAATCCACAGGCGAGATTCTTCCCGGAGACCATCGAGAGTATGGCGCCCAACGGGTTGGACGAGCTGGTGTCCAGTTGGGCGATTACTTTGAGCGCGGAATCAGCTGTCGCGATCAGGCGAGACTGAGGGCGAGCTCGACCGGGCGACGAGGCAGTTCGCGCATCAGGCGGCCGCCGAGCAGAGGGCCATAGGCGAGCTGACGTCTTCGCTGACGGCCGGCGCCGCCGCCAAGCTGACCAGCCGACGGATGGAGCTGTGCAACGAATCCCAGCAGACGAGCGACCCGGAGTTGGCCCGAATGGTGGCCAACCAGCTCGGCCTCAAGTCGGGCCTCTGCTCGATGGCGGCCGGCGGTGGCAGCGGCGCCAGCAGCCACGAGCGCGCGGCCGAGTTCGCCGGCCACCTGAGGGCGCTCGATGGCAGCCGGCGCGCACCTGTGACTCGGTGCACGTAGTTCTATGTGCGCCGTCAGCGAACACAGCCCATCGAGATCCTCGAGAGGTGTCCGCGAGCGGCGCAATGTCAGTCTGGACTCTTCCAGTGGCTGCTCGAGCTGGGCCAGCCGACTGTGGCCAGACACCACCACCGTTGGACAGGTAAAGACAACATTAATAACAGGTACAACAACAACAACAGCAGCTCGGCGCATCCAGCGCGCACCTCGCCGGCCGAGGACGCCGACGGTGGGTGCATAGGGGCGGCGGCCAGAATCAGATGCTGGCGTCCGATCACGGCGGGGCCATCTTCGACGGCGACCGAATGCTGCTCTACTGGAGCGACATGTGCCAAGAGCTGGCCTTCCTCGTGCCGCACCGGCCCAACAGAGGCGCCCGGCCTGATAACAACAACAACATCACCATTTGGTGGCTAGAGAGCGCCGACGACATGCATCAGGTGCCTTGCGAGACGTTGCTGTCATCGGGTGGCTCAGGTGACCAGCCACCACCACCACCACCACCACCACCACCACAGCAGCAGCAGCAGGCCGATGAGGCCTTTACTGGCGCAAGGACACCTCAACCACAGCAGCCGAAGGAGTTTGCTAGATACTTCATTAGTCCCATGAAGAATGGACTGTTCCGGGTGAATGTGAGCATTCTCGTCGGGGCGCCAGCGGCTGGCGCTGCCCCTCGTGGACGGCATGACAGTGAGCAGGGCCACCCTGAGTGGCCTCGTCAGGAGTCCGTGTTGAATTTGTGCCGGAGGAGGCGGCTGGACGCCGACAGCTACCAGCCGCCCCATGTCAAGCGGCGCCTCAAGATACAGGACATCTGCAATAACTTCAAGATCTCCAGCAGGCACGAGCCCAACGAATTCTATTACAACTTATTTCGTAACAGCAAACCAGGCGGCCACACCTCCATTGGCGTCCCCACCACCACCCCAACTACTGTAATTTAAAAGTTCTGCTAAAGAGTGACACAGAGACAGATACAATTCGTGTGTGTGTGTTGTAATTAATGAATAAACTTGTACCTTCTTGACTTCCACGAGCAACGGAAACAACAAACGAATATACAAGGCGGCCTGGCCAGGCCGGACTCAATAATTAGTCGTCTGGTAAAACAATTAAATGGGTATCTTCTTCTTGTTTCGTATCGTCTGGCAAATTGTGTGTGTTCAGTGTGAGCGGCCCGGCCCCAAAACACGGGCTCCATTTCCGCTACTGGCCAGTTTGTTGGGGAGGCCATCCATGATTTGGTGAGGTGGCGGCCGGGCTGACGAGCCGAGAGTTGTAATTAAACAAATACGCCCCTCGTGTCTCACCTGTACGCCGGGCCGGGCCGGGCCGGGCGCCACCAGCACGGCCAGGTTACAACTGGCCCGTTGTGACCTGTGTGTTGCTCGTCTCGAGAGGATTATTATAATCAAAACACAACAATAGACGACTACTGGCCGCTGCAGGCTGCTGCAATGATGCCTTCCTGCGGCTGCTGGTTGTGGTGGTGGTTGTTGTTTTCTTGAAGCCGACAAGCGAATATGATTTAAACGTTCGTGTTCAGGCCGGCGCCGCGCGCAGTTAAACTAATCGTGTGGTGGTCGTTGTCGTCGTGATGGCGATGGCGGTGGCGGTGGCTGCACATAGACACAGACAAGGTGCCCCAAATAATGAGCAGTTTGTTGTAGTGGTGGTGGTGGTGGTTGTTGTGGTAGTAGTAGTTGTCTCGTTCGCATAGAGTCAATTCTAGAGTACGCGCGCTCGCGCCGGCCGCTAATTCGGCTCTTTGTAGCTATTAAATAACATTCATTGCCCACCACCAGTGGCTTCTGGAAATGTCACTACAATGATAGATCAATGAGTATGATATAATAAGTGGAGTTTGTGTTCCTTTGGCAGGAGGCACAGCAACTGGAAGCCTTCAATGCAGGCGCCTTTAATCAGCGGTTATGGCAGCAACCACCACCACGACGATAGGCACGCATATCGACAGCAACGCGAGCCCATTCCAGACGCTTGTTGTTGATGTTGTGGTTGTGGTTGTGGTTGTCGTTTGCCTGCTCCTTCGCTTCATGACGGATTCAATTCCTGCTCCCACCGTTAGTTAGTTGGCTGCTCGTGGTTGCTGGCGCCACAGTTCACCTGAGAGGAACCAGCGGGCACGTTAGCAACAAACAACAAACAGCCAGTGGTTGTCGGTGGTTGTTGGTGCCGGTGGCGGTGGCATTGGGGCGGCCTGAGCGCTCCAATCATAATACATAGACCAGAGTATCGAGTGGTGTATTGTAAAGTGTTCAGGTGGGCGCCTCAAAGAGAAGACTATCGGCTGTTTGGAGCGCCCACCGCAAGGTGGTGATAGGAAGGAGTCGGCCGTGTTGGGGCGGCGAGCGAGACGACTGTTTGTTGTGGCAACTGGCGTGCAGAGTCAAGTGGAGTCGATCGAGGCAAATAAAGTCAGACAGGCGAACAGACAGACAGACAGACGGACGGACGGACGGACGGACGGACGGAAACAGGTAACGTCGCAAGATTTGCCGTGCCTTCTCTCCAGTGTTTGCCTCTATTCAGTTCAGGCAGCCAAACATTAAGTAGGCTCGCCGTTGCCGCCGCCGCCTCTGCTGAATTGTTTCGGTGTCTTCATCTATACATATTTTGATTGAGTAATGCACCAATCAAACCTTCGGCCGGCTGTGTGAATATATCGACGGGTTCCTCTGCGCAGTCCAGTCCAGTCCAGTCCAGTCATGTTCTGTCCTGTCCTCTCCTATCCTGTCCAGTAGTGGCGGGCAAGGGCAAATTAAATTGCGATGCTCAACCAAATCAAGTCATCAACCCATCGAACAAGCAGCAAGTAATCAACAGCAGAAGCAGCCTCAAATCGAGGCCACCTGTTCTCGGCGCGTGTCTCTCACCTCCTGCCTGGGCTGGTCAGTTATGTCGGGCGCCGACCAGTTTGCCAGCAACCTGTTCGCCAGATACGCAGGGGCCAGGATACGGCGACGCCAACGAGAATGGCCAGAACAACCAGCCCAACAAGAGGCCACAGAGGCAGCACCCGCAACGGCTGGCGCCCTGTCGCCAGTCGTCCAGCTCATCAAATGGGGCCAACCAGAGCCGCCAGCCGCGCCCACCTTTAAGCCATTCACGAGAGAATCCCTGCAGGCCATCCAGAAGAGACGAGAACAACTCCTCAATACAAGCTCATCGGCTGCCACCGGCCCAGCCAAGAGACGCACCACCAAAATCAAGAGCCAGTTGCAGTTGACGGCCCAAGCGGCGGCTCAGGCGGCCTCGCTGTCGTCGCCCCTGCTCGACCCCAACGCCAGGGCCCCCCAGAGAGCCCGACCCTCATCTGGCCTCTGGTCAGCAGCTGCCGGCCGCCCTGGTGCGCCAGTTGCCGCCCGAACTGGTGGGCAAACCCATCGAGGACATTGACCCTACTACGAGGACCAGGAGACGTTTGTGATCATTTCGCGGGGCAAAGAGTTGACCAGGTTCAGTGCCAAGAGGGCCTTGTATTTATTTGGCCCATTCCATCCAATCCGGCGAGTTGTGTTGTATATTCTCGTGAATCCAATCTTCAACTTGCTGGTCATCACAACCATATTGATCAATTGCATTCTAATGACCATTCAGGGCAGCGAAATGGTGGAACGGACAGAGATCATCTTCACCATTGTGTATACCACCGAGATGGGCCTCAAGGTGTTGGCGCGAGGCTTCATCTTGGATCAGTTCACCTATTTGCGCGACCCCTGGAATTGGCCTCGACTTTTGCGGTCATTATAATGGCCTATTTGACGATCGTCGTCGAGGACCTCGGCAATCTCAGTGTAATGCGAACCTTTCGCGTGCTGGGCACTCAAGACGGTGGCCATCATTCCGGGCATGAAGACAATCGTTGGGGCAGTCATAGATTCAGTGAAAATCTCAAAGATGTGGTGGTATTGACACTGTTCTCCCTGTCGGTGTTCTCCTTGTTGGGCCTACAGATTTATATGGGCATCCTGACACAGAAATGCATCAAAACAGCCCCAACGACAACATGACCGACCACCAATGGTACCAGTGGAATAGCAACAATGCCAACTGGATTCCCTGAACCCGACGACGAGATCTGGGGCGCCTATCGGCTGTGCGGCAACGCCACAGGTGCCCAGAGTTGTCCCGACGACTACACCTGTTTGCAGGGCTTCGGCAAGAACCCCGACTATGGATTCACTAACTTCGATACCTTCGGTTGGGCGCTCATCTGCTCGCTTCGTCTCATGACACAGGACTTCTGGGAGGGCCTCTACATGCAGGTGCTGAAGACGGCCGGCTCGTGGCATATCATCTTCTTTGTCATCAGCATCTTCCTCGGCTCCATCTATCTGATGAATCTGATCCTGGCCATTGTGGCCATGTCCTACAATGAGCTGCAGCGGCGCGCCGAACAGGAGGAGGAGGCGGCCGCCCAGGACGAGGCCGCCTTCCTCGAGTCATGTCGGCTGCCTCGAACTGCAGGACCAAATGTCGCAGCTAAGTGGCGGCGCTGGCGGAGTCTACACTGGCAACAGCTCGCCGGAGCCGCCCGGAGCCACCAGCCACAGGCCGTCGGTGGAGATCGGCCTGGTGGGACAGCTCGCTGTTGGCCAGCCTATGTCAGAATGGCCTACTCGGCCAGCACGTCCGCGACAAGCTCGACCAGCAAATGATGTTGCCTGAGGCGGGCGGCAGTGGCGCTGGCGCCAACGTCCGCCTGCATAGCCTCAGCGTGAATTTGGAAAGGAGAGAGTCGTCCATGTCGTGCCAACACACGGCCACGGGGGCCAACAATACCTCCACCAACCAGCTGGCGGGCGGCAGACAGGCCGGACAACAGTGGACAGCGGCCGACCGCCACCTCCACAACCCACAGTACGACCCCGCCCATGGTGGCCGCCAGCATGACGGAGCTACGCCGAAAGAGTAGTGTCCGTACTAATGAGACGGAGTCGCCCACCCACAAGCAGCAGCAGCATCATCATCAGCCCCAACGGCCAGCCACCAAGAGCCACTTGGGCCAGCGGAGGCTCTTGCCCAACATTGGGGTGGCCGGCAATCGACTGACAGCAGCCAGGACAGGAGGAACAGTTCGCGGAGTCTATTCAATGCCCAAGCCAACGCCATTAGTGCCAGCACCAGCAACAGGCTGCTATTTCCGCACCATGTCTCCAGTGGGGTGCTGTCCATTGTGGCAGCCGCGAGCGCAACCTGGACGAGGACTCGCCTGACCACCACCAGCACCAGGGGGACAGTTGCGAGTCATGTCCATGGAAAGCAACAGCTGCACCAGACACCTGCCCGTAGCTGCTCGTTCGTCAAGAGATTCGCCACGTCCAGGTCGAGCACCACCTCGGACAGGGACCTCCAGCTCCTCAGGCAACGCGCGGCCATGATCAGGATAGTAAGTGACGATTGCTCGGACACTGGCCCGAAGGCCAGCGAAGTAGGTTGCCTCGCCCAGGCCCACCTCAACCACTGACTGACCACTCGGGAAATGGGCCCATCATCTAACCCAATTCATGATTGTATATCTCCGCTCTTCACACTTACTCAATCACAACACCACACCACACCACACCACACCACTCGACAGGAAGATAGATTACGCAAGCGCCCTACCAGGCGATGTCGCTTTCGACAGGGCAGCCGCGGATGGGGCCGACGGCTACAGTTACGACGAATACGAATATGATGGGCAGTCGCAGATGGCCGGCGGCCGCCTCGTCGACGACAGAGCGAGAACAGTGGCGCGGCCACGCCCAGCGTCGGCCAACGCTACGGCAGCGCGGACCTGCATCGGCGCGAAAGCAACAGGTCGCCGCCAGCCTGGTCGGGCCAGGAGCACGACGACAACAGCCTGGACCCACCGCCGCCGCCACCGCCACCGCCACCCCAAGGAGCCGAGATGGCCGTCTGCGAGCAGCCGACTTCGGCCAGGCCCTTCGGACTGGCCCGCAGCTCGGCCAGTGCCCATAGATCGTCCATCGACGCCGACCATCGTCGGCGGAGCTCGGCCCGACTCGGTTCCATTGGAGGGCGCTGGCCGGCGGCCCTCCACTATGAGCAACATCGAGCAGCTGCACGCCTCGACAGGTGTCCCGCGGCGCGAGCAAACCGCCGGTGGAGCCGCCGGTCAATATGGGCGGCTCCATGCGAAACCTCCGCTCGAACAACAATATCTCGACCACCACCACGGCGAGTAGCAACGCGCCAGCAGCTGGCGATCCCGATGGGTGCGCCGGGGCCAGCGTTACTTACGGCCTGAAGCCCGGAAGATGCATCATCTGTCGGTGCAGAACTTCCAGTTGTTTGGCAACAGTTCGCTCAACAAGTCGCCAGTCGCCTCTGCTGATCAAACGTTCGCCAATGTGAATCTACTCGACCCTCGAGAGTGCAGCCGCCCGCCCAGCACCACTACCCACCATCAAGCGCGCCAGTCACTCCAAAGCGACTCCATGCAAGACTACAACAATACCTACTTCAACGAGCACCACCAGCACCAGCAACAACAACAACAACAACAAGTGTCCGACTCTGGCCTGGGCCAGCAGTCCAGAGTGAGCCACGCCCGTCTCCGAGCCGCCAGTACATCCATCCGTCCACGATGGTTCGCTCATCCTTCTCAAGGCCCAGGCAATCCGAACGCCACTGGCTCGGCCGCCGCCACAGGTGGTGGGAGTGGTGTGGTGCCGCCGCCGCCGCCGCCATCGGGCATGTGGGTCGGCGGCTGTCGCGCGACTTCGTACGTCGGGCCAGCGACTGGTCGAGGCTGTCCATGAGCGCCAATGTGGACCTCCGTCGACTGCTCAAGCTCTGGTCACACACAAACCCATATCAGGCCGGCTCCGGCGCCAGGCAAAGCTTCGGCTCCTGCAGCCAGTACAGCCAGCAAACACAGGTAGACAAACGATCCTTCCGGTGGTGGTGGTGGTGGTGGTGGTGGCCAGTACAGCCACCTGATGATGATGATGGAGTCGCCCGGTCACTGGCCAGGCCAGCAGCAGCAGCAGTATCCGGGCGGCAGCCAAAGTCCGCGGCCCTCGTCGGTGGGCTCCGCCTGGCAGGCCTACGAAATCATCTCGGCCATGAGCCGGAGGCGGCCACCGCGCGATCGCTACCAGTCGGCCGTCGGCATGGGCCCCTATGGAGCCATGCCGCTCGACGACAGTCTCATGATGGACAGGATGTCCATCAACTGGCGCGACAAGTGCCTGGCCTACTGTTTGAGCTGCCTCGATATCCTCTGCATTTGGGAGTGCTGCGGCACTTGGCTCACCGTCCAGCGGATCATCTCGCAGGTGGTGTTCGATCCCTTCACTGAACTATTCATCATCTTCTGTATCCTAATCAACACACTATTTATGGCATTGGATAGCGACGACACGGACGACCAAATGCGCAACGTCTTCGAGAAGGGCAACTACTTTTCACGGGCACCTTCGCCGTGGAGGCGCTCATGAAAATCATGGCCCTCAGCCCAAAGTTCTACTTCCGCGAGGGCTGGAACGTATTCGATGCGGTGATTGCTGTCCTCTCGCTACTGGAACTGTGCCTCCAGGGCGTGTATGGGCTGTCGGTGCTGAGATCGTTCAGACTGTTGCGAGTGTCTGCTGGCCAAGTCGTGGCCCACACTGAACCTGTTGATCTCCATCATGGGCAAGGCAGTGGGCGATCTGGGCAATCTGACGTTCGTGCTCGCCATCATTGTGTTCATATTCGCCGTCATGGGCATGCAACTCTTTGGGACCAAATACCAGGCGCACCTGTTTCCCAGTGGCCAGTTGCCTCGCTGGAACTTCACCGACTTCATGCACTCGTTCATGATCGTCTTCCGGATACTGTGCGCCGAATGGATCGAGCCCATGTGGGACTGCCTCCTCGTGGGCGGCTGGCCCTGCATCCCCTTCTTCTTGATTGCCGTCACTGTCGGCAACCCGTCGTCCTCAACCTCTTCTTGGCGCTCCTCCTGGCCTCCTTTGGCGCCTCCAACCTGTCGTCACCGCAGGCGGACAATGTCGATACGAAGAAGCCCAGGAGGCCATCGGGCGCTTCCGTCGGTTCGGCCGTTGGCTGCGGCGCTCGATCGGCCGGGCGCTCGCCTGGCTCACTCACTGTCTCATGTTCAGCCGCAAACACAACCAAGGCAAGGGTGCCCACGGCCACGGCAACAACGACGACGACGACGACGATGTGGGCGCAGGTGGCAGCAGCCTGGCCAGCAGTGGCAGTGGCAATCACTTAAGGGGACCCGTCAAGTCGCACATCGCCTCTATGTCGCGCCTCGAGCGCCTCCAGAACATCGAGAAGCGCACGGAGGAGCTGAAGAACAAAATCCGGCGCTCGCCCGAACACCACTACCACCTGAGGCAGCTGGCCGAGTCGCAGCACAAGTCGAGTAGTGGCGCCGGCGCCGCGCCCGACCACCAGCCAGTGTCGCCGCCCCAACTCATCATCAGCGGCCAATGCGGCTCTCGTCGGGCTTCAAACTACAATTATTTAAGTGGAGGCTGCCAGGCGCCAATTGCACCCACTAACATTCCCATCATCGTGAACGAGGCTGCCGAGCTGACTGGAGGTGGCGGTGGCGGTGGCCCCGGCGATGACGACTATCACCAACCTTCAGCTCCCACCTTGGCCGAGCTGTCGGAGTCCAGTCTCGGCTCGGCGGATCTGTCGCCGCTTGGCCGGAGGCAGCCCGACGACTTCAACTGCGCCGAGCCAGATGCCACAGGTGGCCGCCATCGGCTCTGACGGGCTCGCCCCAGCCCACTGGCCCGTTTGCGCCCGCCCGAGGCCACTCCATTGTGAATGGCTACTGAACAACATGCAGCCCATCAGAGAGGACTCGAAGGACGACTCGTACACGACGTCGCTCAGCAATCAGTCAATGGAATCCACAGACGACCACCACCAACCCGAGGAGACTTTAGGACAGCTCAGAGAGCCACTGCTAGCTGCCACGGCGGCGGCTGCTTCTGCTGCTGCTGCTGCTGCTGCGGGACTGGCCAAGCCGAGAAGCAATCCAGAGGGGATGAATCAGCAGGTGGATCAACCTGCACTGCCGGCCGACAACAACAACAACAACAGTAATCTCCATCTCCAGAAGGCTGCCTCGAATGTGCATCTAATGCCTACCACAAATGACCACCACCTAGTGGACATGGGCCTCCTCCAATCGGGCACTCGAATGAAAGCTGATGAGATGGAGTCGGCGCCGCCAGTGCAAGGAGACCAAGATGAACAGGTGGACAGACCGGAAGAGTAGTCTGTACTTGAGGGCGCCTAGGATGCAGGAGATGGAGGAGGACGACGAGAAGACCCTGCAACACATCGAGACCTACATCGAGAAATGCATCTGGTTCGGGATCATCTGCCTCAAGTGGTTCCTCTTCCGCCAATACGTGCGCAAGATTGTCGAACACAAATACTTTGACCAGTGTATTCTCATACTGATTGTCATTAGCTCCGGTACGCTGGCCCTCGAGGACAAGCACCTGAACGAGCGGCCGGCGCTGAAACAAACACTGGACGTGCTGGACACCATCTTTACGATCATCTTCTCGCTCGAGATGGTCTGCAAGTGGCTGGCCTTTCGGGATGCGCCGCTACTTCGGCAACATCTGGTCCTGGTTGGACTTCATCATTGTGCTGGTGTCGTTTGTCAACCTGATGGCCTCCATCTTTGGAAGCGGCAAGATCCAGGCACTGAAGACCATGCGAACCTTGCGGGCCATGCGAGGCCTGAGGCCCTCCGGGCTCTCCAGCGCTTTCAGGGAATGCGAGTGGTGGTGAACGCCCTCATTCAGGCCATCCCGTCCATATTCAACGTCCTCCTCGTGTGTCTCATCTTTTGGCTCATCTTTTCTATTATGGGCGTGCAGATGTTCGGCGGCAAGTTCTGGCGCTGCCTCGACCCGATCACGAAGGAGCTGGTCAGTCACGAGATTGCCGCCAACAAGAGCGACTGTCTGGCGGCCAATCTCACCTGGGCCAATCCGCAGATCAACTTCGACAACGTGTTGAATGCCTACTTGGCTCTGTTTCAGGTGGTGAGTTCCCTAACGTAACTGTGGCAAACTAGCCACCCCATTCATATTTACAAATACTAACCATCATTCGTAATCTTCTATCATGCAGGCAACCTTTAAGGGATGGATTGACATCATGAATAGTGCCACGGACTCTGGGCCAGAGGGACGAGCAGCCCATCCGCGAGGCCAACATCTATATGTACTCTTATTTCGTGTTCTTCGTTATATTTGGCTCCTTTTTACGCTGAACCTCTTATTGGTGTCATCATAGACAACTTCAACGAACAGAAGAAAAAGACGGGCGGCTCGCTGGAGATCTTCATGACGGACGACCAGAAGAAGTATTATCATGCGATGAAGAAGATGCGCTCAAAGAAGCCCATTAAGGCCATGACGAGGCCCAAATTCCCCTGCAAGCCTACATGTTCGACATTACCACTAGCAAGAAGTTTGACTTGGCTATTATGCTCATCATTGACTGAATATGTTCGTAATGGCCCTGGAACATTATGGGCAATCTCAGGAGTATAGTATCATATTGGAGAATTTAAATCTATTATTTATAGCAATATTCACCCTGGAGTGCCTATGCAAGATATTCGCCATGCGCCACTTCTACTTTCGCGAGCCCTGGAACATATTCGACTTCATTGTGGTCAGTTTGTCCATTTTGGGCGTCGTCATGAAGGAGTACGTGGCCAGTATTTTCGTGTCGCCCACTCTCTTGCGGGTGGTGCGAGTGGTCAAGGTGGGCCGAGTGTTGCGGCTCGTGAAGGCGCCAAAGGCATCAGGACGTTGCTCTTTGCACTGGCCATGTCGTTGCCTGCCCTGTTCAACATATGCCTGTTGTTGTTTTTGGTGATGTTTATTTATGCCATCTTTGGGATGTCGTTCTTTATGAATGTCCGCAAGCGCTCGGGAATCGACGAAACATTCAACTTCGAGACCTTCTCGTCGTCCATCATTATCCTCTTCCAGATGTCCACCTCGGCCGGCTGGGACCTGGTGCTGGACCCGCTGATGGACGAAGAGAACGACTGCCAGAAGCCCGACCCCAGCCAGGGCATCGAGGGCACCTGCGGCAACAAAGCCATCGCCATTGCCTATCTCATCTCCTATGTCATAGTCACCTTTCTCATTATTGTGAACATGTACATTGCGGTGATTCTCGAGAACTACAGCCAAGCTGACAGAGGACGTCCAAGAGGGCTTGACCGACGACGACTACGAGATGTACTACGAGATTTGGCAAAGTTCGACCCCAACGGGGAGCCAGTATTTGCCCTACAGCAAACTGTCGGACTTTGTGGACGCCCTCGAGGATCCCCTGCGTATACCAAAGCCGAACGAGCTCGCCCTGGTGGTGCTGGACATCAACATCTACAAGGGCGACCAGTGCTATTGCGTGGACATCCTCGACGCCCCAACCAAGTAACTTCTTCACGCGCAAGGGCTATGTCATCCAGGTGAACGAGCACCTGCAACGAGTCCAGTCCACCCTCCACGAGGTAAGTAGCCCAAATGATTGTTGTTGTTGTCATATTAGAATACAGATCCAGCGACTAACCAGAACAACTCCTGCACTCAAACAGACGCCATTCGAACGGGTCACCACCACGTATTTGCTGAAGCGCGAACACTACTGCGCCAAGGTAATACAGAACTGCTGGCGCCACTGGAAGGAGCGTGCCAAAAACAGGCCCGACAAGGACGAGGCGTCGATTAACAGGCGGTTGCAGCCCCAGCCCCAACCCCAGCAACAAACAGACAATAGTCAGACAGAAGGAGGCGAGCCAACAGAACGAGACGCCTCCAAATGATACAGAACAGACGACACACGCGGGGGCTACATCCAACGCCATTTGTCGTCCTTTTCTCATCTACAGTAGGGAAGAGCTCAAACATGATTGAATTGACACTAAATAAACAGAGGATATTTTATCGGCACAATGATTACTATCCAGGTGATTGATTTGATTCGCCCTAATGATGATAATAATCAACAGATTGAGAGCCACCGCAAAGCGGTGCCTGAGAGTCTGGCCTTAACACAAAAATATGTGCGGATATGTATCCAACAATTGTTCTCTGTGTATCCTCAATCAATTTTGTATCTATCAACGAGAAATTAATATTCATATCCAAGACGATGACGCCCCCGTTCATACTCTGCAAGTCTGGTATACGAGCAATGATGAGTGCAGTTCATCAGTCGTGATCGAGTGAACATGTCGGGTTCTCGAGCAACAGGCATTTCTCATGAACGTAAAGCGCAATCGACGGTAAACTCTGGTGGTCTACGATGACGAGTGCACTTGATTAGTTGAGACTGACAACTATCATCAATCCACTTGTAAGTCGGCAGGATGTTGTCCTCAGCTGGAGATCTAATTTTCTAAACGTATGCACTTGATTCTCTGGAGCAGCAATAGTGGATGTCCATCGTGCAAATAAACACCTGGCCGCGCTGAGTCTCAAAGTGAGCTCAGCATCTCACCACAATAAGGCAGAAACACGCACAGCTTGCTGTGACCGGATCTAACAAGACTTGAGCCATCGGATGACTCGATGGCTTTGTATCGATATTCGATCCTTTCGTGTGCCAGATGGGTTCTCAAAATTGTCTACAATATTGATCAAATCAACATAGGGCTGAGGTATTGCGAACAGGTGCATCATGATGGTGCCGAAGCACAGGGCCCAAGCAGATATCTTACGTGATCGAGTGCTGAAACCATTTGGGCTTTGTTGACATGTCTATAGTGATAATCTACTCTAATAACATTTGCCCTCGTGTGATAGCCAAGTGTATCAAGTTCATCTAGTTCCATTGTCGTTAGGCTAATATTGCATGAAATTATACACCTGAAAGTCCAGCACGTAGGATACTCATTATTATCGGCAAGAATGTGATTCTCGGAAGTCTCATTCTGTTTGGTTCAGCTCAGATCATGTATCCGAGGTAGTTCACCTTTAAAGCAATCGAGTGATATCAATTTAAATTTCAACGACGAGGTCATGCGCAGTTGGCTAAATTCACGCCTAGGAGGTGACTTCCATCAGGTAGTCTCGTGGACAGCCTAAAGCAGTCAATTAAATTGTCCTTCAATATGAGAGTAATATCCCAACATCTTTGTGGAGTTTGAGCAAACATTAGGTGTAGTTGTTGTGTTAGAACTGACACAACTACACCCAATGTTTGTTCCAACATTCCATAGGCCAAGTATTGGAATTTAGGTGTGTTTATCTTGAATATGTCATCCGATATTGTTTGCATGCAGCTTGATCGTAACCAACGAGAAGAAATGCAAAATGGGATGATGTCGTGATGTTTTCCTCATCATCCTTTTGGAATTTCTTCGAAGGGGGCCCACTGCTTTCGTCGTGAGATAAAGACGAAGCCCATTCTCCATTATGAATTCTTCTTCATATCAATTTTAATACAATAAGATTATTTAGTATCAGATTGGTGAATCACAATGGGACTGTGGGATATAACTACCTATTTGATGTTGAATTTGTGCTACTGTGTTTCTCCAATCGATGCCCGTAGATTCAAACGGGAGGCTAAGTTGGAAAAAATCAAAGAGGCAACCAGGAGTTTGGAGTGAGGCTTGTTTGGAGGATGGAATAGAGGAAAGAAAGAGATTCGACCGAATAGAGTGGGACCTGGTGCTGAAGCCAGTCAAATTTGCAAATGCAATCAAAAAGTATCACATGTGCGATAACACCTTCTTTATCTACTTATTCGGCCAAATATTGTTTATATCATACATATTGATTAAATGTATATTTCATTCAATTGTCACAGGCTCAAATGAAGAGCTCGTTATTTATATTGAAGAGAAATTTTATTTCCCTCGGATATTTGCAGGCTACGAGAACCCACACATCTTCTATAATCTAGTGATCTCTGTTAGCCTCTATTCATTGTTAGTTCGATCGGCTGGCCTTTACAGGTTGGTCAGATATTCATTGATTAACCTAGAATTATACAAAAGGCCCAATATTGTGCAAATTAATTTGGCATATTTGATGTTCCCCAATTGGTACTTGAAAGATTGGCTGAGAATCTACAGGTGCGCATTACGGCACCGGCACAACTATTTGACCGATCCCATAATGGACCATAAGCATAGGAATCTAAATGGACGCGTGGCGAGGAATCTAATGCTCACAAGCAATGTTGACCTTATTTATCATACAAATATTATGGATTTCGACCTATGTTATGGCGATGAATTTAAAGACTTCTTCGACCCAAAGCAAAGAAATGTAAAATATCACAATTGGCACTTCACCAGGCCCATCCAGAGGTTTGACCCATTCGAATGGGCTTGCAATACAATTTTCTATATTATTGGTGTGACTTTGATAGCTTTTGGTGTATCAGCAGTTCTCTTGTCGTATTCTATTATGAAATACTTGGCTTTGCACAAGAATACATGAGCCAAATGTTTCAACTTACTCATTGATATCATATCTGCCAGCATATCTAGAACAAACCATGGAGGTGGATAAGATTGATTGACATTTATATATTTGTTCTAGTCCAGATTCCGCTCCAAATCGACTCGACAATGTACCTCTGGGACACGGGTCTCATGTTTTCGCGGACCAGGAAGCTAGTCTATTGTTTTGAGTACGATTATAAGCTATGCCTTAGGACCAATATTTACATGGGGACGTGCGCCAACTCGAGCAACTTACAAAATCAAAGATATTATTATTCTAAAACAAACGCAGATATTGAAAATGAACAAATGAAATCTCCAATCACAATACCAACAATGAATTGTTTGAAACAATCCAATTTTGTCCAACAACAGTATTGGAAACGAAACATCTACTTGAAGAATACTTCAGCATTGAACGATAGAATGAGGTACATGTGTCGACTGGCCAACCATCTACGTTATGAGTTTCTGGATATTAGAGAATGGTATACGAGCTATGTCAATATAGTGATTGTTTTAAGTGGCTTCTGTTTAGCGTATTGTATCTCTTTTTATTACTACAAGTCCATGATACCTCAAAAATATTTTGCCTGTTTATCTGTACGATCGGTTCGGGCGTCCCATTACTCTTAATTACAATCTACTCGTTGATGATGGATTGGGCGGTAAGTGCCAGATAATCTTGATTGGTTGCAATTGTCTGATAGAAGAAAATCGGCCATAATTAACGACTCGTCTCCTTGATAATTCTGTTCACATCTCCAACCAAGTTCAAGAGGCTCCACAAGACGATGAATAACATCATTCATAATTGCGCTGCCTATCTGGATCGAACAAACCATAAGCCATTTGAGGAACGAGAGCTCCAGCTTTGGGAGGCCCAACGACAGGGCAATCAAAATATTGGGCCAGTATCCTCTCACCATAAACTCTCTCGGACGGGTAAGTTTGCTGAGATGACCTTTTGAATTCTCAATCGAAGAACTGGCACACCAAGTAACTCCAATTATTTATTCCGATGATGATAATAATAATAATAATATTCCATAAGCTGATCATCTACATGTCGACTTGCGCCGTGTTGCTAATTCGCATTTAGCAATGCTTTCCAGACAGACCCAGTTGCCTGAAATGTATTTGTCTATTGTTATTCTATTTTAAGCCACTCTAACGAGAGAAAAAAAACTGTTACTATTTGAGGTGTCAAAAACGAATGCCACTTACCGTAAACAGAATGTGCATTGACTGAATCAGATATCATACAAATTGATCCAATTAGATTATTATGTACTTGGGGACGCAACGAACGGATTGTTTGAGTATTGCTCTCATCGTCGCATGGACAAGCATTCAAGTGGAAGCCTTGAGGATTCCCTTCAGGTCAGTAGGACGATGTGATGAACAATCGGCGATAGTTGCGGCATTCGCCACCGAAAAGGACTGCGAGATCCACTGCAAGCAGACCTACATCAAGACTTCGCTCGATCTGATGGATTGGAACAAAGGCCTGGCCCAGTCGCATCTAGAGAACACTGTTAAGGGTCCACCAAATAATGCTCGGACAATAAGGCGCTGCTGTTGTCTTTTTAACGCGCCCTGGCCGAAGAATGTCGTCCGGCCTGAGTTTGTGGGCCTCAATCCAAAACAATGGCACAAAACGGCCGGCAAGAGCGAGTGTCTACCTCTGATGGTGTCTATCAACATCGAGAAACGAACCAGAGACAGCTACGAGACTCTCTGTCATTACCTAGAGATGAAAAGGCCTCTGACAATCCTGGAAACCATGAGGTTTGCAGAGGCTGCCAGATATTTAAACTTCATGCAACCTAAACACCCAGCCATTTGGAAGACGCTCAAACTGAAACATGTGGCTAAACTCGACAAAGAGGCAGTCGATGAGTTGAGGGCTGCATTCTACGACAATCTACTAGATCATAATTATGTCCCGTTGCAAGATTACGGAGGCTATCGCTTGAGTCAGCCCAGTTCTATAGATACTCCAAGACGAGGAACTCCATCAAGTTGGCTCTCAGGTCTCGCCTAGTCGCAGAGGCCTTTGATGAGCTGGTTGTCAGTTACATTCTGGTTGACATGATGGCGGCCTACACATTTATATCCTCTATCAATCGAGAGCGATTCTTTATACCAGAACACCTAATTCAGGGCCACTACGACAAATACGACACTAAGAATAAGCATCTGTATTTCACACTGAATGGCGATACGAATCATCCACTTGATTGCAAATTGTTGAAAGCAAACAAACAACAAGCTGAGCACTTATTTGGCGTCCATCAAATCGGTGTCCGACTTGTTGTATGAGAAGCTGATGTACGAGCATATTGCTGAACACTACAGGCCGGCCATGGACTTGATCCACATGGGCACAATATACAGAAACATCATAGAAGTCAATTGCAGATGAGCCAGGCACGTCACTTGTCGTGTAAAATGGAATAAAAACTAATGTCCATAATCAATTTGAATGGCGAAAGGTTAATCAATCTTGAATAGAATCGAATGAGACAAATATAATGACATCGAACAGACAGTCTTTGTAAACCGAACCTCTCGATAAACTTTCTAGTCCAAGTTGACAAAACAACATTAACTGCTAGTGAAGTTTTTAATGCGTCACCTTTGCAACTGTCTAAATGGCTCTACCAAAGTCTAAAAACTGTTTGTATTTAGGAGTCGTCTACCTGTCGTCGTCGTAGTCGTTGCTGTTGCCATGTGTTTGTTTATCTGACGTTAACAAGTCAATCTGATGTCTGCCAAAGACGAGCGCAGCCCTCCGAGCAACTCGCCTGTGTGTTACGACAAGCCGCCATTGCTACAATTCTAAATGAATATCTACCAAAGACGACGACGATCATCAGCCTAAGCCAGACACAAACAAAAGCCGCAAGTGGAGTGTGTCTTGGCAATTGAAAGGATACAAATCATACAAATCCATTTACCAACAACTACTAGAAAAATTCTAAATGAACTGAATCTGAGTGCCGCCCTCATAACATGCACTCCTGTCCTAACAAATAGCTGACTCTCATGACGATGATAACGACGACATTGTCAGAGGAATTGGCCCATTTAACTGGGCTACTTATTCATTAACCGACAATGAGATGTCGCTGCAACGTCAATTCGCCTTTACAGACACATGCAAGAATCCGGATTTTTGCTCGATAAGCAAGCCTATCGAAAAGCCAAATTGTTATGCCACCTCCGCAAGAGCAGCAACCATTATTGGGACTTGCGATATATTGTATTATTATTATTCTCTCGTGGTTCTGGCCTGGTTTTGCGTTCCTAAGCCGTCTCAAAATGTAGGGGTACATTTTGGTATTTGGCTTGCCAACCAGGTTAAAGTGACTTAGTGTGCTCAGGTGCCTGCCTGTCGCTCTAACAATCACCTGCTCGTTGTGCATGGCTCATTTGAAATTGCCAGCGATATAGCAATGAAAACTCTACCGGCACTTCGAGTAGTTGTGGTGGTAGAGGTGTAGGTAGTGGCGGTTCGACTAACAGAGTGACAGTTGCGGCAGCTCCTAGCCGACCAGAGATTTTCAATGGCAAACCTGTTGTTTTCCGTTGAGGTCTCATGAAGTTGGAGTCATTTGCATGGACTCTGCAAGAGAGCTTGCCGACAAGTGCCGGCTAAGGAACCCTCAAGAATGGTGGGGTACCTGTACCTCGTCAGTGGGCTGCTCTCGACATCTTCAGCGTCGACTTTGAGTGCGTATTTAACAAGTAGCAGCCACCTAGTCACGATTAGTTTTTCCCTATCGGCGTCTAGTTCACTTGAATCACCTATCGCACCCACTGAGAATCTCATTCTGTCCTCTTTTGTAGAGTTGCCCTGGCAACATTGGCAATCTGACATCAAAGGTGTTGCTTCATGAGAGACACGCATCGAAAGACACACAAAAAGAGACAACAGCATCCATTCCAACTGAAAGAACATCATGTGTCGTTCTACCAGTCCTATTGTTTTGGAATAAGATGCTATCAAGATATTCAATCTCCTCGAGAGGAGACCTCTTTGAGACTTGTCCTGTTGGCATTTATTGCCAAGAAGAATTTGACATAAACAATGACGAGAGGCACTAAATACAGCATGAATCCCTCAGCAGTAACTCAAGCCGAACTGACACCAATCATGGAGGCGCCGTTTAGTCGCGGCGAGGCGAACATCCATCGGCGAATATGGGGGAGCGAATGATGTTCGACATTGGGGCTCGTTCGTTAGTTCGATTGTTCGCCAGCTCACAAGTTCGGTGAATTTGGTGAGAGGCTCTAAACAGGCGCTCGCAAACAGTATCTGATGGTCTAGCCTGTGTGTGTAGTGACGCGCTTTGGAACCAGTTTGTGAGGGAGACCGAGGCGCCACCTCAATGAGGACAAAGAGACTATTTTTTGCGAATTATTGTGGCCAATTTCTCGCCTTCACAGCTGCTTGTTGTTCAATGAAAAGAGAGCAAAACTTTTCTCGGATGGATCACGTTTGCTTCCTGTAGAAGTCGTAGAGTGTAGTAGGCATAGGTGGTACACCTATCACCAAAACTTTTTGCCATTTTCTACAGTGAGCTGCACTGTTTGTGCGCGACTGAGGCGGAAAATAGATTGTGCCCACACGCAGTATTTGTCGAAATGTTCGCACAAAATGGCAAAAAGTTTTGGTGATGAGTGTGGTTGCTGTTGGATTCTTGCAGTTGCAACGACTTCGTTACAAAAAGGCAAACGAAGGCCTCTTCTGGGCTGTGTGCGTGTGGCTGTGCTGTTCAGCCCAGTTGGGAAAAAGTCAACTAGAGTTGGATATTTGGGCAAATGAAAGTAAGCGGAAACTCTCATTTCTCGACCATTTCACAATTGTTTTCCTGCAGAATGAATGCCCGCTTGATGGTGATTCACCTTGGATAACAGTGCTTAATTTTAACGCCTACTCTTGCGATGAGAAGGCGTAACAAAATTTGCCCGTAGAATTTCATAGAATTCCCGACACTTCGGGTAAAATAAATCTGCAGAAACGAAACAAGGGAATTTTTTATCCAATTCCAGAGAACTTCAATATAAATTTGGGAATAAGTGTGAAAATGGGGATATCTTTTGAGGAGGTTTGTCACTTTTGCCCAAAGACGAACTAATGTTCGCAAGCCTACTGGTGCAAACTTCAAAGGCGTAGAGCGAGTTAGCAGCGAATTCCACACACAAAGACAACCAAGTCGCAAAAGATTCTGTGCGACGACGAGCCAGTTGAGGGATGGGGGAAGGCGACGAAATCCACAGCTTTGGTCTGTTTGGCCGAAGGGGAAAGCAGTCGGTTGGCATATAAAATGCGCAGTGTGCCAAGTGAGCTGACGAACAGATAGACAGACAGTCTGTCCTGGGTGTACCGGTTCGAGTAACGCACAGGCTGACGAACAAGACGAAACAGCTCCACCAGCGGGAGCTGCAGCTTGCAGTAGTCAATATCAAGTTCAACGCAATGGCCCTCTCGGACTGTGCAGTCTATGGCGAGTGAAACGGACAGAGAGAGAAGCGAATGCGAAAAACAACAAAAACAACAAAAACAACAACAACAACAACAACGAGAGAAACTCAAAACGAACGAAGGCGAAAACTTTTACTCTTTCAGCTTTGGCAATGCAAATTTCTCCCAATCTCTCTTGCACTGTGAGGAGAAGCTGCGCGATTTTGCCCAACCAACAACAACAACACCAACATCATCATCATCATCATCATCACCACCACCACCAAAACCAACAACAACAACCATCACAAGCTTCACACCCAATCACAATCAGGAACATCATATTCATATAATATCTATTCGCCCCCAGAAACATCACAACCATCTATAATAATAACACATCTATTCACCTTCACCACGAATCTCCAGAAATTGAACTGTTCTATTGCAACAACCGAAACAGTTTTCGTCGACATCAATTACACCCATCATCCAAATCCTTTGATCATCATCCATAGGAAAACTAATCGATCACTAAACCCAGCTGATCTGATGGGTCTTTTCAGATAATATATAACCAGACACATAGACATAGTGTAAAATATTTCAACACCTACATCAGGGAATAAGTCAGCCTGAGTCAAAATCGTCACTAAAAGGGGAAACTCAAACACAAACAATAACAGACGACAATATTATCCTCTATCACATCACATTACGTGGGACGTATTGACGATTGTAATCAAAAACAATAACAACGAAAACGACATCATCCTCACGCTAGAAGCTACATAACATTTCTGCTGTAGTAAAATTGAAATAGCTAATAGATATTAAGATTCAAAATATGGTTTAGTTAATTTGATTTGTATTTTATTAACTCAATTGTGCCAGCGAAAGTTGATACTGTCAAATATACAAGAATAGGGCTCACACCATCAAGCATAGGAAGGTCGAGCAAAATAGATAAGCATAATTTCAATCTGACACAATCGACGATTGCAATCTATTGATTTTTTCCCAAAACAACTAGTTGTAAGACAAACCCTGTCAATACCAAGCTTCCAATAGTTAAAATAATAGTACCACCGCAACTAACAACACCAACAACAAATTGATCATCAATATATTATCATCGTCGAAATCATTTCGCACAATAACCTGAAAACGAACACTCAAAATGGAGCTCAGCCAAGATGTCATCCGAGCTACATAATAACTTGAAGGGGATGTTCGCTAATTAGAAATAGATACAGATGTGTCAGACTGAAAATCTATGCGTTTCAATCTGATATCCGACATCACTAGAAAAATCTCTGACACCCTCAGCTGATATTTGACAGCTCTGTCCGTCAAAACAATATCAATTGTGGCTCACAAGTTGAAAAGATTCTACTGACCAATAATACATCATATATATTGATTAATATTAGCCGAGTGCATTAGATACACCCAAGATCATCTTGACATTGGAATTAACTACAATCACATCCAAACGTCATTGATTCTCAACCCACCTCGAAAGCTTGGATTATTTATCGCAAAATCAATTATCATCAATTGAAAAGAGCAAAAGTTATTATTATACATATATAAATATTTCTCATCTATCTATTGAACAACATCACCACAGCGCAACAATATAACAATAATTGTATTTTTAGATTAGTGAAATATTGTCACACACATATACATATATAAATATACACATATACAGTCCTCCCCCTCGAGGATCAACATATCCAACATATTCAATATAAAGCCTCAGTTGAAAATATATTGAATGATCTCGATTGATTCATATCTAGCCTCACCAACTGATAACAAATAAAAGCCCTATTAATAGTAAGAATAACGACAATAACACTGATTTGCATAACAAGCCCACGAACAACAAAAAGAATAACAAAACTATCAATTGCCATAAAATTGGTGGTAGTGATAATATCACCATCAATATTGATAACAACAACGATCCAATAATATCAAATAACAATTCTAAAAAGAAGAAGAATAACAAGAAAAATCATTGTTGCCATTGGCTTCTTCGCCACCACCACCATCGTCGACTTCGACGTCGACGTTACTGTCTTCCTGCCAAGAGGCCGTAGAGCCTCGAGGCAAAATGGACGATGATAGGGATGAGTTAAATGATATTAATAATAAAAGCAAACAGCAATCCACCACCGCCAATCAACAGCAACAACCTAATAATAAGCAACAATCACCTACTGCAAAGAAACAACAACATCAGCAACAACAACAACAACTCTTGATTGATAATGATGAGGAACCTGAACATCAGGAATCCTTTTCTACTGATTGATGAGAATGAGTTAATGCAAATTGACACCGTGGAAGAGTTCGCTAATAAACTCGGCTGCTCTCCAACCACCCTGGTCAAGGTTGTATCAATATTTGGCCCAATTGGGCATGGAAAATCTTACACCTTAAACCATACCTTCTATGGTTGCCAGGAGGTGTTCCAGACGTCATCGAGCCAAGACTCATGTACCATTGGTATTTGGGCGGCTTATGATGAGAAGCGTCGCGTAATAACATTAGACACGGAGGGTCTTTTAGGCGTATCAGCGAACTGCCAACGACGAACTAGATTGTTATTGAAGGTATTGGCCATTTCAGACATTGTTATTTACAGGACAAGATCTGAGAGATTGGAGGATAATCTATTTACATTCCTTGGGGATGCGTCGCGTGTATTTGTGCAACATTTTTCTAAAGAAATGAGAAATGCATTCCATCGTTTGCCAGAGTTAAATGGACACTCATTCTCAGAATCGGGCCCAGTTGTTATTATATTTCAAGAGACAAGAGACACGGAACCATTGAAACCACCGCCAGACGCCACACGAGAAAGTTTAATTAGATCTCGTTTTAAGACACTGGCTTAACAACTGAGGCCTTCTCAGCAATTGAATATGTTGGCATACAAACACTGATTAGACCAACAAATTTTTGATCAATTGAAAGTTTGTATTAAGCGACATATTAAGAATTCATCCGCTAGAACATCCAGGCCAATAACAGTTGTTTATACTACCTTAAATATATTGAACGAGAGATTTAATGGTAGTATTGAGAAGACGGTGCCATCAATGTTTCCAAATCAGTACTTAACTTGTCCAACGATGTGTCTTTCCTGTAATGCCCGTTGCACGAATTCAATGAACCATCACCGGGATGGTTTGGGACATCAAACAGACGCCAAATGTGTCTATCAGCACCAATTTAATAATCATGTCCTGTATTGTAGGGCCTGCCATGAACGGGGCGAGAGTGTTATTGTAAACCCAAAGACGTGTTCATCAAACGAGTCGCCCTGGGTGGGTTATGCCAAATACGCTTGGGCGGGTCATGTTCTCGAGTGTCCACGTTGTGGTATTATTCATCGCAGTAGGCAATATTGGTTTGGTAATAAAGACAGCTGGGAATCAACAGTTAGAACTGAGATCAAGCACGTCTGGCCAGGCGAATTGAATACCATGCAAGCGGCCCAGAATGCTGCCCAACGGGTATTAGATAGTGTAAATTATTTAACTGGAAACAGTGACTAGTATTGGAGCTAAAACCAACTAAATTAGTCTCTGAATGGGTGGCCGACCAAATAGCGCCCAATCATTGGATACCCAATTCAATGATACTCCACTGCGCCCTATGCAACAATGAATTTGGCCAATACGATCAAAAGCATCACTGTCGTTTATGCGGAAATGGTTTATGTAGTACCTGCTCGAGTAAATCAAAGCCCGTACCTGAGAGGGGTTGGGGCGAGACGAGCGTTAGAGTCTGTGATCGGTGTTATGAGCGATCTGATAATTTAACCGCAATCAGTTCACTTCTCCATTACCACCAATGCTAATGCAAATGCAAATGCAACACCATCAACAATATACTGCTGCCGCCGCTATTGCAGCTTCATCTAGCACAACCAACGGATTTATTGTCAAAGTTCTCAGAGTTGCAATGATATCCAAACAAAATGTAAACAAAACAATATCATCAACAACGCAACAATAACACCAACACCACCAACAGCAACCACAAGAATAGCTCAACGCCTTCATGCTCAATACCCATACCTGCAAATAGGGCGCTGGTTGTGGCCACAATAGTGTTAATACTACACCAACGCCACACTCATCATCATCAATTGGCTCCTCATCATCGGGTAGCAACAACCAGCAGCTAATTAATGAATTCACTAATCACCATGGTGGCACTACATCGTCATCAAATAACATCATAAATAATTACAGTCCAACTAAACAAAATGGTTCCCTTTATGGATGAGAGTGGTGGCCAACCATTGATGGATTTTGTATCTGATTCACCTCCAACAGCGGTTACATTAATGATGATGAACTAATCATCATCAGAATCAAATCAGTTGCTCACAACAATCTTCAGGATCTTTAACGTCATCTCATCTAAATAATAACAATAGCGATTCAGCCTCAGGCAGTAATATTGTTGTTGGTGGTGGCGCCGGCAACGGAGCCGCTGGTCCTCCTGGTTCGGCAACTGTTACGGCAAGAAAATTTGGAGAAGTTTTACAGAGTACCATCAAGACTGTGGTCTCGACAGCCATCGATTATCCCCTGGGCGTAATTAAATGACTCAGCCAGGCCAGAATATTGGCTTCCAGATTCTCAGATATCGATGTGCGGCTTATGTAAGCAAGAATTTAATGATTCGATAACTATACATCATTGTAGGCGTTGCGGTGGTGGATTCTGCCATGAATGTTCGGCCAAATCTATGCCAGTTCCAGAACGAGGATGGGGCGACGCCAGTGTCCGCGTATGCGACAAATGTTATCAGTCGAAATGAGAAGACGAAAACAAAATCTATTAATCACCACAACAACAAAAACATTTAACATATTAATTGAATGGCGAATACAATTCAACAATAGTATAATCTAATATTATAATACTAGAACCAAGAAACTTTTAGATATTGGACTTCATTTGTTTCAGGCAACATCCTTGGTGCCAAACATTGACCAGATAACCTACTGTCTCTCCCTTGCTTCCTCGCCCATACGTGAATCCTGTGACAATTGATTGATTTATATTGTCATGATTATTATATGAGGTCAAGAATTACGCATTATATATAAACGTACAGACATACTTATGCTAATTAATGACATATATTGTATTGTATAGTATTGTCACAGACACATATACCATCACCACCACCACCTTATTATGATTAATGAATTTTTCAGTGAGTAGACAACCTGTCTTGCACTTAGACATATGGAAAAAGAGATCCATAGGTTTGCCTGTGGCGAGCCCATACACGAACTGAGGAATACTAGGAGTAAATGGAGACGATAATGAAAATGACCAAAAAAAGAGAAGGAGCCCTGAATCCAACAAAAACAATTAGCACCACTACCACTACAGGAATGAAAAGAACAAACAACAACCACAAAACCAAAAACAACAACAATTAATCAGAAGAGAAAATAAATTAAAATCAGGACCATGTGAATGCCAAATAAAAGGAGAATATGTCACGATGGTTACCTTTCTGAAAAGTGTATTTCGTCACATTAAAGCCTATCAAAATTATGTGTCAGACGACCACAATTTTGTTTCTCATTCATTGACTCAACATTAGTACTACTTGAATACTCGTTGTACTTGAATATTTTTTGATCAGTTCCTTCAACTCTTTTGTCGCACGAGAGACCTCATTATATACCCCTCAGTATGTTATAAAATTATTATCTCCTGATTATGGCATTTGACGTGAAATCGTTTATTAGTCAATGGTTGCCTTATCTGGTACTCGGCCTCGTGTTGGCCTTACTTATGCTCCTAGCTTTGTATTTGTTCTGTGCTAGTTTTAGATATTTCATCATCTACCGATGCTGTTGTGGTTGTAATTGCTGTCCAAATTGTTGTAAATCCTGAGACAACTAGGACAGATGATATTGAACAGAACAATAACAATCCAATAGATAACGACATTGAGCAGATTTATGGCTCAAAGAGCAAAAGCAAGAGCAACAGCGGCGGCCAAGGACTCCGGCCAGCCAGGAACCAGTCACCTCCAAATCCATCAGGTGGGCCCACTAAACATCAATTAGCATCTGCGGCAAGGACGCAAAAATATATCGGCAACATCCTAGCCATGGGCCGTAGGGCTCCACCACCAATGGCTAGTCAGGAATCAGTCGTCGGGCGCTCCTCCGGCCGCCAAACAGGTAGCCAGGACTCTCAAGATTATTGGCAACATTCTACATGATAGCAATAAACGAAGAAGAAACTGATAACTAGATGTTACATCTGTGTCATCTTATCTAATATAAGGCTAGGCTATTTAATATTTGGCAACAATATCGATTATATTGTTTTAGGGTGGATCATTTGTTTCTCTTTTTGCTGGTATCGCTGCGTATTGACTCAGTTAGTTCCTTCTCGAATTCGTCTGAGAACACATCCTTGCCGGCTGTTATTTCACTAATGTCTTGTTGTGGCTCCGATTGGCCCAGACTTTCGTCGATCGAAATATTGCCTGCCTCTGATGTTGGTCTGAGGTAAAACTTGATTGAATCGGGCTTAACTATTTTTGTTTAATCTCAGCGCCTGATTTAATTTCTCTCTCTAACTGTCTGTAAATATTTTCAATAGCTTTGTGTCTATCGGCTTTGCCTGAGATGGCCACTTTAACCTCATAACCAGATTTGAGCCACCTCAGAACATTCTTGATTTTATGCCATTATGGGATTCCTGGGCTGTTGCCGTGAAGGCTATATTCTTGAGAGCCTTGGCAGCACCCATCTGTAATTAGTCAATAGTTTTTAGATGTATCTATCAATCATAAGTGATACTTGAATTATACATTCTGATGAATAATATTCAAGGCAGCACCGAATCAATTGAAACTTGTAAACACAGGTCATGTGGCGGTGTTTGCCAGGCTGTAGGGCGCGACTGCTGAAGGCCGCGTGAAAGTTCGTACTCATGCACCCAATGGAGGTCTCTCTTCCGATGCTTCCAATTGTCTCGGCTGCAATGTTCGACCACTCGTTATACACTCCTCTTATTTGACTCGCCCTCAGAATTATGTCACTTGGGACACCAGCCCTCCTAGCCACTTGGTCGGCTAAACTCGACTCACTGATACCATCGCTTAACTCAAATTCATAAACAATGGTATCTCTCGCGGTGTCCCGCACGACCCTGAATGTTTTTATACAGGATATACTCGCTGAAGGTTTGTAAATGATCCGCGAGCCCATTGAAATGAGTGGCCACCATAACGAATGGACTCTCTCTCGCTCGCCGAGCAAAGTATAACAACAATCCTTTGGAGCAGATTGAAACCGTCTTTCGCCAAGGTGCTTTACCAAATTCATCGATGGCGATGAATGATTTGTCGAATCGCACGACCCAATGCGTAGCCTATCTGATGCAGGTCGGTCGCAAACGACGGGAAGTCCTGTTGATATCGAGTTCGTGGAATGCATCCGTGTCAATATGGCATCTACGACAGGAATCCTGGCTGAGATGGCGGGAACAAAGCAACCAATATGGGCCATGTACACTAATAGACAGGCAGTCTTCATATAAGTCGTTTTGCCACATGAATTCGGTCCAGTTATAACCATAACCTTAGCCTTCCTGTTGTCTGTCTTGTAAAACTTGGATATCGTTGGGCACAACATTGAAACGTAAGGATTGCAATGGATGATGGGCGTCTTGAATATCAACTTCGTCGTTGGACGACACAAATTCTGGCCTAGTGTAACTTCTTTGACATGAAACAGTTGCAAATGCTAACATACAGTCTAGAGCACCGAATAGTTCCATCAGACGAAGGATGATTTCTGAATGTTTCAGTATGTCATCCTGGAGATTGTTGACAACAGATTCTTGGGCATCGATCAAGTCGCAAGAAAGCTATATCACCAGCTTTGATGTCCAGCTCGTCCATCTTCTTGGATTTGAAGTATACCGACTGTTCTGTATGCAGCACAATGTCGAACTCCCTGTTCATGCCTAGACGGGTCAGCTCAGAGGTTGATGTGTAATCAACACTAGTCAGGAAACCAATCCTGGGTATATATAGTACCCTGCAAGTTTTTCCAATTACGTCCTTGTACTTTGCTGTTTCTCGTATCCCAACTTGGTCGCAAAATTTCATTAAATTCTTGACTAACTCTTTCTTTGATCAACTAGTTCGTCAATGCCCGTTTGAACTTGGAATACGTTTCTCTCTCTTTTGAACTCTCAAAATCAATGATGTTCACAATGGATTGAATTGTTTCCCTGAGACTAGCTGAATCTGAAGTAATGATTCGATTGAATATTTCAATATCGCTTACACTATTGCCTTTGATGACGTCTATCATGCAAACAAAAGACCATAGCGTCTTATAGACTATAGATAACTCTTTATAGAGCCTACAGATTGGTTCAATTTCGTGAGGATCTTGGTTAAGGGGACGATATTTTTAGTTGAATGATAAGCTGATCGCGAAAGAGCTTGTTCTCTGGCCTGACGAAAAAGTCCACCACCGCGAGGCGATTTTCAATCTCTACTAAGTTTTGTAAGGGCCACATCATGATTGTGTGCAACATTTTGCGACCTTGGATTGATTGACATTGATTCAGGACATCATACAAACTGGGTATAGACTGATTTTCTGGATCGTCGATTACGTTGTTTGGATCTTGTTTCTTACGACCAAATGGAAATATTCCCAATGTCTGAAGAGTGGTTTTGTCGATTGATAGAATAGGTCCTGGGTCACATATCTCACATCCAGTATGGGCATCAAGTTTTCTGCTATTCTGGGCTCTTGTGTACTTTTTGTAAAATGACTGATCTGTGATTGAAAATGTCTAACATTTCCGAAGACATTTTCAACATCTGTGGCCACAACAACGATTGTCTCTACCCGTTGTCATCACACATATTCGTTGATGAGATACTTGTCTAAGGCTGAGATAGCCTGATGGCACAAACATCAACCGATTTCTTAACTCTCGAGAATACAAAAATGGTTTTTCATCTGGATCATTGACACCATTATTCTTGACCCAATCACTTTCGATTAGTTTTGTTCTCCATGACTAATTGAAAACCATCTATTTGGAACAATCGCTAATGTGAAATCTGGATCATAAACATCGTCGGTTGGTTTCTCTCGTCCATTTATATCAAATACTTGGAAGTTGAATATCTTTTCCAGAAAGGTTATCAACTTCCCTCTGTATATCGACGACACTATCACCACATCGGGTTTTCCCTCTGTATTATAATATCTAGACCCATGTAAAGGATCTCCAGAATCGCGTCTATCGGCGACCAGGTGGACCAGTGGATTCGTGGTAGATTGCACAACCCGCAACGATTGCCGGCTGTACAAATGGACACAAGTGTCTGCTCTCGATTTACCATCAGGGGTCAGCGTCAAAGATCATGGTCGAGGGTCCTTCGTCGTCGTAGGGCTGATATTCACTAATGGCCTCTTCCATTGTTTGTAAATGTCGTAAACGCTCCTGGTAGACATCCATGATTTATATGTGTTTCAATTGATATCAAAATATGACTGCTTTTTTCACTTATTTCTGAAACTAAATATTTGATTAGGCGAAAAGGACAATAAGAAATTGTATTAATAAAACATGTAATTACCTACATAATCAAGAAATAAATTGGCGAATTTTGGAACTAATGCAGTGCACATGTTGGTAGGCGTGCAACAAGCTCGTGGCAAAAGTTCGCTGCGTGTTTCAGTGTAGCGATGAAATTCGCTCGTGCTCGTAATCTGCGGGCGGCGCAAATCTCCGCGCAACAATGCACAGGCAGATGCAGCGGCGGCGGCGAACACCAGCGGAATTCGCTGGTTTGCCCAATCTAGCAACAATTGGTGGTGTGCGCATGCGTGCCAGCCGTCGAAAAATTCGATGGCTTTGGGATTCGACGAGCGTCGTCGTTTTCAAGTGTTGTTTTTAGGGCTGTGCACTGCCACCATAACTAACACTAAACAACTACGCTGTTCGCTCATGATTCATGTCGTGTTCGTCCGTTCGCTTGTCAAGTCAGTTAGCGAGCGAACGCCTGAGAGTTGGGCGAATTTCAATTGTCTTCGTTGGCCTATTCATTTCGACTGTGCAAACAGAGAATCCAGTTTCGTGCGAGCCATCGAAGGGGAGGACACAACGCGCGAACCGACGCAACCATACGACACGACTGCGGTGAGTGACTGACACGAGCATCGTCGTATTGTTAGTGCACATTCGGCAAGCCTCTCGTCACCACCACCACAGCCACCACCGAACGGACTGGCCAACGTTTTGTAGGCACAGCCAACCGACGAGCAGATACAACAAAGAAAACTTCGGTGCGTTGAGTACATGTATTTTACACTCACTCGCATGGACGGATGTTATCGTCCCCTCAAGTGACAGCCTATAAATTGGGTATAAATTGAAGAGAACAAACACTCACATTGAAATTATTGATTTTAGTATTATTATTAATATTATTATATCATCCAGTATCGACAAGGATGAATATCAAGTTGAGTCAAACAAATGAAGCTTAAATTTTAGAAGAATATACAAGAATCAAGTCAAGGCAAGTATAACTCTCGACACAAACAAGTAACAACTCAATAATATATAAATTATTATCATTATCAACATTAGACAATTATCTCTTTTATATTATTTCATTGTCGATAATAGAAGCTCAGAAGAAATAAATCAATTCAAAGGAATAGTCAGGAAAATAGTTCACACTCATTCATCATCATCATTCATATATCTTATTGATTCAAAATGAGTCATATACCGCATCCTATGGGTGGCGGTGGTAGGTCTATTGTGACACCATACCCTATCATCACCACCACCATCATCATATCTATGCAGATATCACATCAAACATCTAGATCGATGCCATCGAGTGTGGGCAATCTGACCTCATTAGATTCACCATCGTCAATTAATACACTAGATTCAGCCCACCATTCTCATGAATTGGCCATGAGCCAGACGCCCACAAATACCTATCAAAATCAATACATGGCATACAATGATCAACCTATTCCATATCATCCTCATCAGCCTCACCAAGCGCCCCGCTTGTGCCCCAGAATCATGTCTATGCAAGCCCCACCAATCAAGCCGACGCGCTTGAGACACAGGCCAACACCAGGCAGGCCTATCACTATCATGAGGCCCTTATGGAGGCCTGTCTGGCGCCACTTATGACCCATCAGGACACAACATGGGCATTGGTGGACATGGACCCCATGTATGGTCTCAAGTCTTCGTCAATCAATAGCCAAAATTCACACCACTACAATATGGTCCGCCGCCGCATCGGTCTATCGCCCGCACCAGCGGGATGGCCCCTCACTCACTACCATTCGTATGGAAGCCAACATCACCACCCGCAGTCAACCTATAGTCCAACTCACATGCAAGCAAGTGTACAACTCAAGCAAGCCCCAAACCAACAGTGATCGCTCAAGTTGGCGAAAGATCGCCTTGATGATTTTGAAATGAAGCCACAACCACAACAACGACAACAACAACACCTGGCCTCTGGACAAACAATACTACTTCACGAGAATCAGAATCAATCTAACCAGCAACATAATACGCCCTTGCATCACATGACACACACTAATGACGATTACTCGCCCACCTACAATCAGCTTCAGCCACTACATCGTCCGTAAAGATGGAATCTACACTAGCAACATCGGCCGATCTTCTTCATCACCAGGCATTGAATAACAATACAAGTACAGTAGCTAGTAGTAATCAAAATATGGATCATAAATCAAATTGCAACGGCACCAACACGCCAATACGACGACAACAATAACACCA